>OX382345.1:9739756-10345381 GCA_947507615.1 Hemithea aestivaria | reverse complement strand
GGTTGAGGTGTTTAATATACAAAGTGATACGTCATGCTTGTCCTTCTAAAACAGTCATTAAAAACCCGGTCGAAATCGCATAATCAGGGGTTTCTTACAAGGGGAGTTTCTTACAAGTTTTGGGGGTGGACGAGATCTTTGAATCGGATTTTAATGTATGTTGTTTGGATATGTGAGTCTATGGTTTAGTTGGAAGTATCTTACCCAAAATAGTACAATAATTCCTGTTCTAAATCGCACATTAAGTTTCCTTAGCCCAGTATTTGTTATATAAAAACTAGTTTATTAATAAAATGATGTATATTTTCAGGCATAGCAGTATGTAATGTTCCCGGCTACGGTGTGGAGGAGGTGGCCGACACGACCATGTGTCTCATATTGAATTTATATCGGCGGACGTACTGGCTCGCCAACTTGGTACGGGAAGGAAAAAAATTCACAGGTTAGTGTACAGAATTAGGCTAGATTGTAATACTATGACATAACCTTTAAGGCGTGTCATTAAAAATAAAAAAAGCAGGTTCGTGCAAACTAGCAATTGACAATATGGAATTTGATATAGGTAGTAGACCAGGCTTGGAGATGGTCTAGACGCGTGTCAGACTAAGTGATCACAGCTCGAAAGAAATAGGTGACGGTTACGGGGAGGTCTTTGATCAGCGGTGGAAAAATGTACCTAGACTTTTTACTAGACTAGCAAAATATAGATATTTATTTTTATACAACAAAGTAAGAAACCGAGCAAGATGCTCTCCTGATGTTATATCTCCTGAGATAATGCTGCCCATAATTAGTACAGTGCTACCCAGTATGATACAAAGGTAAAAAAATCGGGGTGCACTGCGCCAACGCTTCTTACTTGAGAGTGAAAAGATGTTAAGACTCTTCAGCCAAGTTTTTTTACTAGGTACAGTGCCCTCCAGTGCTAAAAAATGCCAGACGTAAAATTACCCAATGTAGAAAGAGTAAAAACGTCTCAGCAACAGTTGTTTTTCCCCGGGACCCATACCACCCCACGTTGCAGTTTGCATGGTGGTATGGGGAACTCTGGTAACAGAGGTTCGCCTTCGCGTTCTCCATTTTAAAGCAAAACCGGTTTTTGTTTTAGTAGAAAAGTTCCGTCTATAGAGTCAAAATAGGACTCCTCATCAACATCAGCCATTATAAACTTACTTCAGGGCTTCAAACCCCTAAAATCATATCTGTTTTGGACTTTGGACGAATCGTATTCAGGTCTTATTAGCGATTGTCAGATCTCATTGCTTACAATCGAGAATTTTATTCTTGTAGCATCATTAATATTGAAATCGACGACTAGATCCAAAAAATGTATTCTTATGATATAAATAAATACAAATTAACAAACAATTCTACGTAAAATTAAATACCTGAGTTACATAGGTTATTGATTACCATAAACTTGAAACTATTAAGTTTTAAGTAAATATGTAACGAACACTTGCTATTTCTGACATGACCTTTGAAATATTTCCATTTAAACTTAGTTGAAACCTCCGAAATTAGGCAATGCCACGTTATACACCCATTAAAAATAAAACCCTTAAAGTTGCCTTGAACTTACCTAAATTGGTCTTCTGTCCTTACTTACAACTGTAATTTATTGTTTCTATGTTATGATTGGGCACTTGGCATTGTAGGTAGATATTCTCTTATCTCTCTATATAGATTTAACAAGCGTAGCGCGGTTTCTCCTGCGTAAGTCGTGATCCTGTGATGGGAAAATCGGAGTAAAAGTCGCTTATATTCACTTTTTGACTGTAGTTTATTTGAATAAATGGATCATTAATTTGACCGAAAAACTTTCGTAAAAATATACGCATCGATTTGTAAACCACCTCCGTTTTGTTTCGTCGGCTAAAAAAAATTAAAAGTACACAAATACACAAACTCACGAAAGATTAAAAGATCGTATTAAATGTTTTCGAGGGTGATTGCTTATTAATGTTTTATTGATTTTGTTTGTAGTGATTTGGACTTGATACTTTGCCCCCATTATAATTTATTTATTTATTTATTTATTTAGTTTATTTGGGACAATTAACAGCTACACACTACAGCTTACAAAAACAACATAATAATATAACTAATATAAATGCGTAGCCTACTTCATTATCCACATATATGTTATGGAGTAGGGTACACCTTGTAGTTACAATAACTCGCTTGTTACTTATTTACTTAAATTAAATAGAACATCGGAGACCAATTTCTTAAAACTAGGGGCGGACAGTGCAAAGATATCTATGCGTTCAAAGTATGTGTTATAGGCAGTTATAAGTTGATATAGAGGTGCACGTTTTCCAGCATTTGTTCGACACCGAGAAGTAGTGAACAATCTACCAGGTCTAACTGAACGTCTTTGCACTGTGCGCGGGACACTATAACATAATTTACTTGTGAGATCTATGCAATCATACTTATTATTACAGAGATTATAAATTGTTGCTGCTCCCAGAAGCAATCGTCTATGATATAAGCTTAAAGTTTTGTATTTGCTAAGAAGTTGTACATATGTTAATTTTTCGTGGTGACATCTATAATGCATGGTTTTGTAAAATTTATTTTGCACTCTCTCTATTGAGTCTTTATATTTATTGTATAGTGGGTTCCAGATACAAGTTGCATATTCCACTTGGGGTCTTATAATTGTGTTAAATAAGTATATATATGTTTTAGTTCGCTTAAAGTTTTTACTAGACCTTAAAACAAAACTATACATTTGAAACGCTTTATTAATTTTTTTTTGTACATGAAGATCTAAATGTAATTTAGTATCTAATTCTACACCGAGATCTCGCAGTGAATCAACTTTGTCCAGTAAAGTGTTACAGAGTTTGTATTGATATTGTTTTATATTTCTATTTTTAGTAAAATTAATATAGTGACATTTTGACAGACTTAAATGTAATTTATTTATATGACAGTATTCAGTGAGACGATCCAAATCATTTTGAAGTAGAATATTATCGTTGTAATTATCGATATTTCGGTATACTTTTAGGTCATCTGCATATAACAGGAATTTAGAATGTTTAAAACAAGTATTTATATCATTTATAAAAATAATAAATAATAATGGACCTAATATTGATCCCTGCGGGACCCCGGAGGTAGTTTTAACAATATCTGATTTAAATCCATTGATGACAACTTTTTGTGTGCGGTTAGAGATGTATGAAGCGAACCATCGTAATAAATTACCCCGGATACCGTTGTACGCGATCTTATTGAGGAGTATTTCGTGATCTACTTTGTCGAAGGCTTTTCGAAAGTCTGTATAGACAGCATCGACTTGTACTCTTCTGTCCATATTCTCAAATAGAAAATTGGTAAATGTCATTAAATTTGTGTTAGTTGACCTTCTTTTAACAAATCCATGCTGTTCTTTAATGATAATTGGATGGAGTATTGGGTATAGCTCATTGTGAATAAGTCTCTCGAAAAGCTTCGACAAAGTAGATAATATAGAAATAGGACGATAATTAGATATATCACTTTTTGAACCAGATTTAAATATTGGTGTAATATTGGCTTGTTTCCATATGTCAGGAAACACGCCTTCTCTAATGCATTTGTTGTAGAGAATATGAAGGGGCTTACAAATAGTAGAAGCAGTATTCTTTAAGAAAATCGGGTGTATTCCATCAGGTCCTTTACCTTTTGTAGGGTCTAGTTTACTAAGTTCTGTTCGAATTTTTATAAAACTTATGTCTATATGACTAATAAGGTTGCAGTTTTCAGATACATTTTCGGGAACTGACCATGAGTCCATATTCAGTGTTGATGGCTCATATACTGAGTGAAAAAACTTAGCAAAAAGGTTACAAATATCTGTAGGAGTGTTCACAGTTTGATCATTTAAGTTCATTTTATCAGGTATCGTAGGCTTATTTTTGAGGTTGGAAATATATTTCCAAAAGTATTTAACATTGTTACATATATTATCTTGAATTGAGTCTAAATATTTCGCAAAGCAGTTATCACACTCTAATTTAAAGCTGTTTCTGTATCGAGAAAAAATTTCGTAATCTGATGTATTTCCGTACGTTTTCCATTTTAACCATGCCTTCGATTTGTTTTTAAATATATGAATTAAAGCAGGAGTGAACCATATGGGATAATTAGAAGGTTTTTTAATTGACATTGGAACATGAATTTTAATAATCTCGTAGATAATTTCATAAAATATGTTAACAGCGTTTTCTGAAGATGATTCACCAATTTTCTCATTCCAGTCTATTTCGTCGATAGCTTTATTAACTAAATCATAATCAACCTTATGAAAGTTGCATACGGTAATTGGACAGCGGGGCATGTATGATGAATTAATAACTAGTGGAACTATAGCTGCAAAGGGTGGATGATAGGAATCAACTTTCGTTAAATAATCCGTGGGAGTATAGACAGAGCAATCAACACTCGATAAAAATATATCTAGTAGTCTAGTCATAGAATTAAAAATATTGTTATATTGAGCACTCTTGTTTAAGGACATAAAGTTTAATAACTCGTTAGTCACTTCATTGGAATTGAATATGGGGTAAAGCCGTTTTGGATGGCCAGGGTCTTCTTTCCACTTTAAATCTGGTAAATTGAAATCACCTACTATAAGAAAGTTTTCCAGAATGTCTGAATTGTTATTTAAGACGGTCTGTAGGAGCCTAAAATACTGAGTATATATGCAAGGGTTAGTTTTAGGAGGTATATATGTAACATTAATAATATTATTAGTTAATTTGTTTTGTCTAGATGTAATTTCTATAAACAAAAATTCAATATTAGGGGGAGAAATAGTATTTAAAGGTAGATCCAATAACGTAGCTTTTAAATCTCTACGAACAGCTATTAAAACCCCTCCTCCATCCCGCTTATCTGTAGCCAAACGATCTCTGTCTTTGCGAAATACTGAGTATCTTTGATCAATGAATTCACTATTGGAAATTTCCGGTACTAACCATGTTTCCGTGAACACAATTATGTCATAGCAATGGGAAAGAATATTCATATACAAAGAGTTTAATTTCGTCCTTAGCCCTCGACAATTTTGGTAATACAATGAGATGTTACTATCCATAATATGGGGATGTCATAAGATCAATCGTTGAATAAGATTTATAAGTGCTTAGATTATAATGCATTTGTATCATTAGCTGTGTCACCATTATATTATACAGTTTTAAGTCTAGCTTTTCGGAGTATTCGAAGCAGCCGGTTAATATTGTTTTATTACAAATGTAACTTAATTTATATATAGCTATAAGCAATATAGCAGCATAGCAAATATACATACTATTAATCCCTGTTGAGAGAGCACAAGCAGATTTTAAACGAAAGCAAAAGTGGCCTATAGAAGCGCAAACAACCAGAAACATTAAAGCTGTTAAAGAATATGATTGTGCCTTGGAGCTTATAAAATTATGTCTTAGGTTAATTTCTAATCTTAAATCAAGTGGCGGTCGGTCCGACACGGCCCATTGCCCCTCGAGGCTTGATGTGAGATGTAATATCTTTATGATGCCTAATAGCAATAGTGGGAGCAGTATCAGACTCGCGGACAAGTATGGTGGCGTGTCGGACCCACACGTACTTGTAGCCCTGTCGTTTAGCTGCCTCGCGACATTCGCGAAAAAGTATCTTATTTTTCAAAGTCAAATGCTCGTTAAGATAGATTGATTGTGGCGAGCCAGCTATATCCAGTAAGTCCGATTTGACTGCTCTGTGCGCGCGGAATGCACTAAGGACATTATCACGTAAGATTCGCGACGATAACTTGAGAATTATGTTTTTCGGCCTGTTGTTTGAGGGCTGTGCGTGTGGAACACGGTGTACTGCGATGACATCCTTCTGTGTTATGGGGCACTTTATAATATTAGAGATCATCATAACCAGTTTTATGAGGTTTTCGCTTCTCCGTTCTGGAACATTAGTAATCTCAATATTACACTGCCTCGCCTGCTGCTCAAGGTTATCAATCTTTGCTTCCAAGGACGCCACCAGCTCGGGAGCCAGCCCACTATTTTTTGTGATATTTTCAAGTTCTGTTGTGCGTTTAATAACGTCACCTTGTTCCGCGCTCTGAAATTGTATTGCAGTCTGTAGGGAAGACACTTCATTTACGAACTCAGCCTGTTTCTTTTCTAGGGCAGCTATGGCATTATTATGTTTATTCTCGATTTTATCAATTCGCTCAACCACCGCGTTATGTTCAGTACGAAGTGCGCTGATTTCCGCTCTCATATCAGAAACGCTATTGGCCAGAGAGGACAATTCGGATTGTATTGATGACATTTTGTTGTCCAGAATGGTGAATTTATCATCTATTTTGCCTTCAATTCGCTTTATTGAGTCACTAAATTCCTTGAGAAAGTCGTCTCTGTCTATATCTGGGAACTTCCGTTTTCGCAAATATTTCGTATCCGAATCCATGCCGGCTAGATCAGGATTAGAATAGCAGCGGGCATTGGGTGGAGAATGCGCTGTCGTCATTGTAAAATATAATAATTATTTAGACTGTATTCCTCTGTACCAAGTTGTATTGCGATATCAATGTATGAACTGTCGATTATCGCTAATCTGTCGCTAGTGTCGTGGTACGGGGGCGATGCACGATGCGGTAGCTGGGTTTGGCGGTGACGCACTATGCATGCGTGGTGCGGTGGTATAAGCGCCTACGCAAGCGTTGTCATTGCGCTACGGTCCCGGGCTCGAATCTCACTGCGTGCGGGAGTGGGACGCCGCTCTACAGCTTGCAATATGGCGCCGGCAGCAAATGGGATTACTCACAAGATAGTAAGAGAGCCACCGATGATTCAATGACAATGTTAAAATGTCTCAGCGTGCGGAAGCGGGACACCGCTCTACAGCTCACAATATGGCGTCGGCAGTAAATGGGATTACTCACAAGATAGTAAGAGAGCCACCGATGTTGTCGAGTCGACACGATAGAGTTTAGATGCAAAATAACAAACGCGAGGATAATAAAGCAGCAACACACGCGTACGCTCGTCACGGCAGCTCAAGGCAGACTGACGGCAGCTCAAGGCAGACTGACAGACTGACTTATAGATTACAATAATGTTCACCTAATTTTGTTCGTTATCGTTTATTTATTATCATTATTTTGATATTGTTTCAATTTCAAGTGATATCCATGTAGTCAAATGCTACCAATAATAATATAATATAATGTCATTCAATTGGGTTTTCGTTTTTAACACTAATATTATAAAGGCGAAAGTTTGTGAGTGCGTCTGTTTGTTACTTCTTCACGCCTTAACGGGTGGACCGATTGAGCTGAAATTTGCTAGACTAGCTTAGACACATAACACAGCGCTGTACTAGAGTGTACACTCTAGTACAGCGGGAAAAACCACTGGGCGCAGCTTGTTTTATAATTTCGCACAATGCTAGGCACTAAGTTTATGCTAATGTAGCATTTTCCATCAAAGGGAAGAATAGAGACATCAGACATTGTTTAGGAAAAATAGCAGTCTGCTCCAGTCCTTTCTAACGAACCGAATCTCCGTGGGTATAATATACCTACGGAGATTCTGGACTGGACTACGATTATATTATAATCGTAGTTCCATTTAGCTGTGAGCCTTGACATCTTTTCATATGTTAAGACATCGACACCCGGTTGATGAGAGTAACTGTCTCATCGCCTATAGACGTCTGCATCACCATTGGTGTTGCCAACGCGGTGCTGTCATTGTCGACGTATTGTAGGTTTAGTAGGCAGGGTAAATTTCTCCCTTCCTGATTATACTAAAGCCGACGTCGACACTCAGAACCAGGGATTTATAAGAGGTATAAAGCAGGCACGTACCGGTGCCGTTTCACAAAATCGCGATCTTTTTCCCGCGTGTCCTAGCTCTGTGTGTCGTCGGCTAAACGTCGTGCCGGGACATGGCCATTGGTCATAATGACCGTTTGGCGACACGGTTTTCCATGGCATGGTCTTTTTATAAACCAATCCTCCCCCAAAAGGCTAGATTATTTTGTTAATATGACTATTTGGCTGATGCACCTATTGAATAGCGTTGTTTGTAGTGTGTTTAATAAGTGTTGTTGTGATGCAGGTCCGGAGCAAGTTCGCGAGGCGGCGACGGGTTGCGCGCGCATCCGCGGCGACACGCTCGGCATCGTGGGGCTGGGCCGCATCGGCTCGGCGGTGGCGCTGCGGGCCAAGGCGTTCGGCTTCAACGTCATCTTCTACGACCCCTACCTGCCCGACGGCATCGAGAAGTCTCTCGGACTCACCAGGGTTTATACGCTGCAGGTACGTTGGAGTGCCAGGAGGATTGAGGCTGTGACGGACGTAGGCTGATTATGATGAGATAAAATTACTCACCAAATAATACTATTAAGAAGGATAAATGCCCATCAAAGGTTGCCTCTGCATTGAGAGACAGGTACTCTCGATGACATCGCAGCTAAATCTTGGCGTGGTCGTCCTGGCGACTTTCCCACGACCGACGTGTCTTGCCTTGGTCGCTCGAGAGTCGCTATGATAGTCCAGGGCTGTAGTGAGGTTTATAACTTTTCGGGATAGGGACAATACTCAATAATAATTTCGGGGTCATAAGAATCTAGCTCAAAATATTTGCGAAAAGTGTAAACGAAGTTAAATTGATTCAAAACCACTTTACCCTGTCATTTAATATGTCAATATGTATTGTGCATGATGTTTCCATGTTTATTTGCTAATGAATTGAATGTGGTTTGTGTTTCAGGACCTCCTATTCCAGAGTGATTGTGTATCATTGCACTGCAGCTTAAACGAACACAATCATCACCTTATCAACGAGTTCACTATCAAACAGATGCGTCCGGGTATGTACCACATTCTATACCTCTTCTTATGATATTAACAAAATGTTCTTCAAAACATGATGACTCACTCATTGAACTTTCCTCAAAATGAATAGAATATTGAATGGATCAAATAGACTATGCCCGAATCGATTACACTTTCCTCAAAATTAATAGAATATTCTTTATTTATTATTAGGCTACGCCCGAATCGAGACAACTAGGGATGAGGAATTTCTTCAGCTCGCCTCGCGCTTCTTCTCCGGCTTTTGTTTGAGTTTTAACGTCCTCGCCATTGTACCTTTAATATTATGTATCTCTTTTGAATCGCTTGGCTTAGAAACCAGTTCAATTCCGATTTACATAATCTGTGGACTGAAGTTCTTACAGAGTGCGACACTATCGATTACTTCAACTAATGACTCTGCAAGTTAGTAGTCTATTTGGTCCATAAAAAGCATTAGGGGCTGTTGATTTTTTTATGTCATTCAGAATGAGCAGTCCAATGCGGTGCAAATATGTAAAATGCGTAGCTGTCACTAATTGTGGATTGAGAGTAGACAAGGGGATACCTTTTTGTCAAATTCTATATCCTATTGTTTCATTGCTTTGTTCTGTAACGCCTAAAATGCCCTATTCGACTCTGACAAAACAAAAAATGTATTGCACATTTTATACCCATTATATGCATCACGCGTTTAAAAATGCGCTGCAATTAATAAATGTAGGTATCTCTCACACAATAGGGATGTTGACACATGTTACGAATTCATATAAAGTTATGTTTTTCACATAAAAGACAGTATTTAAAAACCTACATATATCATATTTTAAGGATCTATTTACAAGCCAAAATGGAATAAAATCAATTTTAATTTCAATAATTTTTCCTTATTATTACGCGAATGCGAACGCCAATCAGGGCGCGTGACGTCACACCACTGGCCTGTACTTACGCTTCCTAAGCAATCTTCCTGATTTCGACACATTTTAATTATTCATAACTTAAAAACTACTGAACCGATTTTGATGCAACTTATACTGTGCTCTAAGTTGGTCTAAATTTAAGCAAAAAAAAGTCAATAACCAAAATGGATCTTATATTTTCAGAGAGACATTTTAGTTATTGACTTTATTTTTGGCTTAAATATTGACCAACTAAGGGCACAGTATAAGTTACATCAAAATCGGTTCAGTGGTTTTTAAGTTATGAATAATTAGAATGTGTCGAAATTAGGAAGATTGCTTAGGAAGCGTAATAAGCCCCGCCGCAGATGCTCACACTCGCATTGGCCGTCACGAGCCGCGTGCGAGTGGCTGTATTTAAAACGTATGGCGCAGTACCAAACTCCGCATTTGCTCTCACGCGTCGACGCAGGCACGTACATGAGTCGTACATGAGCGTGCACGCGCGTGTCGGCTAGGTGACGAGACATTTGTTTCGAGTGGCAGTGTCGCGAGTGTTCAAGTACTAGTGCAAAATGGAGGAACTTATTGAAGCTGTTCGAAGCGAAAAATGTTTATACGACGTAAACCACCAAGATTATATGAATACAAAATTCTATTTATATAATTTTTTTTCAGATAATTTCCTTATTAACAATAATCTATTCAAAAACTCGTTATCACTGTCGGATTCTGAATTTATATCAATCGCGTCCATCTTGCTTCGTTTTCGTTTTTGTCTACGAACGAATGGTAGGTAGAGACACTGACTGATGTACGACTCGTGAAAGCAATTGCGGACACACACGTGTCTATCAATGCCAATGCGACATTGGCGCAGTGTCGTGAACGAGTGCGAGTGTGAGCATCTGCGGCGGGGCTAAGTACAGGCCAGTGGTGTGACGTCACGAGCTGTCAGATGACTGTTCGGAACGTTTTAGCCAGAATTCAAAAAATCATTTTTATTTACGTATTTTTATATTGAAATATCATATAAGTAATTTTGCATAAAAATATGATATTCGTGTATGAAATGGGTGTATCTATCGTATAAAAGCAATTCCAAAAATTAGTCAACATCCCTATTGAACGAGTTGTTTGTGTTTATATAATAGTAATAGTATGTCGTGTGTGTTGCAGGCGCGTTCCTGGTGAACACGGCTCGCGGCGGGCTGGTGGACGACGAGGGTCTGGCGGCCGCGCTCAAGCAGGGACGCATCCGGGCCGCCGCGCTCGACGTGCACGAAAACGAACCTTTCAATGTTTTCCAGGTAACATAAGCATTCACTACAGTCTACAGGCACTAACATATTGATAGGATGGAAGAGAAAAGATTGTAAGAACGGAAAAGGGTTAAAATTTTGTCTAAAAAGAACCCTTGAATCAATCTAATCCTCGATTAGACTTATCATCTTGTACCTACTTAACTCAAAACTTGTGGAAAAGACATCAACGCGTCTAGAAAGTGCGCATTCCAATATAGTTTTAGCGATTGTAAAAGCTAAAAGCATACTGAAATTAGTGATTATGCTATGACATTCTGGGGGAATATGGAAATTCAAGATGGAGATTCAAAAGACAACAAAAGATCTACCTAGGACCTAGAGTATAAGTAATTATACTAGTGCATCACTGAACATTTCCTTATTTCCGACAAATGAACATGTTTGTCCTTCATCATCATCATCAGCCTTTGCGTCTATTGCAGACGATTTAAGCACTGTCTGTTGGGTTGCGTTGGCACTTCCGTTGGTGGCTAATAAAACCAATCCTGGAGCGGCAGGGTCGACTACATGTTGGGCAATCGTGTCCTTAGTGCAAATAATAAATGTGTATGTGTCGTGTTGCAGGGTCCACTAAAAGACGCGCCGAACCTAATGTGCACGCCGCACGCGGCGTTCTTCTCGGACGCGTCGGCGCAGGAGCTGCGCGAGATGGCCGCGTCGGAGATACGGCGCGCCATCGTCGGCCGCATCCCCGACTGTCTGCGCAACTGTGTCAACAAGGACTACTTCCTGGGCGGCGGCGCGCCCGTGCCGCTGCCGCCCGCGCAGCCGCTGCCCACGCCGCAACCGCCGCCCGCCGCGCCACCCTACACTGAAGGTAACACTACACTGCACCAACAAGGGAGGTTAGACAAGCGCCAATCGTTTGTCGCTATCGCTAAAAAAATGTACTGAGATGACAGTCGCTATAGTAAAAGCAAACGAAAACGATTGTCATCTCAGTACATTTTTTTATCGATAGCGACAGACGATTTGCGCTTGTCTAGAGCCCAAGGACTACTTCCTGGGCGGCGCCGCGCCCGCATAAACTGAAGACATACTATTTCCCTCCCTGGCTTCACTGAACATCATGCCGGAACACGGTCACATTGACCGCTTGGCGGACACGTTTTGTCCAGTGGGTGGTAACTAGCCACAGCCGAAGCCTACCACCAGTATAGCGAGTGAAAAAACCGCACATAATCTTTCTTTCTAGTAAAGAAAGAGCAGTCACTATCAACACACCTGACCTGACCTGATCACCCCAAAGATACTGAAAGAAATTCCTAAAAAGTGCATCGTCTTTCTAACAAACTTGTTCAATGCTACCTTAAGAACCTGTCATTTCCCTACTGCTTGGAAAATCTCACAAATAGTTATGATCCACAAACCTGGTAAAGCGGCCCACGAAGTAACATCATATAGGCCTATCAGCCTGACGCCCCTTCTGTCCAAACTCTGGGAAAGGATAATTCTTATCAGGTTAAAGCCACACTTAGACAGCAACAAGGTCATACCTGATCACCAATTCGGCTTCCGCAAAAGTCACTCTACCGTGGAGCAAGTGCACAGGGTCTACAACACCATTAGACAGAGCCTTGAGAAAAAAGAATACTGCTCTGCGGCCTTTCTGGACATTCAACAGGCCTTTGATCGAGTATGGCATAAGGGTTTACTGAGCAAAATAAAGAAGTCTCTCCCGTATCAATTTTACCACCTAATTTCCTCATACCTCGACCATAGGATGTTTCAAGTGAAATATCAAAGTGCCAGATCGTCCTTCCATACATGCAGAGCTGGAGTACCTCAGGGCTCAGTGCTCGGGCCAGTCTTGTACAACATCTTCACCCATGACCTACCGCAAGCTCCCAATGTGACGGTAGCTACTTATGCAGACGATGCTGCATTTCTTTCGTCTAACAGTGACCCTAATGAAGCCAGCAAAGCATTACAACACCAACTAGACCTAACTTATGATTGGTTACAAAAGTGGCGTGTCAGAGCAAGTGCCCCTAAATCTCACCACATTACTTTCACCCTTAGAAAAAAGCTTTGCCCTACCACCAAACTAGGCGAGAATGCTCTACCACAGTCTACATGCGTAAAATATCTTGGGTTCCATCTTGACCAGCGCATGACTTGGAAAAACCACATAAAACAAAAACGGGATGATGTTAATTTCCGTTTTAAGAACCTTCTGTGGCTTCTCGGTAAACAGTCTACTTTGTCACTTAGCAACAAACTCAAGGTGTACTGTTCAGTTATAAAACCAATCTGGACCTACGGAATCCAATTGTGGTCTACCGCCAGCAAATCCAACATCCTTTGCTTACAACGTGCACAAAACAGCATTCTGAGAACTATTAGTGGTGCAACTTGGTATACTCGCAACGATGAAATTCATGATTACTTGAAAATGAAAACTGTGGAAGAAGAAGCTCAGTTGTACTCAAAAAAATATAAAAATAGACTGGAGCTACACCCTAACCCCCTAGCCGGCAACCTGCTGCAGCAATCTACAATTAAACGCCTTAAGAGAGCCCACGTGCTTCATTCTAGAGATGGGTCAGCAACGGGATCGTGACCTTGCTAAGCCCATTCCACGCCATATGCAAATCCCTCAACACATCTGATGAAAGTCGTTCGCAGACTGATGGCAGATATAACAGAAGAGAAAAAAAAAAAAAAAAAAAAAAAACTATCAACACAGGCTTTGAAGCTCAAAGAGAATGTCTGGTCACATAGAGTTAATGTGTGGTAACCTAAGATTTGTAATAGTTAGTGTAATGATTTGTTTGTGTGTTGCAGGCATGAACGGCGGGTACTACGGGTCTGGCGGCGGCGGCGGCGCGGCGCAGGCGGCGCACAGCACCACCGCGGTGCACGAGCCGCCCGCGCTGCAGCAGCAACCCGCGCCGCCGCAGCCCGCGCAGCCGCCCATCTCACTGGTACATATATACTCTTCACTTACTAGGATGCTGTTACATACATTGTTACTTGTGTATCCTCCATCATTACAACATTTGCATTGTTATTAAGGTAGTTGTACCACCAGAGACGAGAAAACGAGTAGCTATCAGCTCAAGAAACATACAAAAGATTACATTCTGTGTACAAAAGATATGCATATACAAATAGTTGATCGCTGACTGTTCACACTGCTTTCGAGGACTCGCTTCACTAGCTTGTCGCTGAGCGACAAAAGCTGAGAAAGATAACACTCGCTCAGCGATACTCGCACTTTATATCGAACTGATACCGAGCAACCAGCGGTCATTTCTCTACAGTGCGAGTAATCGCTCGTCTCATTCTCGCTTATAGCCGAGCTACACAACTATCGGAACCACGCACTCGCTCCTCGCCAACTCGTTTTACATTCCAGCTCTACTCGTTACTCGCTCATCGTTACCGGTGGGACATCTGCTTAAAGATTTGCAGTGTATGCACACTATAGACGAGTTATTGATCTTTTTTATGACAATGAATGGCAAGACGAGCAAATTGCGTGCCTGATGATTATACTGATTACGGACATCGTTCACGGTGCCCCTTAGTATTCTGACATTCTAAATACTGTGCGGTACTGCATTTCTGGTTTCCTGAGAAATATTAAATCTCTTCATGCCCTAGTAATTTTGTCCAGTTACACTGAAATAATAGGTTAGACAGACGTTAGTACGTGCTAGGCTAAAATGAAGATGACACAAAAAATTGATGATGATAACATTCGACAAGAGAGTGGCACCCAGAAAATCGAACTTCGATCTGATGATATTGCTGTGTCGACAAAGTTGTATGAGAATGACATAGGCGTGGCGTGAAAACAAGAGCCTATTTCCAGCAGTAGAGGAACACTGATGTACTTCCCCATTCCCCATAGTCTTATTTAGATGCCATGTAATTTTAACATTTAATAAATAAATAATGTAAATGTTTGTATTGCAGCCAATCAACACGACGGACCCGGCGAACCACCAGCTGGAGGACAGGAAGAACTCCGACGTCCACTAGAGGAGCGCGCTGCACTAGTACGGACGATCTAGCATACAAACAATAGTTTTATTGTACCACACCGCAGTGTTTGCATTGAGACCTGGGACCTGGACCACACCGCCACTGACAATAACGACACTCTACGGACATACGGTGGTGATACAAACCTACAATCAACAAGTGTGCTTACAATAACACATCATACTTACTGTGTGGAAAGTGCTTGTGTACGTGTTTTATGAGTGCGTCTCGATGCAAACCACGTGAGAATAGTTGATTCCGTGTTCGTATTTTGGGGACAGCTATTTAAGTTTTAACGTATTCTGAAGGCTTTGAAATTTGAAAGTGATTGCGGATTACCCAAGTTGGGCTCTGTCTTCAGTTATTGTAATGTGAGGCAATCGCGGGCCGATGTATGTTTAATGTCAGTTTATGTACCGGGTGAGGTTGGCCCTTGTGAGCTCTGCATCGGCTTGTACGGGCAAGTCTTTGTGTTGGGATTTTACTATTTTGTACTCGATATTGGCTCACTTCTACCTATAGCACTTCGTGTCTATATCAATATTCTATTCTTAATTTTGTGGCTTGTGAATGTGCGATAGTACCACAACTTTGCCAATGACTCGTGGAAAGATAAACCACCAAATGATGGAAAACACTTTATGTAAAATTTTGGAATGTTGAGCACAAACAACATTCAAAATAATAGATACATTTCTGACTTATTTGGCCTTTGTGTCCATTTTGACAAATATGGGTTGCATATCCAATAATAAAAATCCATTTTGGTTAGTGAATTAATTAAATTCCAAGTCAGTTTGATAGAGCAATTTAGAAAATCTGGTTTTATACTTTCCAATGAATATCAGTTCATTATTCAAGGAGAGAATTAAAGATATTGGAGGGTAGTAGAATAATATTGATTATAATAATCAGATAGTTTGAAAGAATATTACAATTGTATCTACTTAATGCCCTTATTATTTTTTCTTATTATATATTATTTTTTGTATTATATTTAAGGTGTCCATCTCAAGACTTGCCCAGTCAAAGCTCGTGTGGTTATGTGAGAATGTTTGACTGATACCCGTTTCCATAGTGCGATAATAACGCTTATACAGACATTGCTCAATAGCGCTTAGTTACAACACAGACTGCAAACTATCATTAGAACATTGGACGTATTCCTTCGACTTTCCTCTTATCGCAGTATCGAAACGAGCGTTCATTGTAACGGCTGGTTAAGGCACATATTCACTGGAAAATATAATAACTACATTAAAAATGGCTTTAGAGAGCACAGTTCCAAATTTACATAAATGTATGAAACGAAGGGTGTACGAACAAATTGCAACTAATTGTTGTGTTTAAAGTTTCCTAGTGAATATGTGTTTAAAGTACTAGGTAGCCAGAAGGTACACGGTCCTGAGATAGCATTTGATCGCATTTGATTAGCCGGTACTCAAACATGCATCGAACTGTCTATATTTAAGTAAACAAATGGACTGTAGAACTCTATCATCACACTATTAACAGGAGGTCTTCGTGTCTTTCTACTATATATATTTTTTAATTTTGAAATGTACAAAATCATGCTTTCATTTGATTATTTTTCTTTTCTAAATAGAGTTTAAGTGAGGAATTTGTACATGAAAGAACACCACTTTAGACCGTGTTATGTGCGAGGTGCCCTCGCAAACACCTGTTTCCTGAGAATAATTGGTATTTAAAATTAGTATTTACTTACAGTTTAGTTTAATGACAAAAACAATGTGTATATTTTATGAGAAAGTGAAAAGTTCTTAAATAAAACTATTGTTTTCGGATTAATTATTCTGGTGTTTTATTTATTTACATTCAACCCTGATTCAGTCTCGATTTTACAATACAAATGATACAAGCGGTTTACTAAAATAAATAAGTCCTTCAATAAATAAATAGGTCATGTAATAGTTATGCTTATTTTAATAATAAGCTGTAATGCAAAACTTACTTTTTTTAGTTGCAGTGTTTTGCATAAAAATCATCTGCTTAAAATGCAACATGTTTTTTTTATGAAGTTATAAACTGCATTATATTACATTTGCTAATTATATTTAAAACAAAATTCATGTTTTATAGCAAATTAGTATACATATTTGATGCAGTGTCATTGGCGATTTATTACATGATAACATTTGAGCTAATTCTTAATATGACAATAATGTGTAAAATTACAAATCTACAATTCAAAATAAAGTAATAAATACATAATCAATTCTCAAGGACATGAGAGCAAAGTCATGAACAAAATAAGAATATGAACATTATATAACATACCCACATAGATAGGTACAACTATTTCATGAGGCGTCTCTGCATATTTCAATTTGTACATTTTGTTAAATATAATATATGTGAGCAATTACTGTCTCAGTGCAAGGCGACACGGTTTGCTTATAAAAAGTTCAATTCTCAAATAAGTTTACAATAATAGTGAAGCTGAATCGCACGAAATACCTCGAAAAAAAAGCTTGAGTGATTTCGATAACATTAAAAATACGGACCTCGACGAAGAAAGAATCGCGTAGGAAGTAAAAAAAAACTTAACAGTAAAAATGAATAAAGATTTCGACCAATTTGGAACTTTTCCTCATCAGTTTAAAAATGAAACAAACATTTTCTATGTTTCAAATCGTGTGCGAAACCTCTAAAACATAATTTGCATAGTAACGATTTACTTGTAACTATCTGGTATTATAATTTATTCATTTATTGCTATCATAAAAATAAATGTTAGATCATATTATTTATGTCATAGTACCTCCTATATTATTATTCATTCCGTTTTATATTTAGATAAATAAGAGTGCAAAATTATAATAACATTAACATTGGGATCAAAATTAACTTTTTAATATTCAAGTTTTTTGAAAATATATGTTTAAATTTGGACTTGAAGGCTTGCAAGGTGATTTAGATACATAAATCATTGAAATTATTGTCTTATCTAAAATAATCTCATAAAGTATCAAGTATTTATGCAATTCTAAGAATAGATTCAATGGCAACAGAATAAGTTTCAAATTCAAGTAGATATCGCCCTGATTTTAGTTCTAGCCGTTTTGCTAGACGTGAGGAACATTTTATATCGCGGAAGAGTGCATTTTAAAATCAGACGACCTTACATTGTTGTGTAGCTAATATGTTATTAAATAGTTACGAACAACGAATAAATAATAAGTCAGGAAATGTAACTAACTGCGCTTTAAAAAAATATCCAACAGAAATCCTACCTACCTACAAATTACAAATAGGCGGGGAATAAAAATCCGGTACGCTCGCTTACTAAGCGATAACGAAAATGCTCTGTTCTCTGTATTTAAACCAATCATCATATTATTATTATCTGGTCAACTAGTAACCTGCAGTTTTTAATAGGTATTTCTACTTGGATTCACTTTGACCCAACCTTTACACCCTTTTTTCTGATTTAAGGAGTTCCTCTAGTTATATAGGGTCATTTCGCTGGTTTGCGACCAATTAGTGGAGTTCCCCACTTTAGGTTAGCTTATTAATATGAAAAATCTTCTTGACAGTTAAGAAAAATTTTTCTTGCGGATCTATACATGATCAAGTTTTATTAAAAAAATTAAAAAGTAGTAGTAATAGTATTAAAATTTGAAGAAAAAAAATGTTTTCTCCAAAAGTAGCTATTTCACTAGTTTGCGGCCACTTTTGTTAATATGCGACCACCCTCATCTTAGTTTACGGCCACTAAAATTCTAACAAAATGTCGATAATTATTTTATTTAATAAAATAAAATGAATTTTATCTTCATTTATAAACTCCCCCCTCTCCTCTCCCTTCTTTTTGAAATGTTCTATTGTATTTTTTTCCATATTATTCAAATTATTTTATTTTAAAAACCATGCTTAAAATCGAGGAACCTCATCATGATTGTCAAGCCATATCGTCCCACTGCTGGGCAAAGGCCTCCTCCCCTTCGTGCCATGCAACTCTATCCTGAGCAGTTCGCATCCAAGTCTTTTCTCCGATCGCTGCGATGTCATCAACCCAGTGTCGCCAGACTGTAAAATCCAGCATCGCATCGGCGCATTGGGATCTATGGTGTTTACCCCTGCTTTATCATTTCTTACTCTTCGAAGAAGTCGATAATTAAAGCGGTGACCCCACTAAGTTCTACTTCTCTCTCTTACTATGCTGGCTATTGATAGTGCATGCTGAGAGACCCTAACTTGGTCGTTTGCTGATCCTCTTCTGAGAAATCCATCACCCTTCTCATTATCTTATATACCAACATGGCCCGGTACCCAAACTTGTACTCTTTTGCTGCAGCCTTCTTTGTTCAGAGCCTTCGCAGCATCCAAGACTAGTTTTGAGCTGAGGAACGAGGAGTCTGCAGAAACTTAAGGCCTTGACTGTTACCGAGAATATAGATATGATCTTATCTTTCACATTCTTCTTTATGTTTTCTTCAGCGCATGCATACATCTCCGACCAAAAAACGGTAGTGTATAGACCCAGACTGTTATAAAGTTTCCAAGTAGATACCTGATGCTGTACCGGATCCCGTTTTTGAACCATCTGTATACCAAATGCGACCTGCGGCAGTCTGCATCTGGTAGCACTTGGAGTATGTAAAACGCTTTCATCTCCTGTTGTATGTAAGTTCGGTTCTAAGCCAGCATGACACGCTGCCGTAGGAAAGATTGGGCGTATCATTGAAGTGTAGATGAAGACGGAGTCCCCGGGTATGGCATACGCTGACCAACACATAGTAAAACCCTTATAGCTTTTTCTGTCACCTTCTTGGCGTGCAGATTCCATGTGAGCTTCTTCTCTAACGTACTGGGATATTTCACGTCTTGTCACCCATAGATCATTCCAACTCTGTGCCGAATTAAAGTGACTTTTCACTTTTACCATTCTTCCATTATCTTTAGAGCCTGTAGCAAAATTCTGGATACAATATCTAGAAATTCGTCATTGATCATTACCACTATAATATCATCTGAGTATCCCACAGCATATCATGTTCCACTGTTTAATTTTGTAAGGAAGGAACCATTCACCTTTTTTTATATAAAATAGGCCTACGTTTGACCACATCCCACCTGATTTAAAGTGAAAATGCGGTCGACGATGGATCACGTATGATGCCTAGAAAGGTACCTATTCACTCTTGCCTTGAAGATACCCAAGTTGTACCGCGAGCAAACGTGGATGACGGCAAAGTATTCCAAATGGGACCAGTTCTCATCAGAAACGACGAAGCAAAACGCTTGGTGCGGGCTGTTGGTAGCGCGACTAAGTAGGGATGCCGCATTGCCATCTGCCGTGACGTCCGTCGATAGAATGGGCGTGGAGGAATTAGTGCGTGTAATTCCTGCGCACACTCTCCAAAATGAATCCTATAGAAGACCGATAGCGAAGCGACCATTCTACGACGTTCAAGGCAGACGAAGTCTGCAGCCGAGATTCCGTAAGCTTTTGGTCACCTACTAGCTTTTTGACACGTCTCTCAATTGACTCCAGTGCCTGAAGCTGGTACTTGCAGCACCATCCAAAAGATGAGAACAGTACTCAGCAGTAGCTCAGTTAGCAGCTGTCCCGGTGTGAAGTATTGCCTCACCTTTGCTAGAATACCCAGCTTCCTAGCGGCCAATTGAGCCTTAGATTCGATGTAACTCCCAAAATTAAGGTCAGGCGTGAGAGTAACTCCTAGTAACACAAGCTGGTTAGTTATCGGTAAAGAAACATTTTGGAAAGAAGGAGCTTCAATGAATCGACTTCTTTTAGCAGTAAATAGACACGCCTGGGTTTTTGTAGCATTAAACTCAACCAAATTAGCTGCTCCCCAATCGGAAACAGCTTCTAAGGCCAAGCTCATACGCTCAACCATGGCTTCCCTGCATGACTGGACTTCATCTCCGTTGGCCTCCCTACCTATCACCATCAACCCTCCCTACCTATTCACCTATTAGTTTCTCCCCGTCTTTCCCTAGTTGTACGGTGCATCCGTACATCTTTAGTTATAGTTTAGTTAGCATATAACACCGGAGCGCAACGCTCGCGCTCCCACCTTGCTTCTCTGTATCAGTATAATATCATAGCGCAATAAATGTCTTTCAAAATATAAGTGAGTGTTATTTAAAGACTCCATATCATATCAGACATTTATATTTTGGTCCTTCGAGTTATTATTGGATAATATCAGTGAACTTTTATCGTCATTTTGGTTATTAACTTTGCATTAAATACCAATATATCATATCAGTGAACAGTGCAGTGTTCGAAGCAGTTTGGATGCAGTGCCCTATAGGTTGGGATTATCATTTCGAGAGATAGCAAGGACATCATCCTGCAAGCAGCAGGCAGCAGATCATCAACAAGTAAGAGCGTTCCTTTTATTACAAAATGGAGACTCTATACTTCAATCAAACAGAGCTTTACGAAGCTATATCAAAACTTTATATCAATTTGAAGAAAGATGGAGTAGAACGAAAAACATTAGAGTATTGTAAAAAGCGACTTGATCAATTAGAAACTTATTGGAGTGAGTATGAATCAAATGATGGTAAACTTAGGGATTACGGTATGGTGGGTCATAGGTATTTTGTTGAAGATGACTATAATAAAACTAAGGAATTATATATCACTACTCGTAATTATATTGTTAGCATTATTACATCATTGGCGGCACCCAAATTAAACCCGCCTCAGCCTCAGCATGATCAACAAACTGCGTCGACGTCAGCTGCTGCTGAAGCTGTTGAAGTTGGCCAGCCTCAGCACAACACTTCTACTAAAGGAGTACTCAGCAAATTAGACGAAATGGTGAAGAAACAAATGGTCAATTTTATGGCTTTCGAAAGAACAGTAGATAGCATAGATGTAGATGCGTTATCAACAAAATGGGAATATGAAGATGCACTTGCAACCCTTAACACTAGGTGGACTTCCGTAGACAAGCAGCATTGGGAGATTCAAGGTCAAACCGAAGGAGGATCATCAGGGTGCGAGTTAGCGTATGACCGACATGAGCAAACTTATATACAACTAAAAAGAAGATTAAATTCAAACATGTGGTCAATGACATACAGGGAAAAGTCTACGCCACAAATCGAGATTCCAACATTCCATGGAAACTATCATCAGTGGACATCCTTCAAAGATTTATTTCTGGAAGCGATCCACAAAAATCCTGCTTTATCAAACGCGCAGAAAATGCAATACTTAAAAGGGAAATTAAAGGGAGAAGCTGAAAGATTAATACAACATTTAACGATCAGCACCGATAACTACACGACAGCATGGGAGATATTAAATCATCGATACAACAATAACAGACTTATATTTTCGTCTCACGCAAATATTATAATGGGTCTTCCTATCATACAACAAAAATCACTACAACATATCAAAAAGCTTCATGACGTCAGCAAAGAATGCTTAAACGCCATCAAAAACTTGGGAGTAGACATCACTACATGGGACCCATTATTAGTGCATATCTTGTCTCAAAAATTAGACCCTGAAACGTATTCAGAGTACATGGAAGCAGTTGAAAAGCCGCGAGAATTGCCAGATCTTGACGAATTTTTGACATTTTTGGAAGGAAAATTTACTGTATTGGAATCATCTCGACGTAAGCAGGAAGCTCAACCTGTAAAAAAAACGACATACCAACAGCACAATCAACAAAAGTTCATTAGAAAAACAACATGTGCATTGTGTAATGCTGATCATGGCATCTTCGGATGCAACGACTTTCGACGAATGCCTGTCGAGCAGAAATTGAATACTATCACACGTCTCAAGTTCTGTGTGAACTGTTTATACGACCATCATGGCAAGCAATGCATTTCTACGAAGCGCTGCATGAAATGTGATGCTAATCATAACACTATGTTGCATGAAGCATTTTTGAATAAATCCAACAAACCTAAAAATCCACAAACATCAAGGCCAACTAACAATCATGTAGCCAACACATCACATGTAACTCAGGATAACAGTCTGTCTGAGATACTTCTATCAACGGCTTTGGTGAAGGTACAAGGTCAAAACGGAGTTCACGTTTTAAGAGCACTGGTAGATCAAGGATCGCAGATATCTCTTATCAGTGAGAAAGCGGCACAAATATTAAATCTGCCAAGACAGCAATTTAAAGGCATTGTATTTGGTGTAGGAGAAAAAGAAAACAACTGCAAAGGAATGTTAAATCTAAAAATCGGATCAATGTATAGCGATTACACGTTGGATACCAATGTCTTAATTGTGAACAATTTGATTAAAAATCTGCCAAATCGAGCATTTGTGAAGCCAGCGTGGCCTCACATCAATAATATCAGTCTAGCAGATCCTGAATTCAATATCAGCCGCCCCGTTGATATTCTTCTTGGAGCAGAAGTGTACTCGCGTATTGTTCTGGGAGGGATTCTGCGTGGGGAAGGTGTAGATCAACCAATCGCACAGCAATCCCAATTTGGATGGTTATTGTGTGGATCAGTAACAACGAGTTATCAATGCAATGTCGTTTTGCACGACTTAGAGCATTTACATAAATTCTGGGAAATCGAAGATATTAGCGTACCCCAGACAAACTTATCACAAGAAGATCAGTACTGTGAAAACTTTTATCAAGACACTACAACACGAAGCCAGAACGGATCATACGTCGTAGCGTTACCCATGAAACCTGATTTCGAGGAAAAATTGGGGTCGTCAAAATCAAAAGCGTCAGCACAATTTAAACAACTTGAGAAAAAGTTAAATCAAGATTCAGAATTTTCCGATTCCTACAAGCAGTTTATGAGAGAATATATCAACCTAAATCATATGCGCCCAGTCAGCAGTGAAGAATCAGATCAGAAGAAGTCACATTATTTACCTCATCACGGAGTATTAAAGTTGGACTCTGAAACAACCAAACTACGAGTGGTATTCAATGCTTCAGCCAAAACATCAACAGGCAACAGCCTTAATGATTTAATGTACAGTGGTCCTAACCTTCAACAAGACTTACAAGCCCTAATTTTAAAGTGGCGTACATACAAATTCGTGATCACTGCAGACATTGAAAAATTCTTTCGAGCGATCAATGTTCGAGAATCGGATCAAAATTTACAAAGAATATTTTGGCGCGAATCAGTATCGGATCCTATATGGGAATATCAGTTAGCAACGGTGACATATGGAATGAAAGCAGCACCTTATCTCGCAATGGGAACACTGAAACAGCTGGCTAAGGATGAATCGAAACAGTTCCCTTTGGCAGCTGCCATAATCGAGAGTTCATTTTACACGGATGACATGCTGACCGGAAGTAATTCTCTCCAAAAAACACATCAGCTACGCGAAGATATCATTAAAATCTTAAAATCAGCAAACATGAATATCAGAAAGTGGAGCAGTAATGACTTTAACTTGTTACAAGACTTATCATGCGAGCAACGTAACGACAAGCTCGAATTCAAAAATGCAGAGTCAAGAAAAACTCTTGGCCTTCAGTGGGTTGGTTATCGCCCTTATCAATAAGAGCTAAGCTCATATTTCAGGGCACTTGGAGCAAAGATCTTAAATGGGACGAGTATGTACCTAGAGAGATATATCAAGAATGGAAAGCTCTGCAAATCGACCTTGCTGAAATTAACGACTTCAAAATATCACGGCATATCGGGAACACAGAAAACAAAGGATATCTACATGCATTCTGTGACGCTTCCGATAAAGCATATGCATGTGTACTGTACCTAGTAACAAACGATAAGGGAGAGTACACATCGCAACTAATAGCAGCGAAAACAAAAGTCACACCGATATCAAAGAAAGTATCACTCCCACGTCTTGAATTATGTGGAGCACTTTTATTATCGCAATTTGTGCAAAAGGTACTGGAATCTTTTCGTGGAATTGATTTAAAAGTACACGCCTGGACCGACTCAATGATTGTTTTGGGTTGGCTAAATGGTGACATATCAAGATGGAAGGTGTTTGTCGCAAACAGGGTGCAACAGATAACAGGTGCGATACCACCCTCATCGTGGCAACATGTCAAATCGGAGGAAAACCCCGCGGATTGCGCAACCCGTGGCCTCTCGAAAGATCAACTTGCGAAGCACAAGTTATGGTGGCAAGGGCCTGAATGGCTAACCACTTATAACCAGCAAAAGACTCAAAGCACGACTTATCAAAGTCCAGAAATAGAATTGAAGAAAGCAGTAAGTGTAAACACCGCCTTACAACAGAAGCATGAGTCACTTATCAACGAGCTTTTACAACGTCACAGCTCGCTATCAAGGGCTACCAAGGTACTAGCCTGGGTGTTACGTTTCATAACATGCATTCGCGATAAGGCGAATGCACCGCGTCATAGTGCGTTGACGTCACATGAAATAAGTGCGTCACACAAACTTATAATCAAACAGAGTCAAAGCGAATGTTTTAACAAAGACATTGAAGATATCAAGAAGAATGGACATGTGTCTTCAAAGAGCAAGATCTCTTCTTTAAACCCGTTCTTAGACGAACAGGGTCTGTTGAGAGTCGGCGGGAGGTTGAATCATTCAGCCATATCAGATCAATCAAAGCATCCTATCATATTATCATCCCACGAGCGGCTCACAGATCTCGTCATAGATCAAGCACACATCACTACTTTACACGGCGGACCTCGGCTGACGCTAGCATATATTAGGAATCAGTTTTGGATCATCAGTGGAATGAGGACAGTCAAACGTCAGTTGAGAAGATGTGTTCGGTGTAGAAGGTACAGCAAGGATAACGCACAAAATATCATGGGGGACCTCCCTAAACCTAGAGTCACCCCTTCTCGTCCTTTCACTCACACAGGAGTTGATTTTACGGGATTCATCGAGCTAAAGATCAATAAGGGTAGAGGTGTACGAACCTCTAAAGGATATGTGGCAGTGTTCGTGTGTATGTCTACAAAAGCAGTACACTTAGAACTAGTATCAGATTTGAGCACACCGACGTTTTTATCAGCCTTCCGACGGTTTTGTGCCCGAAGAGGCACCCCTCGCCATATATATAGCGACAATGGCACAAATTTCGTAGGTGCAGATCGTGTATTAAAGCGAGAGTATAAAGAAATTGTACAAAATAGTATCAACACGGAATCTATCAACAACATCAATGATTTGGGAATCGAATGGCACTTCAACGCTCCTGCATGGCCCAGTGCAGGAGGACTATGGGAAGCAGCCGTAAAGAGCATGAAGTATCATCTCAAGCGAGTGTTAGGAGAGCAAAAACTGACTTACGAGGAATTCGCAACGCTATTACATCAAATCGAAGCTTGCATGAATTCTCGGCCACTTTGTCAGCTATCAGAGAACACAGATGACGAATACTTGACCCCCGGACATTTTCTGGTCGGCGGGCCACTATTATCACGACCGCAAACTGAACCAAACTCAGTCGGTCTTACCACGCGTTGGCAAATGGTACAAGCTATGAACAATCATTTTTGGAAAAGGTGGTCATCTGAATACCTGCAAAACTTACAAGCCCGAAGTAAATGGCGCAATCAAAAGAAGAATTTGGAAATTGATGATGTGGTAATTATCAAGGATGAAAACTTACCCTCCGGAAAGTGGGCTCTTGGCTCTTACTCCGTATCATATCAGACACTAGTCCTCTTATATTTAAATTCGTCAACTCTTTTAACCTTCTACATATTTTTTCTTATACCGAATCCTCCTGCACGGTTATCTCTCAGAGCTAATTCGTATTTTAACTCAGTCTCCTTTTTCTTAAGTGATGAGCACATTCTTTAACACAAACTGCAATAATATGAACTTAATTCAAGTGGTCGTATAATGAAGACATCAAATGACCACATTCAGTAAGCGGTCATTAATTTCCCATACATTTTGAGGCGGTCGCAAAATGACGTTCATCTAAGTTGCAAACTAACGTTTTGACGTTAGTTTGCGACCTGGATGTGGATGTGTGGAGTATTTGTACTATTTACGAATATTTAGATGGCCGCAAACTAATGAAACCAAAGAAGCCATTTAGCAAATGTGAAAAAGGTTAACTGAATTATAATACCTTCAATATTATGGAAACCAGAAGGAAATAAAAAAGTAAACCGAGTAGTCCGTTTGCGACCATATGGCCGCAAACTAAAATTTCATTTATAATTATATTTTAGTTCGCGACCACTCATTATTTTACCTATTTTTACATATTTTGTTTAAAAAATTGTTAAAATACGTTAAAAAAACTATTATTAAAGCAATTCAAACACTATCACTCAGTAATACATGGATAAATCATGATATACTTACTCCGAATGCATCACGCGCTCACTATTTTTTTTGTAATTTTGTACGAAACTAAACACGCTTAGTGTAGACACAAAAATCAACAGTAATTTGTTAAAATTCTGATAATGCTATACGATCGTTATATGTTGACAAGGATTAGCCGTCTATCCCTCTCTGTCAAGAACTAAATTTTATTTGAAAAATAGAGATAGACGTCTTGTTTTCTAAGAATTTCTGAAGCTAAGTCTCCGATTGGCCGCAAACTAACGCTGGCCGGAAAACCGGCGAAATTACCCTAACATTTTTTCCTAGTTCGATTTCCTGATTATTATTTATACGTTAATAACAATTATGTAATTACACTTAGCACGTATTATTCAGAAAAATGTGTGTAATTGTTAGTAAAGGTGTATATTATGTTGGCATGCTTTAAATAAATATGACAATTAACAATCATTACATATGTAACTTTTATATTAATATACTCAATCAAAAACTTAATAAAACTTGTAACCATAATACAATTTAAACATTACTGTGACACACATTCACACATGATAAATTCGATGGTACCTATTTAACAGAACAAACAAGCCGTATATGGGCACTTTTACATTTTCTTGATTTACTTTTCAAACAATTATATCCTCTGAGCTTTTATAATGTAGAAGTAGATTTTCTAAAAACTCGAGTGAGAGGTTCGTGTTATACGAGTTTATCATGGCGCGTGAGAATCATTGGTTGTATAATAAATAACACACAAATAAAGTGGCTCTTTCTTTACCCTTTCTACGGCTTCCAAGTCTAGGTACATTTATTTATGTAAGTAGTAAGTACATAACATACATAGGTAATTGTATATGCCTATTGTATTATAAATCAGTCTTATTGGCGATGAAAAATTTCCTCGTTCGTGTTCAAAAAAACTACAAAAACAGCTAAAAAATTACTAGTCTTTCGCAGTACAGTCTGATATTTCCTATTCTAGTTTATTTATTTATTTATTTTTATTTAGTTTATTTGGGACAATTAACAGCTACACACTACAGTTTAATTTAGTCTTTTGGCTCCTCAGAGAAATAAATAAGTAAAACTTATTCTGTAAATGTTTTAGGCACTTTCATGACGTTCAGATTTGGTCTAATAGCCAATAATGTAAAATTGTAATTCTTAAAATTTCCCAGTTAAAATTCTTCAATCATCAAGAGGAGAAACATAACCATAACAATAATTATTAACAAGAAGAAGACACAATTATAACAATATTCATAAAACAAATAAGTTTTTTTTAATATTTATGTTGCGTGTTCAGACACACCGCTGTGAGCCGGCGACGGTACGCGCATCCGCCGCGCCTCGTCCGCGTCCAGCGCTCGCTTCATCTCGAAGTATTTCTGCTTGAAACTGACCAACTCTCCGTTCACTCTCTCTAGTTCTAGACGGAGGTCTGATACTTGGTTCTCGCGCATGCTGAGCTCTGCAAAAAGGATTTAGAAAATCGCTGCTGATCCACTATAATTTATTTATTTGAATTTAATTACTTACAAACACTTACAGAATATTTTCAAAACGTGTGAGAAGCTTACAAAGATAATTTATATAAAGACAACTTTAAACTAATTTATATTACTAATAGGGATAACTAAAACAACAAAAACGGCACAACTCAAGTCTAATATTGCCGAGAATATCTCGACCACGGTTTCGGACAATTACGATGTCCTTCATCAGGAGTTCCAGTAACCGACGCTCACCACTACTGCAGGCGTGAAATCCTGATGAAGGACATCGTAATTGTCCGAAACAGTGGTCGAGATATTCTCGGCAATATTAGACGTGAGTTGTGCCGTTTTTGTGGTTTTAGTTATGGAGAACACTCGCGATAGTTTTACCAATAGGGATGTTGACTATTTTTTTTTCCATCAAGGAGATTATTAAAAAACATTGGACACGTATTTTATTTTTTGTAAATTTGATAGAAAAACGTGAGAGATACAACGCGCTAAAGTTGCTTGATCATGACGTCATTACAGTCTGGTATCATTGTTCAGTGTAGTGACGTCACGCGTCCCACCACAAAAACTTATAAGCGTTATAAAAAAAATAAATAAATAAAAACTTTATTTATCAAACCAAAAATACAGTCACTGAGTACAATGGAAAACGATGATACCTGCTTTAGTTGAAACAACTGTGTTGCAGATACCAACGCCCCCCTCCAGAGAGATAGAATACATTTATGGTTATACAATATATAGTTACCGTAATTTAAGGTTAACAAATAACTTATTTTTTAAAGAAAAGTTATAAGTAATATTATGAAAGAAGTAAATTTAGCATGTATGATTTAATATAAAAAAAAAAAACAACTGGATTTTTTGCTCTCGTCTGCTCGTGTGTGTGTGTGTGTGAGTGTGTGAGTGTGTGAGTGTGTGTGTGTGTGTGTGTGTGTGTGTGTGTGTGTGTGTGTGTGTGTTTGTGTGCGCGTGTGTGTGTGTAAGCTATTTTAGTAGGGTTTCTGACTCCTCATAAGTGAGATGCAATAACCATTCATGGCATTTTAGCTTACAATTATGCGAATTCAATGAGTATATAACTAATTCTTTATTCATTCTATTATATAATTTCGAACTTAGAAACGAATAGAATCTACTAGCAAAAGCAGTATTTATTGAGCTAATTTGGCAAACTATATCCGAACGTCGTTTTGTAATGGCATGTTGAGGGTCATATAATAATTCCGAGTGTTTACGTAAAACGGTGTTTAATATAAATATACGTCGAACACTTAGTACCTCGGAAAGGGAGTGGAGTTCGTTTGTAGGGAAGTAAACGGGTTTTTGTAACATTACTTTTAGTGCAGCTCTTTGAGCTCTTTCTACTCGTAACATTGAAGTTTTTGCTGCTCCTCCCCACGAAGTAATACAGTACGAGAGGATTGATTGACCGAGTGCAAAGTAAATAGTTTTCAGTGAATCTATATCAAGTATACTACGTAGGGATTTGAACACATAAATTAATTTTCTTATACGAGAGGCAGTCACGGCAATATGTTGCTTCCAGCAAAGCGTGTTATCAATAGTGACACCTAGGTACTTGATAAGATTAGCACATTCAATAGTAGAACAGGTACATGAAGATGGTCTTAATGAAACAGATGTTTGGCAATTATGGACTTGAAGTGCAAGAGTTGATGGTGGTTGTGTGCTTAGATTTATGGTAAACGGTATGAATTTTGTTTTGGCGGTATTTAGCGTGAGAAGGTTATTATCTAACCAAGCCATAACCAGCTTTAAAGCTATTTCCGCATTATTTTTTGTTTCTTTCCACGTTTTACCATTTATTATAAAGGCAGTATCATCGGCGTAAGATATAATTTTACATTTGGGGATCAATAATTTACATAAATCATTTATATAAACGAGAAAGAGGCTAGGTCCAAGGACACTACCTTGAGGCACGCCAAAATCAATGGAAACTTCATCACTGGTAACAGAATCAATGACCACGTACTGTGTTCTATTGTTTAAATAACTGTGGAATAAGTCCAGAGCTACTCCTCTAATACCAATTAGCTCTAACTTGGAGATTAAAAGAGGTATGGAGACAGTGTCGAAAGCCTTTGAGAGATCCAAGAAAATTCCAAGAGTTTTATGTTTTTTGTCAAGACCTTCAGAAATAACTTTTGTCAGTTCCATAACTGCGTCCTCCGTCGACATTCCCTTCCTAAAACCAAATTGGTTTGGAGCTAGAATATTACCACTATCCAAAAAGCCCATCAGTCGCTTATTAATTAATTTTTCAAAAATTTTGGATAGTGTTGATAACACGGATATTGGTCTATAATTTGTGACACTGTCTCCACTGCCACCTTTGAAGATAGGGTGCACAATGGCTGTTTTAAAAACTTTAGGGAAAATGCCATAACTCAAGCAGAGATTAAAGACGTGTTCCAGAACAGGGATAAGTACATGGCGTGATGCTTTAATTACTGAGGCAGGAATATTGTCCCAGCCCACTGCACAGTTTTCTTTGAGACTTATTATTATGGATTCAATTTCTACATTAGTTACGGAAAATAAGGCCATAGACTTTATTGGCGTCATCTGAGCCTTTGGTGGCGGAAACGAGTGGTTGGTATTTGTCCTAGATAATATTATGTTAGTAGCCAATGTCTTACCTACGTTTGCGAAGAAATGATTCACAGTATTAACAGACTGAGTTGGACTGTTGGAAATTGTTAGAAGAGCAGATGAATTAGTTTTAGATGATTGAAGATTTGCTACCTCTTTAATAATTTTCCAAGTAGCCTTAGGATTTTTTTTAGCTTTCTTTACTTGATTCTTATGAAATTCTAGTTTTATTTTTTTTAATAGGTTATTGCAAAAGTTCCGATAACGTATATATATGGTTTTATGCATCTGATTGTCCGGATTTTTCTTAGCTTTGCGCTGTAATTTGTCTCTATGCCTAATACATTTTAAGAGACCGGGTGTGATCCACGGTTTTTTTATTCTTCTGCGACTAGGAATAACAATCGTATGGGTGTAAAGTTTGACAGTTTGGGATAAAATTTCTACCAGTATAGTAGCCGCTACTTCGGGATCAGTAGCAACAAGAACAGAGGTAAAATCTGTAGATTCCAGGGCATCGGCAATTTCAGGTATAGATATACGATTTTTTATTTGACTCATAGTATTAACTCTTGATGTTCGCTTTAGTGTACAGCATAAAAGTATGGGTGCATGGTCGGTTATAAGAGAGTCAAAAACTAATGTAATAGCACGATTTATTGCTCTCAGCATGATATGGTCTAAGCATGCTTTCTCTCTAGTGGGGTGAAGATGAGTTGGGAGCATACCAAACGATGCAATCAAATTTAAATAATCATCAGCATTTGAATCTGAGCTATCTGCGGCAATATTAATATTAATATCTCCAATTACAGCTAGATTACTATAACCGTGAAGAGATTTAAGGATAGATTCTAGGTTCATTATAAAAGTGTTTGTACTCCTGTAAGAGGGGGACCTATACAGAGCAACTATAGCAAGAGAGTTACTAATTTTTAGGACGAGAAAGTTTGCTTCACTGAAAGTCGGAATTTCAACAGTATAGTTTAATGAATTTCTTATATATGCTATTACCCCTTCATTTTGATTTTGAAAGTTTGAACTAAAAACATTGAAGCCTGATATGGTTGGTATATGAGGCAACTTACTCAACCAGCATTCAGAGAGTATAAGAATATCTAATTGATAACTAATTCTGTTTAGAAGTATTAGAAGATTATTAAAGTTACGGTTTACACTGCGAATGTTAACGTGGAAGATTTTTAAACTATGATTTAAGTCAGTTAAGTAGGTCACACTCTCCTCTGGAGAGCAGACATAGCAGTCAGATATAGATATTTGTTCGATGTCTTTTGCAATAGAAGTTGTATCATTCATAATAATTTGAAAAACCTTGAGACACTGATAGTATTAGAACATAGACAATCTTGAGGAATTGGGAATCTTCATTTGTGAGGAATGGGTGTGAGTTGGTGTATGTGAGAATGTGTGTATGAGAGGTGATGAGTGTGAGAGTAGATTTAAGTTGTTTAATTACAGGATATTCAAACTTGATTTTAAACCTTATTTTGTTATTCCTAATTATACTTGGTTGTTCACAATACGCATAAGCTAGTTTTTTTGTTTCAGGCCTTCAATCTGGGTTTCGTTGGTTATGAGTAGAGGAGGTGAACCTTCGGTTTTGCGGAGAAAGATTCTACCATTTGCAGTCCAGCAAAAGTCGTAGCTGCAGGATTTTGCTGTGTCTCGAGCCAGGAAATGAAGCCTTCTAGCTTTTGGAGTTAAAAACTCTGACACGAAGATGGGCGACTTTTTATCACCTATGCCAAGTGCACTCGTGTTGAGTCTGTTTGTCGTATTAGACGCGTTGTACTTTTTAACCGCTTGCAGGGTATTGTTCTTAATAATCGTAGTTGCAAAGTCCACAACTATAGGCCGCTCTTCATTAGGCTTTCCTCTGATACGGTAAACGTCCTTAATTGCATTAGGTTGAATTTCAAGCTTTGTTTCTCGTTGAATTTTTTCAATGAGATTACATAGATCTTGCTTGGTTTCCCTTGGCTTTGATGGGACTCCGCGTATCTCTAAGCACGTACTTCTCGTGTGTCTTTCCATCTCTTCAATTCTATTCTCAAGCCCCTGGATATGCTGATCTCGGGCTACTTTCTCTGCCTCAAGAGTCAATATTCGACCGTCTAATTCGTCACATTTATTTATGTAAAACTCCACGGACTTACGCAGTTCTGCGTTTTCTTTACGGTTTTCAGTAACTTCGGAAAGCACTTTGGACAACATGTCCATAACCTCTTCATGGTCTGTAAAATGGATTTCGGTCTCTGGAGATGAGCCTGCTGGTGGTGTGCTATTAGTGCGTTGTCGTTTTGCATTTTGAATTTTAGAACGCAAAAACGTATATTTCTGCCATTTTTAATTTTATTTTTAAACCAAAACATATGTACCTATGTAATATTTTTTTATTAGATAAATTACGGAGATATTAAAATAAACATGACCATGTCAACATCCTTATTTAAACTATAATATTAATATGAGGACTAATTTAAAAATATTTGTTTACCAGCGATCAAACACTTCATCTTGGTAGTCCTCTGTGCCAAAGCTCGTTGCGTGCGATTCAATGTTTGCTGAAAAGAGCAAGTCTCGTAAATCATGTAAATTTTTGTTGAAATAATTTAAAATTAACGTGTTAAGTGAACCCAAAAATGCCTTTTTAATCGATCCATCATCAGACCCTAGTTACCAACTAACTGAAGTGTTCTTCGAGACAAATCATGCGAGCCCAAACTCGATGGGGTTGTGTCGTTTAATTGTTTCAGTACAATCGGTAACCGGAAAGTGGATCGAATTTAACTTGCAAGATTTGATTATAGAGAAACATCGGGACAAGTGAAACTAAAGAAATGCTTGTAAAAGGATTGTCAAGATGTCGGAGAGAACTGGATTAAGGTGTAAACCAGAGATGTGCTATGCAGCTATGCTACGAACATTTAAAAGCTACGCTACAAAATGTGACCGTTTCCACCAATGTAGCTGTGCGAGGTAGATGCGCACCACTCGCGACGATCCATAGCTCTTATCCATAGCACACATCCGTAGCACGCATCCGTACCACGCATCCGTAGCACGCATCCGTAGCACGCATCCGTAGCACGCATCTGTAGCACGCATCCGTAGCACGCATCCGTAGCACGCATCCGTAGCACGCATCCGTAGCACGCATCCGTAGCACGCATCTGTAGCACGCATCCGTAGCACGCATCCGTAGCACGCATACTTCCATACAAAAAACATAGCTGAAAACGTTTCCACCAGTGCTAAGCTATGTGCACCAATGAACGTGATTGGTGGATATTAAACCCATCCATAGCAACGTAGCATAGCACATCTCTGGTCGAAAGGCACCCTGAGAACACAGGATCGGAAGATGTGGTGTGATCATGAGGAGGCCTATACTATACCCAGCAGTGGATGGATACGTGATGTAGATACCTACAAGGGAGGATCCAGGATTTGGTCTTGGCAAGGTGCAGACGGGCAAAAATGTTATAATTTTTACCACGAAAAGAGTGTGTTTAGCTCGCTCTAAATAATTTGTAACTTGCGAAATTTGTAACTCCCCCCCTGCCCCCTCCCCCTTTAATCCGCCTATTGATACCTAGATAGACATAGTTCACCTGTATTTCAGGACTGGGTTGCAGTGCGAGCATATCTTTGACAGCGGTGTAGAGGTTCCGCGTCTCCTTCAGTTCCCGCTCTTTCAGCACCAACATCTCACTTTGAGCCAACACCTTCCTGAAAACAATCATTATGCCGGTCTAGATGTGATAGCTCGTAATTGTTTGATATAATTTACACATTGGTTAAATTCCGTAAGAAAGCACAAGACTTTTTTTGTGGCAGACGAGATAAAAACAACGAGAACTCCAACCTTTCACGTAAAAATGTCTAACAGATACCTGTACAATATAAAACAAAATATATTATGTTCTGGAACATACTAAATAAACAAACTATACGCTGCGAATAAGGAATGTACATTCCTTATTCGTATACTATACTAACAAAATAAAACTTGGTTAACTGGATAAATAAACTACTTGTTAAAATGATTTACCTAAGTACTAACTATGCATGAGGTGTTCGCCGTAAAGATTTTGCATTTAGCATTAAATTATGTTAATTAAGATATTATGTACATGAAATGATGTAAAAATCGTGTGTGAACCATAAATAAATAAATAAATAATAAAGTATACATATATAAGATATAATAAAGTGCATTGTGCATAAAAAAATTATATCGAGTTTCCCAATTAACTATTTAAGCAAGAGTACCTAGTTACCTGGTGACTAGTCGTGAATTTTCAGGCCACGTAAGTGAAGGCCAGTAATGAATAAAACCATACACATATAAGTAGTAGTACATATAAGTTCAGTGAGTAAAAGCAACATTTTCCCCCTTGACGTTATTTTTTGGCAGCAATTGCCAAAAAATAGAGAATGAGTGAGTTGGTATAGTCATTAAAGTGATAATAATACTTATACAGGATTTTGGCAAATTGTTTCTTATGTTGCCTTATTAATAAATTACACTTTATTAGTATAAATAACTTATCCTAATAATATTATAAACGTGCTGAAATTACCCGCCGCTGTACTGTAGCCTATGTGTTATTCCAGGGTCTAAGCTATCTCTATACCAAATTTCAGCTCAACCGGTCCAGCCGTTTAGGCGTGGAAGAGAAACAAACATACATCCTGACATCCATACATTCTTACAAACTATCACGTTTATAATATTAGTAAGATTAGAAAGTCCCATTGGAACTAAGAATACCTACAGCCAAAGAATACAAACTACAACCTGACCAAACCATTTATCCTGCTTTCCAGGTTAAGTCTGCTACCATCTACGGCCGCATCGTTGCTTAACACCGCGCGAGATCGTGGTCAAGTTCTTAACTTAATCTTAATTTTGACTCCAATATATTTTTTTTTCTTCATAATTATATTTTCATTTTGACTAAGTACTTTATTTTTTGACATTATTCATTTGATTTTTTTTTTATTTTACTCTTGACATGCATGATTTTATTAATTTGAATTTTAATTGGATTTAATAATTTTATTTACTTTTGATATTTGATTTAATTATTTTATGTTAATTTAATTTTTAATTTTGCATGCATATCAATTATTATTTAATATTTGTAGCGGCGCTGGCCAGACATGCTGTACTAATTTAATTATAACATAACATCTCTATGTAACCATGTTTGATACAAATAAAACTACTTTACTAACCTATAAAATTAATCAAAAAAAAACTATTAGGCACTAAGTATATGTAACACCTTAATAAGGAAAACAATAGGAATCAAAAATCCCCTAGACTATTTACAATGACTAAAGCAAACAATGACTGACCAAAATAAAAAGAAAGGCCGTTTTCCACAAAACATGCGTGTAATGCGAAATTCCCTGCGACACCAAAAATCATAATTTCGATGTTTGTCATGTAATAATGCGTCATTTGCGGTTTTGTTAGAATCAATATTGGGCATAGATAAAATATTAGCATCCTATTGTCTATATTACTTATATACATCTTCTTATTGCAAAAATATGTAGTAATAGTAGATATCTAAACGAATGCATATTATATTCGCCATCATGTATGTACTCTATGTAGGTAAATGTTGAAAATTAAAACTTCAAGAAAAACATCGTTTTGCTTTCGTTAAAACGTAGACTATGTGCGATCGGTCTAAGCTATTTTTAAGGCCTAGCAGAAGCACTTAAGGCCGCCCCCACATTGGGCGACAGTGACTAACAGTGACACACAGTTTCAAGTAAAAGTGCACACCATATCTAAAAGGTCCTCTGCATAAAACTGCATAGAACAAAAAATGTTGAAATGAGTAAAAACCGTCAGCATTTACCAGTTAAGGGGTTAATAGTCGCTGAGCCTCTGACTCGCTCGCACGATATAATCTATTGTCAAATAACAATTGATAAAATTTACTTTTTGTAAATGTGTTAAATCGAAAATTTAGCTCATATTTTTATACTATTATAGGCCGCTTAAACCAATCTATTAGCACAGTCAACTAAACCCGCTTCCGTGACATAATCATCGGTGTATTTTTAACAGCTTTTGTTCTTAGAATCTGGTGAACGTCAATACCGTTTTGAAGGTAAAATACCGCGCACACGGTAATTAGGAAAAAATCTATGTTCCTTTCTAAATGTTGCAATCTAGACCTAACTGTTAGTCCTAGGACAAATTGGTCTTGGGCACTTATTTTGATTATTATCTTAACTGCCATTTTAGATAATAAAGGTATAAAAACAATAACAATTTATATTCGAGTACAAACAGTTTATTCATTTTAATATTTCAACTAGTAACGCTGCTACCCGGAGTTACCCACAATAAAAAAAATATCCCGAGGATAAAAAATGGGATAAATACTATCCTGTGTCATTTCTCAAGAAAGTTTCTTAACGCAAATTTATACTTCCCATTACCTGCTCAAGGTAATGAGAATGAGAGAAAATGGTGCTGAGAAAATTGACACCCAGACATCGCAGGTCTAAATTCAAATTAAATGGACATGCATATTGAAAATGGAGATCAGGCAAATAATTTTCAAGTAAAACTCGTATTCTAGGCTCATCCCACATTAGGCAAGCGCGACTTCTGAGCGTATGACCGTGACGTTGCGTCGCTAGAGGATGAATTTATTGTTGCGACTTACGAACGCAAACGTTATTCGCGATAGTCGTGCCATAGATTTGAGTCGTGCACGCCCTGTTGGTATTATTGGTTCAGCTTTAAGACACGGAAGCTATACCAGAAGTATAAATACAAGCGATAATTTATTACTTAACATCTCACTTCTCTCAGCCATTAAAAAGTGTTATTTCATGTTCCATTTTATCTTTTTGTGTGTAAAAATATCTGGAATGTGGAAGATATTCTTTTCTTCTTTTTCAATATAAAAAGGTCACGGGCATGTAAAAGATTAACAGGGTGACTGCAATATTGCACAATTTTCATCATCCTTGCATTGTTAACAAGTGCTTCAGTGTATTTCCATTAATTTTTATTAGACTTTTTATCGAAGTTTTATGTATACGTCGCGTCGATGAAAGGGAGAAAAATTTACGATTATTTATTTAGTTTTGTTTTATTTTTTACAGGTTATCCTTTTTGACCACGATCTCTTTTTAATCTTTTTCTAACCTAGTTTAACTTACTTCTGCGTGAGCCTCAGTTTCTGTGTCAGCTGGACGCTCTCAGGATCTGTTCCCTGCAGCTTCCTCCAGCGGTGAACGTTCAGTGGTGTCTCCAATGCTTCTTCTAGAGCACGCACTCTGAGACGTTCGCGACCTAACTCTCTTTCAAGGTTGAACACCTGGGGAAATATATATCATTTTTAATAAATTCAGAAAATACAATACGATGCTTTTTATTATGACCAAAAAAATCTTTACAAAACAGAATAAACTACGTTAAAGTCCAGACTCCAGGCCTTATCGCTTATATTCGACATCTTTCAGGCAACCTTTGCAAAGAGTAATTGAAATTCAAGAGTAGGGTGGAATTATTAGGTTTAAGATCATGATATTAAAGATACACTACATAGACATACCTAAGTACAATATTATGTTCATTTTACATTCGTTTTTGTTCCACTGCTGGGCAAAAGTTTTCCCTTCCGTTGCTCTATTCTGTTCTTTCCCAGTCGGGACAGTTTACAATAATGTAAATATAGACACCTAAGTGAATAGCTGAAAATTGTACCTCTAGTCTCAAGTCAGTCATGTTCTCTATCCCTTTAGAGAGCAGATTCTTTTCCTTCCTCAGTCGTATTATTTCAAGCCGCAGCAATCTGATATCTTCCACGCGCTGTTCGTATTGACGTTCACCTATAAAAAGAATATTATTAAAAAATAATTGAGTAATTGAACATTTAATTATAAAACTTTCTTTTTTTTATTTGTTAATCTGATAAAAGCGTGAGGGAATGACCCTGTCAACATCCCAATTCCCTGCAAAGGGCCTATAGCTAGATTTGTAAAATGGATGCTGATAAAGAAAACCTGGCAGCAATCCGTCATCTGTCTAAATGATAGAGGTTAGTAACACGAAAACATTTAACTTCAGCAGTAGGACGGTATAGAAAATATACTCGTTCGAATCGTTTACTCAGTCATTAGCACTTGATGATTGTCAACCTTTCAAAGGATTTGAATAGAATGCCAGTTGGATGCTAAGATCCTCCGATACCTACTCAGTTCTCCGTCACAAAGACGATGCGGGACTACTACAACACTTACACTGAGTTGTTTTAGGGGGTATGCCAGTCCCACATAACCCTCCCATTCGCCCATACCCCGACGGGAAAGGACGCATTTTTTCTCGGCAATAAAAAAAATCCTGTAAATAAAAATTCCTTACCCCTATGCAGTGTGATCTCCAGGATCCTAATCTTCTCATAAAGCAGCGCAATCTCGTCGTTCCTCCTCACCAGCTGAGCCCCGACCACGTCTCGTTCGTTCATCAGACCTTCCAGCTCTTTGGTCAGTTTGGCTCGGGCTGTGTCGCCTTCCTATATTTACATTTATTTTAGCCCATCGGATTAGAATTTATTGTGGACTTCTAATAAATAGCATTAATAGAATTCCCCCCCAAACATTTATTATTCCCATACATGTTCCCATTCCCATTTATGTTCCATATATTTATTATTGGACTTGTACCTATATTAAAATTATCAGCTGCGTCCAGGGGTTTTACCCGCAGAAAAGTAAGCCCGTAATATGCTATTCCTTCAATCTCTTAAATATCAGTTTACCTGAATAATCCTATTAAGCCTGGCCTCCTCCTGCCTCAACGCAGTAATATCAGCTCTGGCTTCAGACAGCTTCGTCAGACCGTTCTGCACTTCGGAGCGAAGAGTTTCATTCCTCTTGTTGCACTTGGCCAATGTTCCCTCGCACAACTTGAGGCCCACTTCCTTGCTGGTGACGTCCTCTTTCAGCTGCTCTATTTGGTAGGCTAGCATCTGTGAAATGGGGAAAATTTTGGAGCTACATCAAAATAATGGATTTCCTCTATTATCGAGGTAACTATTTTTATTATAGGGTTTGCCTAAGGCCACAATTTTGCCTGATCTTATGCGTTGACGATGAAAGTAGTAGGCTAAACCTACAAGGCGATAAAATAATTATGGGTTTTGTAGATTTGTAGCCAACCTAAAAAGTAGAGCTTTACAATCTTACTGTGCCTTTTGCGTCAGTTTCGATTATATTTTCTTGATGTTCTTATAATTTTATTTACTTAGGTAACCCTTTAATTCTTGATTCAGAATTTGTATTTAATTGAATGCATAAATTTAAGTTCATAAATAGATAATGCTTTATTGTACACCACACAAAAAAAATACATTACACTTGTAAACAAACAAACAAAATGAACAACAAATGACAAATGAAATGAATATGCTCTACTTAGAGCATATTCATTTCATTTGTCATATTTTTCTCAGCTCTAGTCGCATCTATTTTAAGTTTCTTTAATAAGCTCCTAGAATTTAAGAGCGTATATATCGAGTGACGCTCTCTCGCTCGCACTATTTGACAAATATTGAAATATAAATTCGAAACTTCTTTTCAAGCCATTTTTAAATATATCAAACTAGAAACACTTTTAAAATGTGTGCAATAATATTATGGAGGGCTGTTCTTAAGGAATTTTCAATAAATTAATTCTATGAATTTATATTTCAAAATTTGTCAAATAGTACGAGCGAGAGAGCGTCACTCGATACATACGCTCTTAAGTACGTTACCTTTAGTTTCTGCTTGAGATCCTGTATTTCATCAAGCGCCTCAGTATAGTTCTTATGTAGCATATTTCTCTCGGCCCTGGTGGAGTCGAGTGCTACCGACAACTTGCGAGTTTTTATTGTTTCTTCTCGAAGTTCCTTCTTCAGGTCTACTATATCTGCTGTGCGGAGGCGCACTTCCTCTAAAGGGATGGATAAATAATGGGATAAATAATGTAAAGTTAATGATTATTTCTCTTTTGTAACACTCAAACAAGCATAAAAACTATTATTTTCAGGATAAATGGAAGCACTTGAGAGAATAGTAATTCATTTGGTTCTCCATTTCCTATCACTTCATATGTGCTTTAGAATCTGACAGATTATTTAGAAATCCAAAAGATTTTGACTTATTGAATAAAAAATAATAATTTACCTGACACTTCGTCAATTTTTTCGTTCAGCGCGATGGTTTCCTCAAGCATTCTGTAAAAAGAAAGATTGTTGAATTAAATTAACAAACATTGACACACAGGTATTAGTTATTTGTTATACAAGAGTGCAAAGTTACTTTTTTACCGTGTGCTCAGTTTGTATGACCGAGCAAGCGAAGGATTCTAAAATTAAATCACGAGCGTAGCGAGTGATTTAATAATTAGAATCCTGAGCGTTAGCGAGGGAATCAAAAGAGCACAAGGTCAAAAATCTTTGCACTCGAGTGTGACACATAATTTTTCATCTCCCCTCAGCGAGGAAATAACTCAATGCTAAAAGTTTTTTTTTTAATTAGTCTCACCATGGATGCGCACAGTGTTGCCAGTGCACTATCTTCAAAAATAACCAGTATTCAATTTTAATTTACGTAGGTACGCTTACTTAGAGTCCTTTTCACGAAAGAGGTCCCACGGAATTTAGCGGAACTAATTTTTTATTCTATTATTATTGGACTTCATATTTTAAATCATTTTTATTTGTTACATAAAATAAATACCTTTTTGATTAAGAAATTATATATGAGAAATTATGAGGCGTTAAAAAGTTAAAGGTATTTAAACTTTTAAAATGTGCGATAGTGGCGTCCCGCAAAAAGGTCTCCTTTCGTGAAAAGCACTCTACCTATTCGTTTTAGTGATTATTTCCTCATTTTCAGTTTATTACAGTGAGAAATCGTTAATAAAAAAGTTACTAAAAAGTAAATACTTAGAAAAAATCTTGCTACTAACTACATAAAGTTATAAAAAATTGGCTTATTCTATTAACTCTGCTAAATTAACTCAACTATTATTTACTATTACAGTACTATATAATTCATTAAAAAACATTATTGCCTCGAAATGTAACTTATATCTAAACAACTAACGTAAATATAGTTCAAAAGAAACGTAATATGTTACAAAAGTAACTTACTGGCAAGGCTGATGGTGCGCCCAAAGCAAATTAAAAAAAATGTTTACTAAAGAGGTTCTTACTCCGAGTTTTTAACAAATTTAAAAAAGTTGTACGCTTATTTCGGTACCATAGAGGTGGAAGTAAATAGGTTTAATTATGTTTTTGTCTCTAGAGGGTAAAGTAAATTTGAATTTCTCTAGAGGATAAAATGGACTTTTCCAGTCAGATATCGATGAGTAAAAATACACTTTCCGAGATAGTGGGATGAAAAATATATTAAATTTTGCAAAGATTTGCAATTTTTAAAAAAAATAATTTTGCAAGTTATTTTACTAATATTACAAACGTGAAAGTTTTTAAGAATGTGTGGATGTCTGGATGTATGTTTGTTACTCTCACGCCTGTTAAGGCGGATCGATTGAGCTGAAATTTGGTATAGAGATAGCTTAGACCCTGGAATGACACATAGGCACAGTACAGCTATTAAAACCGCTGGGCGCAGCTAGTGATAGCATAAGCATGAAAATCTTTGAAACTGTCCTGAAATTAGTTAACCTTTTAATGGTGATCTCTTGAAACTGTCGATTATATACCAGAAGGCCTATTGGCTAATTCTTACCCACTACGATTGATTAAAACTTCAATGTACATTGCTGCGTTTGTTATTTTACTGATATTTGTGAGGAGGTTTAAGCAAGCAATGTACGCAATATTATCTATGGATTTTAGTGTTTTACATGTCATTTGAAGATAGCCAATAGGCCCTCAGTGTGATTTTACTACCAACCTGTCTTTATCTTTCTCCAGTTGTCTAATAATTAGCCTCTGTTTGTTGATCTGACTGGCGGCCTGTTCCAACTCGTGTTCCAACTTCAACCGACGCTGCTCTTGCAGGTTCAACATGTGTAGGTTCTCTAACGCTTCGTCTGTTGGACAAATTAGATGTTTTAATGATAAATAATAAATTTATTTTAAAAACAAATAAAATATTTTTTAGTAGACAAGATAAGTGACTTTTATTACAACGAAGTAAGAAGACGAGCAAGACGCTCTCCTGATGGTAAGAGATAACGCTGCCCATAATTAGTACAGTGCCACCCAGTGCACTGCGCCAACGCTTCTTACTTGAGAGTCATATAAGATGTTAAGACTCTTCAGCCCAGTAATTTCACTACTGGACTGGAGTGAACTGGTTTAAAAACAGAGCATTTTTTTTTAACTCTAATGTTCAACTCGAGGGGTTCGTAAAGGATTTTTGTTGGTGTCCATTTTTGAATGCAGTTCGTTCCCTGACTTATTATTTCTTTGTAGATAGTTTATATATTACAGATAAGAAAAAAAACGCATAAATCACATGCAAAGTTATTCATTATGTATATGTTTTTGTTTTCTTTAGAGGTCCAGTTAGAAAAAACTGTAGTTCATTGAAAAACAACTAACTATACATACAAATTCAAGGTTTCTCCTGCGTTGTGTTTATCAGGAAATCGACAGATTATAATCTGGTATGTTCAATTAGAGAAGAATTACATGGAATTAGGTACCATTACAATTGTATGTACTTGTACTTAGAGCAACAAAATTAGGCATGTGTGTATATGTTAACTTTGATTACCTATGTAGGTACATTTTTTTGACTAACGGTTAACTCAGCCTACTTGACCGAAATCAAGTCAATTATATCCGACCGATATATAGGCGATGGTAAGAAGTCACCATCAGGCGGGTAGTATTTTACATTTACTCTTTTTTACATGTATAAATCGTATGCAAATGCAATATTATTATGACATGGAGCTGATCTAATGATGGAGCTGGAAGGTGGCCATAGGAACTCCGTAATTAAACGACGCAACCCCATCGAGTTTGGGCTCATTTGATTCGTCTTGACGAGAACTTTATGATGCTAGATGGTAATAATAATAAAAGCTTGTTTTTAAGAAGTTTTTAAAATTTCACTGGTTTATTTTCTTGTTAGGATTTGTTCCAGGGATAGGAGCCTAGATTCAATCCTTGTTTTTAAAGTTATTATTTCAAGAAAAACGCAGACTGTAATAAATGTACATCATGTTATGATGATGTGTATCTCAACTCATATAGGTAGGTAACTCTTGTCTTTTTGCACACCCTAATCACATTTTATCGTAAAATACAAATGATTGAATATAAATATTATACCTCCATAATGTTTTTTTAAACTAATGAGTTTTTTGTTATTATGTTATATAACTACTGTAAAAAGAAGGTTTCTTATTGATTTCCGCAAGTCCGATTCCGCTTTACCAGTGTTTTAACTTAATTTGATGAATAAAAGCTTTTTGCTTTATTCTAATAAGCCAGCCGCACTTCGTGGGAAGTGGAGCGCCGAATAGTCTAGCCGCACTACATCATTCTGTATGACGCAGTCGCAAATTCACTAAGTAGATATCAAAACAAAAAGTATTAAAATCGATCTATTGAAGTAAAATTTAATCTGTCGGAGACATGACATAACTACAAGATAAGACAAGGATAAATAATATAAATAAGTATTCGATATGTTTCAGGCGACATTTTGTTACAGACTCCGATTTGGACCCTATCATGAAAAAGCTTAGACTTGTCTTGCTGTTAAGTGAAACTGTCATCCCATTCATACACAAAAGTACAATGTATTTGATTTCCTCGTCCTGTCTCATTTAAATATCTCTTATCGCTCGTTTTTACACCATTTATTAGAATTTTGTGTAGATATATAAAAGAAAATAATATTAAATTATAAGTTTAGCTCTCTATTTTTTTTGTTTAGTTTTCATTCCTGTAAATAGTATCCAGTAGTAGTTTTAGTAGGTTCCGAAACGTTTTTATAGTAATATAATAAGTGTGTAATATATTATAATATTGGCTGTATAATATATTTTAAATGTTCTCCTTTTTTTTCTCTTATTATCTGTGGTATATCCTCATTATGTTTCTTTCATTCAATTCAATGTTTTAATTTCTCAACTTTTATCGTATTTATTCTATTATGGTGTAGTAGTATTTTAATGTTTTTTGTGCTCTATAAAATTCCATTTTAAATTTGTAATCTATCGTTTGGTGGTTTATCTTTCCACGAGTCATTGGCAAAGTTGTGGTGCTATAGCACGTTCTCTAGCCATAAAATAAGAATAGAATAGAATGTATTTGATGACAGTTTGACTTGACAGCAAGATAAATCTACGCAATGTTTGGCCCACTGACAGAGAGATTTGAGATTTGACGCTACAAGGCTCTATGATTTCATTATGAAAATAGGAAAATAATTTTCTTTCTTCATGTGCGACATTTTTGTTTTTTTTTTGTGCGAAAGAGACTCGTCTCAGTACATCTGAGTTAAGTAAATGCACAGCTTGTTTACAGAGATTTATTACCGTAATGTCACCCTGTATACACACAATAAATGACATAATGAGCAAAGGAAACTGCCAAATAATGAGTATCTATTATGTTTTGTTGGTTTATGGTCTTGAGCTAGATTCGGCTCGGCATTGGCCTTACAACTTTAAATAGAAATAGCGAAACTGGTTGCTTAGCGGCGTTTTACAACTTTATCTAGCTGTATTACGCGGTTAAATTGGCAACTCCAAATTAATCGCGCACCTCAAAGAGCCCTGGGGCGCGTCATGCTTAAAACCGCTTAGTAATAATAATTAGTTGGGGTTTATACTCCAACAGAACATGTTACCCTTCATACACAAAAGTCTAATCACAGTTTATAGGTAGTGTGGGCAACCTATATGTTGCAGTTCAGGTCGCCGAGATTACTACAGGGCCTGCAACATGACCTAACGACTGCCTCCTACATACGAGTACGAAACAGCCGGGACCCACAGTTTTACGTGCCTTCCGAAACACGGTAGCGTCCCGGTGAAAAGTAATTTTTTTAAAATTCATTATAGGTAAGCCTTTGACCACGATCTCGCGTTATGCTAAGCGACGATGCTGCCGTAGATGGTAGCTGATTAAACCTAGAAGGCGGCATAAAACTGCAAGAGCTTCTAATACTGAAACTGAAACCCGACGAACAGAATCAAATTGCAGTTGCCTTGACATAATTAAGACAGTAATTTTTCAATGTTAATAAATACATTGAAAAATACTCTATAAGTAGGTACTCTACATATTATTACTCTCCATAAAACAGATACCTCTTAATCTAATACTCCACATAGTACCCAGTTACTGAGTACCGAACACTCTACACGTTGAAACTTCGTGTACAACGTTAGTAGGAAGTAGGATTAATAAATGAGGATTTCCTATAACTATTCCGTAGCATGCAAATCGTGGAGTTGCAAGAATGCGATAACTGTATTAACGGGGTGATAACACCCAATACGTAAGTTTTGTAGGCCTTATTGCATTCGATACAATGCAACATAGTGAATAAAAAAAAAATATGTATATCTACAGGATATACTTTATTTTTGGTTGGTGCTCATAACACAATTCCATTATTTTCACTCGATAGAAAAAAATAATGAAAATACCTCTAAATAAAACCGGTCAAGTACGAGTAGGACTCGAGCACCGAGGGTTCCGTACAAACCCGTAGGTTTGTACGGAACCCTAAGGAAAAGTGGGTAAAATATTATATACTGTAGGTTTTGATTCCCTTGCGAGTACTTGCGAGTTTGAAAATATGGGGCTAAAATTGCTGTTTCTTTTGATTGCGTTGACATAGATGTTTGATTTTTTTACAGCTTAAAGTTATTATAAAGCTGAGTATTTGAAATGAATTTCAATTTAATACCTGTACGCGTATTTGAGGAAAAGGGTAGTAAATACAAAATTATTAAAAAATATTTTTTTACATGATGTTACTAAAAATTTACAGTTTTCGCAATTTTTCCTGTGCCTATGATCTAAGACGTTGCTGCGTACCAAATTTCAACATTCTGAGTTAACGGCAAGTACCCTGTAGGTTTTGATTCCCTTGAGAGTAGTCACGAGTTTAAAAATGCGGGTAAAATTGCTGTTTCTTTTGAATGCGTTGACATAGAGGTTTGATTTTATTACAATTTAAAAGTTACCTTAGTATTTGATATGACTTTCAGTTTAATACCTGCACACGTTCATGAGAAATGAGGCAGTAAGTATGAAATTATGAAAAATATTTTTTTATATGATGTAACTAAAAATTTACAGTTTTCGCAATTTTTCCTTTATCTGTGCTCTAATGAATTGCTTTTTACCAAATTTCAAGATTCTACATTCACGGCAAGTACCCTGTAGGTTTTGGTTTTTTGAGAGTAGTTGCGAGTTTAAAATTGCGTCTAAAATTGCTGTTTCTTTTGAATGCGTTAACATAAAGGTTTGATTTTATTACAGTTTAAAGTTATTATAGATTTGAGTATTTGATATGAATTTCAATTTATTACGTTTACGCGTTCATGAGAAAAGGGGTAGTAGATATAAAATTATTCAAAATATTTTTTTCATATGACGCAAATAAAAATTTACAGTTTTCGCAATTTTTCCTTTATCTGTGCTCTAAGGTGTTGCTTCGTGCCAAATTTCAAGATTCTGAGTTTACGAGAAGTACCCCGTAGGTTTTGATTTATTTCGGAATGTCAAAAATTTGCTGAAATTTGCTACATATTCGTCTATATCTTTTGATTGCGTTGGCCTAGAAGTTTGAATTTTTCACAGCTCTAAGAGGCAATAGACCTTAGTATTTCCTATAAGTTTCAGCTTGTTACCTCCACGCGTTCCTGAGAAAAAGGGTCTTGACAGACAGACGGACGGACGGACGGACGGACGGACGGACAACAAAGTGATCCTATAAGGGTTCCGTTTTTTCCTTTTGAGGTACGGAACCCTAAAAATGTTTTCATGGTTAAATAATGTATGAAGATGTTACTAAATCGATCAGATTTTTTGCCAAATGATACTTTATGTAATTAACTATATTTGCTTCGTGCCATTTTTTAAATAAAATAAGACAATTTTGCATAAACTCCATTTTTGTTATTTGCGGAAAAAATTGTTTGCATGTGTGCGTGAAGCCCGTGTACAGACACACCCGGCCGAGGCCTCTTGCTGAACAGACGTGTCGCGCTTTGAGTTTCAATACTCTCGTCGACATTTTTCCATATTTCAATGCTTATATCTTGTGTTTCTGATAGGTCATAGTTTAGTTTTACGTTTGCATATTTTTAACATTTTTTCACTATAAAATAATCGTGTAAATAATACTTCTGTAATATCTATAAAAAAATGGTATAACTGTATGCTTGGCAATAACAGATTAGTTTATTTAGACGCTCGGTTAGATGCTACGGTAGCCACATTGGTTTACTGGTGGAAACGCAAGCTGCATGTCTGGGTTCAAATCTCGATAAGAGATGTAATTTTTGCTTTATTTGTTTTTATTATAAGTTTGTATTTTTAACCAAGAACAAAATGTAGGGCGTTTACAAGTCGATGCGTAGACCTGTTTTTTACAGAGCACATAGTCCGAATTTGGTTTTTTTTTTGGAAAGGGACGTATACTCTATTTTTGTTATTTGGGAAAAAATTGTATACCACTGAGCGCAGCTAGTATTATTATATTATGGAAGCAGATGATGCGAGACCCTGGTTAAAAAAATATTCATACCTACCTATTATAATATTTACATTTTTGTTTTATCCGTTACTATGATTATATCGTGTAAATTATATTTGCAGAAAAAAGAAACTAGAAAACGTCGAAATAACCAATTTTTTGGTCAAATATTTTAGTGCGGCTCCTTAGCTCGATTTTGTATGGAAGTATGGCCCCGAGCGGCAGAAAGCATGAAACTTGGCATGCGTATAGCTTTACCGTTCATTAGAAGAAATTTTAATAGAAACACCCCTTACGACAATGTTTTCACCTCCCCCCCCCAACTTTTATGCCCCTTTTTTTTGGTTTTTGAGTTTTTCTTGAAAACTATGAGAGCTATAATAAAGATATACATATTGTCTTACAATATTGTATATACAATATTGTCCTTTATAGTATATTGCCAGGACTTATAGTTTCAAAAATATGATTTATTTGTTTTTCGATTCTTTTTGAAACTATAAGTCCTGACAATATACTATAAAGTACAATATTGTAGAAAATTTTATGGAAAATAAACTTGTCCTTGATATTTTTATTCTAGCTCTCATAGTTATCAAGAAAAACTCAAAATACAAAAAATTGGGACCTAAAAGTGGGGGAGAGGTGGAAATATTATCGTGGGGGGTGTTTCTACTCATATTTCTTCTAATGAAAGGTAAAGCTATATGCATGCCAAGTTTTATGCTTTCTGCGGCTCGGGGTCATACATTGGACTAAGGATCCGGAGGTATATTTTTAAATTTTTGGTTCATGTATTATACACTAAAAAATCTACCCCAAATCTGCTTAATTTATGATACCCAAACACACAAATATAGGCGAAATAATCATTAATAAAAAAAACATTGCTGGTATTATCAGGTGCAAGGGCAATTGCATATCACCCAAAAACAATACTGTATATTTGCCGTTTGGGAAAATGAAAAGGAAAAGCTAAAGACAGAAAAAATTGAAACAGACTAGGAGGGCACTGTAGCTAGTGAAATTACTGGGCTGAAGAGTCTTAAATAAAATTAAATAAAAATAACTACTCTACACGAGACTTTTTGTCTTATCCATATCCATATACATATCCAACCATACATATATATAAAAGGCAATTCATTTGTATTACATACATTTTGTCTTAAGTATAATAAAATTCTTAACATAATATATTATTATTTTTTATAAGTATTTTAGAGATTGAACATTTCATCAGACCATGTTTTAGACATGTAATCATTAAGAGAGTAGAAAGGATGTATTTCAAAAAAGTATTTTATTTTGCATTTGAACTCTAACATAGGTAGTCTAGTAATTTGAATAGGTAATTTGTTGTACATATCTAATTTTATGTTGAAACCCTGTTTATTTACTTTATTTAATCTTGTAAAAGGTACTATGAGCCTCTCCCTATTTCTAGTAGGAATTGGTTGTTTATCTTGTCTTTTTCGTAGTTGATCCTTCTGGGAATGTTTTTTTTTTTATACAACGAATTAAGAAGACGAGCAAGTCGCTCTCCTGAAGGTAAGAGATAACGCTGCCCATAATTAGTACAGTGCTACCCAGTGCACTGCACTAACGCTTCCTACTTGAGAGTCATAAGATGTTAAGACTCCTCAGCAAAGTAATTTCACTAGCTACAGTGCCCTCCTACCGAAACACAGTAATGTTTGCACATCACTGCTCAGGCGGTAGGATAACTGGCACTGTTGGGGTACCCACCTAGACGACCTCCTGCTAAGAAAGTCTACCCCCGGTAACCCCCCCCCCGGTACGTACCCCGGTATGTACTTCAAGAAGTGAGTTGTAAATAAAGAGGGACACAACTGTCATAATTCTACACATTTTAAAGTACTCCTTGGCCGACTGACGCCTGTGTAACCCATTTAAAATTCTAATAGAATAGATATTATAAAAACTTTTAAAATGAGCAATAGTGGGCCCCGCATAATGTACATTTTTCGTGAAAAGCACTCTAATAGTCATCCGTTGAGGTATAAATATTATAGGTATACTATACACCTCAGTGGTAGAGTCCTTCTCACGAAACAGGTCCCACGGAATTTTGCGGAACTAAATTAATTTTTTTCCAATAAATACTGGCCTTCACGCCATAAATAATTTTATTTGTTAGATAAAATAGAAGTTAATTACTATGCTAACTTTTAAAATTTTCGATAGTGGCGCCCCGCAAAAAGAACTCCTTTCGTGAAAAGCACTCTACCTAGCAGTCACGGTTTCCGATTGAGCTGAAATTTCACATACCAACAATCGGATGACAATGCAATAATTTTATGACATGGAGGTGAACTGAAGTCTGATGATGGAGCTGAAAGGTGGTCATAGGAACCGTGTAAACAAAAGACAAAACCTCATCGAGTTTGGGCTCATTTGATTCGTCTTTACGAGTACTTTGATACTATATAGTAACCAGGATCTGATGATGGAGCTGGAAGGTGGCCATAAGAATTCCGTGATTAAAAGGCAAAACCCCATCGAATTTGGGCTCATTTGATTCGTCTTGACGAGTACTTTGATACTATACATATAGTAACCAGGGTCTGATGATGGAGCTGGAAGGTGGCCATAGTAACTCCGTGATTAAAAGACAAAACCCCATCGAGTTTGGGCTCATTCGATTCGTCGTAATAGAGGGGGAGTTTCGGTCTTAATCAGCTTATTTGGAGATAAGGAATCGGATTGTGCCAAGTTTTAAATCTCTGCATAAAACGACGTTTTGCGCCCAGAGTCTGTTTTATATGGTACTAGCTGACCCGGCGAACTTCGTTCCGCCTTAGAGTAATAAAATTACCCAATTTTTGTTTTTATTTAAATTAATTTAATTATCGAGGGTAGACTTTCTTACCAGGAGTAGACTTTTTTTGCAGAAGGTCGTCTAGGTGGGTACCCCAACAGTGCTAGTTATTCTACCGCCTGATCAGTGATGTGCAAACATTACTGTGCTTCGGTAGGAGGGCTCTGTAGCTAGTGATATTACTGGGCTAAAGAATCTTAACATCTTATGACTCTTGAGTAAGAAGCGTTGGTGCAGTGTTCCTGGAATTTCACATCATTGTAAAATTCTTGGTAGCACTGTACTGATTATGGGCAGCGTTATCTCTTAACATCAGGAGACGTCTTGCTCGTCTTCTACTTCATCACATAAAAAAAAAGTGGGGTAGTGGGTGATACAAACTGCAAGGCGATGCCTTATATATTCATTGTATCAATACTTTACATCTACAATGCTTAGAGACTATAGTACCTACGCTAGATATAACAATACTAAAGCCAAAGAGTGGGCTGTGTGACTACCTCACTTAATAGCCATTGCTTTCCGAACTATGATAGTGATATTCTCCATTCAATGGATTTTTCATTTTGATATGGAAATAATATCCATCTTCTCCTTTCCAAAACATCAGCGGGTATTGCAAAGTGTCATATGAACGATGTGTTTCTGATATTTTTGAAGTGAAAACTTCTTTAGCGGCGCTGAGCACTTTTTTGTATGGGTAAAAACTTTCAAACTCGCGTCAGGGTCACGTGATGCTGATCGAAAAAGCGTAAGATCGAGGGGAAGGGAGAGGAAATAGTATCTCCCACTCTTTCTACCGTGCCTGAGTGTGCTGCTCTGTTTAGGCGGCACAGGGGGCTTAGACAAGCGCGCCCCGATATTTTTTTTTTTATATTTTATATTTATATTTTATATATTTTTTTTATTAGACACTTAAATAGGTTCGAATCAAAACTGTTTGCTTCTTACTTAAGTTATCATAAACCAATTGTATCAGTTGTAAAAATTTGCGATGATGATTCTGATAATAACGATGGTGTAAAAGTCGTCGAAATTATGGATGGAAGTTGATTTTTCTGAGAGATAAAATTTCATGTTATATATAAATAACGATATAATATTATAAATAACAACATATAAATTGTCATATTTGTGTACGATAGCGCAATAAATAAACATTGTATTCTACCTCATAAATGATAGTATTTTTATACTTATAATTAAACACAACGTTAATATTGAAGTTTTCACTTCTGCCGGCACTCCCGGAGTGCTATTTTTTTTCAGTTGCCCATTATCGCGACGTGACAGCACAATATCTCTGCTTTCCAAGTTTTCACCAACAATCATGATAATCCGTGCGTTTCTCCGGAAAACTTCAATGCGTCACAATACTCGCAAAGAATGTCCATTGGCCCAATTTGAACGCTAGTATGCAGGCAGTAATCAGTGATGCAATGTATCGAAACGCTGCTCGATTCAAATCAGGACTTGATACATTTCTTCTTGTGTCTTACATTATCTAACCGTTCAACTCTAAGATTTGCTCGATGATTTCGCATTGCCAAGCGTGCCGTTTCACGGGCTGCCTCTATTAGCTCTTGTGATTGATAAGTACGCAGCCGAGATATACTAATGCGGCTCTCTTCACGTGCAATTTCTTGTTCTTCATCTGTCCTTTCATTCGCAATGTTCCGAATCCTAGTCGCATTTCGGCTTTGTCGGTAAAGATTCGATTGTCTTGGTCGCGGCATTATTAATCCAATTTTTCTGAACTATCTGCAAATTTATTTTAATATTTTCCAACCAAAACAAATCAAACGTTAAACTTCAATAATTTATAATTGTCATTGTTTTTATGACGTTTTGTTATACTGGCAGCAAGTAGTTTATAATACAAATAAATTTGTCAAACATCTCCTACATGTTTCTGGTGTCCTGGTACTTCGTAAAAGTTTGAATACTCATAACTCAAGAACGCCTGGACCGATTTTGATGATCTATGGTTTCTTAGATTAAAATTTCTACCACTTTTGAACTCTTAAATTTCTACCAGTTAAATTTCCATCAAATTCTACCATTCAAATTTAATTCACATTCAAAAAGTTACAAACCAAGTCACCGACCTCCTTATGTCATTTACGTCAAATTTTGAAAAAAATACACGTCAAAATGACAATCAGCTGTCAAATTTCGCCAACAGTCATTTGTTTTTCATTCATAACTATTTTTAGTTAAAATTTTCTTCAAATCATACCAATCGGGATAAAAAGTATTTGATGTATTAATCCTATAGCACGCCCCCGGTCCTAAGCTACCTCCCCACCAATTTTCATCCAAATCTGTTCGGTCGTTCTCGAGTTATAAATAGTCTAACTAACACAACTTTCTTTTATATATATAGATTTTAGAAAATATAAAAGAAAGAAATGAATTATTGTTTGAAGTTAATAAATAAATTTTATGTAGAATAATTGACATTTTATTTTAGCTCTCATTGTTTTAAGTAGTAGTAGATTTTATATAGATTTAAAGGGGGGGGGGGGGAATTGTCGTAGAGGTGTTTCTACTAAAATATCTTCTTAGGAACGGTAAAGCTAAACGTATGCCAAGTTTCATGATTTCTGCCGGACGGGGTCATACTTGAAGCTTTATGTAAAATATTTTTTTTACAATGAAGTAAGAAAATGAACAAGACGCTGTCCTAATGGTAAAAGATAACGATATCCATAATTAGTACAGTGTTACCCTCGATTTAACAAAGGAAAAAAACTGGGTGCACTGCGCCAACGCTTCTTACTTGAGAGTCATAAGATGTTTAGACTCTTCAGCGAAGTAAAATATGGTTTCTATAACAATCGTGAAAAATAAAATTACTAATTACTAAACGCCGTTCCACCTTTTCCCATTGTTAAATATTTGTTTATAAAAAAAGTGAGTATAAATAGAGCATTTTATAATTATTACCATTCAGCATCAAAGTACTCGACAAGACGATTCAAATGAGCCCAAACTTGATAGGGTTGCATCATTTAATTACGGAGTTCTGTGGCCACCTTCCAGCTTCATCATCAGATCAGTTCGATGTCATAATAATATTGCGTTGTCATCCAATTTATGCATGCAACATTTCACCGCAATCGGATTTCGGGAAGTGGGTAAAATTAAACATGCAAAATTTGATTAAAATAAGACAGACGGACAGGTGAAAATAATAAAAGCTTGTGAAAGTATTGCGTTGATTAAATGAATAAAATAACCTTACCAACCAACAAAAATAAAAAAATATTTTAGTTATCAGATTCATTTATTTAAATAAGCGACATCTATTGAGTTTTATGTGGAAATTACAACACGATGCGATACGAAGTCGCTTGCGCTATCTAATAGTGCGTGCAAGTAGTTTTGTGTGCCGCCGTCCGATGCTCTAGCGCCACGCCGCGCCGCGCGTGCAGTGTGACTGTGTGAGTACCCATTTCTGAATTCGAATTAGGTGTTATCAGCCCGTTAACTTATTTTAATTAAAATTATCTATGGTATGGCCTTGTACTTTGTACTTGTAAATCAACTAAAAGGATTCATAATCCATCTCGTCAATCGTGTACCACATCCGATTATAATGTTTATGAACATGTTACTTCTTCACGCCCAAACGGCTGAACTGATTGAGCTTTTGTATGTATATTATAGAATTTTGGTGTGTCAGTACCATAGCTTCCGAAAAATCACTAACTTCCGTATTTTAGTCATGTCCTCGCACTCTTATCAAGCCTTGACAACCTCTGTGGCGTGGTGGGCTAATACCCGCCTGCAAGGCAGAAGGTTGTGGGTTTGATTCACGCATGGGACAAATGTTTGTGCGATCCACAGGTTTGTTTCTGGTCTGGGTGGTTCAATATCTATTATAAGTATGCATTTACAAAAGAAAAGTATTATATCCGTTATACTTACCACCATAACCCAAGCATTAAGTTGCTTAGCTTGGGGTTAGGTGGTGCTGTGTGAAATGTGCTGAAATATAATATAAACCTTAGTCTTAAAAATTGGCGTCTTCCTGACCATTTTATTGACTTTAGAATATCCGATCGAAAGCGCGGACTTGAGGACACCACTATAACACCTTGGATGCTAGGTAATTACTAAAAAAAACGGTCAAGTACGAGTAGGACTCGAGCACCGAGGGTTCCGTATAAACCTACGGCATTCTACGGAACCCTAAGGAAAAGTGGGTATAATATTATATACTGTATGTAGGTTTTGATTCCCTTGCGAGTACTTGCGAGTTTGAAAATATGTGGCTAAAATTGCTGTTTCTTTTGATTTCGTTGACATAGATGTTTGATTTTTTACAGCTTAAAGTTATTATAAAGCTGAGTATTTGGTATGAATTTCAATTTAATACCTGTACGCGTTCTTGAGGAAAGGGATAATAAATACAAAATTATTAAAAATATTTTTTATATGATGTAACTAAAAATTTACAGTTTTCGCAATTTTTCCTGTGCCTGTGATTTAAGACGTTGCTGCGAACCAAATTTCAAGATTCTGAGTTAACGGCAAGTACCTTGTAGGTTTTGATTCCCTTGAGAGTTCGCGACTACTCTGTTAAAAAATACGGCTAAAATTGCTGTTTCTTTTGAATGCGTTGAGATAGAGGTTTGATTTTATTACAGTTTAAAGGTATTATAGACTTTAGTATTTGATATGAATTTCAGTTTAATACCTGCACGCGTTCATGAGAAATAAGGTAGTAAGTATGAAATTATTAAAAATATTTTTTTATATGATGTAACTAAAAATGTACAATTTTCGGAATTTTCCCTTTATCTGTGCTCTAAGGAATTGCTTTTTACCAAATTTCAAGATTCTACGTTCACGGCAAGTACCCTGTAGGTTTTGGTTTTTTGAGAGTAGTTGCGTGTGTAAAATTTCGGCTAAAATTGCTGTTTCTTTTGAATGCGTTGAGATAGAGGTTTGATTTTATTACAGTTTAAAGGTATTATAAGCCTTAGTATTTGATATGAATTTCAGTTTAATACCTGCACGCGTCCATGAGAAAAGGGGTAGTAAGTATGAAATTATTCAAAATATTTTTTTCATATTATGATATTAAAAAATTATGGGTTTCTCAATTTTTCCTTTATCTGTGCTTTTAGGAGTTGCTTCGTGCCAAATTTCAAGATTCTGAGTTCACGGGAAGTGCCCCGTAGGTTTTGATTTATTTGGTAATGTCGAAAATTTGCTGAAATTTGCGACATATTCGACTATATCTTTTGATTGCGTTGGCCTAGAAGTTTGAATTTTTCACAGCTCTAAGAAGCAATGGACCTTAGTATTTCCTATAAATTTCAGCTTGTTACCTCCACGCGTTCCTGAGAAAAAGGGTCTTGACAGACAAACGGACGGACGGACGGACGGACGGACGGACAACAAAGTGATCCTATAAGGGTTCCGTTTTTCCTTTTGAGGTACGGAACCCTAAAAACGGGGTGCAGCTAGTATTTAATAAAATAAAATGGCTTACTCTGTATCTTCTGCATATTTTTGTTGAGAATATCCTTCTCCCTGTTCAAGTTTTCTATATCCCTCTTATCGCTCTCCGCTTGTTTCTTGCTCAGCATGATCTCTCGCTCCATCACACTCACTTGTTGGCGGAGGCGGTCACTGAAATATTTCATCATCATCAGCCTACGTTTGTCCACAGCTAGTCATAGGCCTCCCCCATGGCACGGCACTCAACTCGGTCCTCCATCTTCCTCCTCCACCCACTCCCAGCGACCCTCCGGATATTTTCGTTCCATCTCGCCCAATGACGCCTTATACTACGCAAACCGAAACGCTGTCTCCACTCTAGAACACGCCTAACCCCAGCGGCTATCGGTTCTGAGGTAAATGTGACCTATTGCCATCTTAGCTCGCCACTAATCCTTTTGGCTATATCGGCTTTAGTCATCTGCTGGATCACCTCATTTCTGATGTGATCCTTTTGACTTAACAGAGATGACAAGAATAGCCAGCTTCATAGCTCGCCGAGCTACTTCGTTCATCATTCGAGTAGGGTGGGCCTTTATTACTTAATAAAATAAATACCTCCAGTATATTTACCGTTCAGATTCCACACCAGCTTTCCCCTTTTCGAGCAGTTGGTATTTCTTTGCTTGTTGTATGGCCGCCTTCGACATCTTCGTCACCTCGTTCCTCAGCTTGTTGCCGTCGTCTGTCATGTTCTAGAAGATGTTATTATCTTCATTATTTTTATCGCACAATAAAGACATACACACAATATAGAAATGTTAGTCTTTTCCTACACAGCTCCTCATATTTCCATTTAACTTATAAATTTTACATGTCTAACTGCTACTTACCTTTAACTCCTTAGAACAGTTATGCAAGTTAGACTTTGTCTTCTCAAGCTCAGCCTTCGTGTTTTCATAATATTCCCTGAACTGAGCTGCCTTTGCATTGGCTGCTTCCATGTCCGTGATGGCATTGGTCAGCTTGGTGTTCAAGTGAGCCACTTGGCGATCACGACGATCAATTGTCTTCTCTGCTTTTGATAACTGAATTTTAAAAACTAAAGCTGTTATATGTAGCTAATGTTATTTATTAGTCGAAACTTATCGCTGATGTATTTAATGATAGTTTAACAAAAACATAAAACTAAAACTAACCTCAACGTTTCGGCTCAGTTACATGAGCCGTGCATCATCATCATCATCTCAGCCATAGGCCGTCCACTGCTGAACATAGGCGTCTCCTTTGGACTTCCATATTATATGAGTTTGAATTGTGAAAGTTTAAGTGCTTTAAAGCTAGTAGAAGATATTGCCCAGTGAATAAGCCATCAATAAATGCAATAATAAGGTAACAAGAGAAGTAAGAAAGTAATAACACACGCGGAGGTAATGACAAAACCAATGGAGCTATTGAAAGATGATGAAGAGGAGAAATTGATGAAGAAGGAGTACTCATGGTAAATAAAAATATCTATTTATTCAAAAGCTGTTTTGTATTTAATCCCAAGTTCTCGTAATTGTGGTGTATCAAGTTACCTAATCTAAAACATACCTTTTCATTGAGATTGACGATGGTGACCCCTCTGTTTTCCACTTCTCCCTTCAGCGTGTTCACCTCACCCTTGATGTGTTCCACGAGCCTGTTCTGCCGGACAGCGTTATTGTCTGCTTCCTGAAAAAGATGGGAAAATATAATAATTTTACTTGAGAACATGATGAGTTTACATCTTATGTAATATGACTCTAGACTCTAGAGTAAGATAAGAAGCAATATGGTGTAGTGCACCTTGAATTTTATATAATTGTGAAATCCTGGAAACGAATGACTAGTCGATTGGCTAATTGATCTATCAACACACAGCTCAAACCGCTGAACGCATTGAGTTGAAATTTGGCACACAAATAGGTTTTAGGACGTAGACTTCCGCTAAGAAAGGATTTCTCCACATAGCGTGGGCAAAGCCGCGTACATAAGCATACGCAGGTACCTATTTTATTTTACAACTAGCGGCCCGTCCTCGCTTCGCTTCGGGTGCCATTATGAATAAAAAAATAAAATGAAATAATAAGACTTACGCAATACCTAAATATTTCAATGACAAATCTACAGATTTAGTTTAATACCATTGCTAGAAATAGAAAATGATCACGAACATTATATTCGCATCTTAACATGAATTTAGTCTTTTACAACTTGTGATCCTATTTATGATATTTCTATCTTAAAATATTCTAGTAGCTTCTGGTGCTTCGCCGGCCACTGCCGCGGCCTTTACAATGTTTGGAGATACTACAAAGATTTCAGGGAAATAAAAACTATCCTATGCTCTGTCCCAGGACTCAAATTGTGTTAAAACTTATTTCCCTAATTCGTTGGTTAAAACCAAATGAAAGCTACGTCAGTTCGACGGATACTGATTCCTTATACAAACTCTTAAATGCCTGGTTTCCTCTCTGAAAGGGCGGTTTCGGGGATAAAAGCTATTTTGTGTCCTTCCTGGTACTTAAACTAATCTTTGTAGAAGTAAAAAAAAACTTAATTGGCCTAACGAATATAGATAACTCATACAAACTTCACCCCTGTTCTCCTTATAAAAGGGGATTTCTAAAATATAAAAACTATCCTATGTCCTATTTTGGTATACGAACTACCTTTATTATACTTACTAAATTTCAGGCCCAGCGGTATTAGAAATTTCAATACAACATTTGCCCCCACTTTTATAGGAGAAAAATGGCCCTCTTTTCCCCCTATAAGAGGGGAATATCTGAGATAAACACTATTTTACATCCTCTCCTGGTACTTAAATACCTTTGCATGCCAAATTCAACTCTATCAGTTCAGCAAAAAGATAATAAAAATATATATGTTTAGGTATTAAAAAGAACCTATAGGATAGGTATTCCAAATTTTATCATTCTAGGTTTAGGAGTTTCGTCTCTACTGTGATAATGATGAGTCAGTCAGATTACCCTACAGAGTTTAGTGTAGTCCCACATATTATGTTAGTTAGGTTGGAAAGTATCCACAATGCGCAAATCGAGCGGACGAAGCGAGAATGAGGCGATGCGCTTGAGCTTGGGAATCAAACAACTTTTTTATACCAAATTTCAGCTTAATATTCCCGTTCCCATAGGAATATTGGGATGAATAAACAATCCATTATCGTTTCTTGGTAGTCAAACTACTATTACACCAATTTCAAACTATTCAGGTCAGCGCAGCGGTTACATTTTCCATATTAGTCCCGTTCCCGTGGGAATTTTGTATTGAAAACTATCTTGTATTCTTTTTTGGTAGCCAAACTACCTTTGCATTAAATTGCAGCTTAATTGGCCACGTGGTTACCAATTTCTATATAACTCACGTTCCCGTGGGAATATTGGAATGAAAACTATTTGAACCCTTTCCTGATAGTCAAAATACCTTTATACTAAATTTCAGCGTTATAAGCTTAACGGTTACAGATTTCCATTTTGTTCCCGTTCCCATAGGTATTTTGGAATAAAAATGATCTTGAATTCATTCATGTTACTCAAACTATCTTTATACCAAACTTTAGCTTAATAGGCCTAGTGTTTACAGATTTCCATTTTGTTCCCGATCCCGTAAGAATTTTGGAATGAAAACTATCATTCTTCCCGTTCCCGTAGGAATTTCACAAAATCCCTTCTTATCGGTCGCCAACGTTACCTAAAAAACACGCTGTACAAATTTCAGGTCAATCTGTCCAGCGATTTTATCCCTGCGATGATAAGTCAGTTAGATTTCCACTTAAAATTTTGGCATGGACATAGATTGTTCCCGTTTCCGTAAGTATTTTGGGTTGAAAACTATCTTACTTTCTTGGTGGCCAAACTACCTTTGCATTTAGTTTCAGCTTAATCGGCCTAGCGGTTACAGATTTTCATATTATTCCCGTTCCCGTGAAGAACCGTTGTGAATCCTTTTCTGACAGTCAAACTACCTTCCAAATTTCAGCGCTTTAGGCGTTACCGCGATTTCCATTTTGTTCCCGTTCCCGTAAGAATTTTAAAATGAAAACGATCATGAATCCATTCATGGTACCCCAACTACCTTTATACCAAATTTCAGCGTAATAGGCTAGAGGTTACAGATTTCCATTTTGTTCCCGTTCCCGTAAGAATTTTGGAATGAAAATTATCCTGAATCTTTTCATGGTAGTCAAACTACCATTATACCAAATTTCTGCTTGATAGACTCAACGCTGATAGATTTCCATTTTTTCCCGTTCCCGTTGGAATTTCGCAAAATCCGTTCTTATCGGTCGCCTACGTTACCTAAAAACACGCCGTTTAAATTTCAGCTCAATCAGTCCAGCGGTTTTATCCCTGCGATGATGAATCAGTAGATTTCCACTTTAAATACATATTGGTATAGAGTATAGACATTCTCGTAGATTGTTCCCGTTCCCGTGACATTTTGGGTTGAAAACTACCTTGAATCCAGTCATGGTAGTCAAACTAAATTTCAACGTAATAGGCCTAGCGGTTACAGATTTTCAGTTTTGTTCCCGTTCCTGCAGGTATTTTGGAATGAAAACGATCTTGAATCCATTCATGGTAGTCAAACTACCTTTATGCCAAACTTCAGATTTATAGGTTTAGCGGTTACAAATATCCATTTTGTTCCCGTTCCCGCAAGAATTTTGGAATGAAAACTATCTTGAATCCATTCATAGTAGTCAAACTACCTTTATACAAAATTGCAGATTAATAGGCCTAGCGGTTACAAATTTTCATTTTGTTCCCGTTCCCGTAGCAATTTTGAAATAAAAACTATTTTAAATTTTTCCATGGTAGTAAAACTACCTTTACACCAAATTTCAGCTTGATAGACTCAACGGTTACAGATTTCCATTTTGTTCCCGTTCCTGTGGGAATTTCGCAAAATCCCTTCTTATTACCTGCCTACGTTACCTAAAGAACACGCTGTCCAAATTTCAGCTCAATCGGTCCAGCGGTTTTGTCCCTGCGAAGATGAGTCAGTCAGTTTTCTATTTTATATAATAGTATAGATACATAAATGTGAATGTCTTTCTGTCTACTGGGGGCCTAGACAAGCGTCGATCGTTTGTCGCTATCGCTAAAAAAATGTACTGAGATGACAGTCGTTGTCGTTTATTTTTCGATAACGAATGTCATCTCAGTACATTTTTTTAGCGATAGCGACAAACGATCGGCGCTTGTCTAGGCCCTCTGGACCGATTTAGAATAAATTTGGAATAGAGATAGTCTCGGACATGTGTAGTAGACATCCGCTACGAAAGGATTTCGCGAAGAAGCGAACTAGTTCCTTCTTACCTCGAGCTGCTCCTCAAGTTTAGCGATGGTCTCCTCGTTGGCTGTGCCCTTGTTCTCCAGCTCCTCGACATAGTTGAGAGCGTTGGTGAGCCTCAGCTTGACGCCGTCCAGCTCGCCTTGCAGACGACTGATCTCCTTCTCGAATTTCTCCTTTTCTTTAGCTGCTGAAGTGGCACCGCTGATAGAAAATTGGATTTTGTAAAAGCCGTATATTGTCCCTGTAAGTTGATGTGGTCAGGGGTTTTCCTGATGAAATATAGTATTTTGTTGCTAAGCTCTCAAATTTCAACTTAACTGGTTCAGATGTTTAGGCGTGTACAGACAACCACACGTAAGTCTTCGCATTTATATATTATTAATTGTCTCATGGATCACTGTAATTATTATATTTTTAATAGCAGGTTAAAAAAAAATTACGTATCGAAAAGGGTTTATTTTAAGGATCATCTCATCCAAAATTGTTAAAGAATTTTTACGTGATGGGCCAATAAACATCATTTACTTCATAGACGATAATATAATTAATATCTTACGCATCCTCATCGCCAGCTCGTTTCCTAGCATCAAGTTCCTTCTCTAGTCGCGCGACATTCTTCTTCATGGTCTCCAAGCTCTCCACGCTGGCTAGTTCACGCGCGTGCATCGCGTCAGAAAGAGCACGAGCTTCATCTAGAAAATGTAAGTTAAAGCCTTATTACACTTGGCTGAATTTAGTCAATAAATTCAGAATCTAAATTAGGATGAACGATACTTTCTTCTAAATTTAGGATGCTAAATGTGATTACACTTGACTTAATTCAGTGGCGACTGAATTTAGGCTTCTAAATTTAGCCAGGTGTAATAAGCCTTTAAGTATTATACAGAATGTCAGTCTGCAAAGCAATTTGCCGCACGTTTATAAATGGACGAGGCCTTATGTGATATGTAAAATACATCATACTTGCCTGCGACAAATCTGTACTATATATAATTATTTACCCATTTACAAATACAATATAATAAAAAACCGACTTTACGCTTTAGCTCTATGCTTTACGCAAGGCTCCACCAATAAAAAAATAATGGTCAACATAATACTAAGTACTAAGAGTACTTGGTTGTGGAAAATTTTGAGGACGCACATACATCGGGACGCACATACAACACACTTCTGAAATTTTGTATGGAAGCCTTAAAGAAGGAATAGTTCCAACAATATATAGGTAATATTATCATACACACTTTATATATCGAGTTAACTTCTTTTTTGAAGTCTGTTAAAAAGGTCTGTGTGGAATAGAAATAAAGGTTTATACCGATATCAGCTCGAAGTTTCTCGATGGTTTTGTTAGCTTCGGCGATTTCAGCGATGTAGTCAGAGACGGTCACATCGAAGCGGCTTAATTTATTCTGAAATTTATGGAAATTAACATTATTCAATATAATAAACATTATTTTTTTCATAATCGACAATTTTATGATTACACAAGCTTGTAAGCCGGAGGTCCTGGGTTCAAATCTCAGTGTGGCAAAGATTTCCGCCTGGACGCTACCGTGTTTCGGAAGGCACGTAAAACTGTGGGTCCCGGCTGTTTTCTATAAGATACGTAGGAGGCAGTCGTCAGGTCATGTTGCAGGCCTTGTAGGAATCTCGGCGACCTGAAACTGCAACAAATGGGTTTGGTCACACGACTTATAATTTGTGATTTGACTCTGACAGTGTAAGTAGGGTAACCTGTTCTGTTGGAGTATAAACCCCAATTATTTATTTATTTACACAATAATGAATAACAAAGTTCCGAATAAGGAATTAACTTGTGCCTTAGGGCCGTGAGAGCGGATTTACCTCGCAAATTGTATCACACTAATATTATTAATGCGAAAGTTTGTGAGTGTGTATGTTTGTTACTTCTTCACGCCTAAACGGGTGGACTGATTGAGCTGAAATTTGGTAAAGAGATAGCTTAGACCAGGGATGCACAGACCGCGGCCCGCGGGCCGCATGCGGCCCGCCGGTGGAATACTGGTGGCCCGCCGACAGCAAAAATAATACTCTTACATTCTGGAAATTACAATCATTTTCCGAATTATAAGAAAATGGCTGAAAAATTCAACAAAACTGCGATTAATTTCAATTATGTAGAAAAGCTAGATATTTTGATTCAATCTTTTCAAGACAGATTTTCGGACTTTAAAAAAGTGAAACCTCTGTTGGACATATTCAGCAATCCTTTCACGATTTCAGTTGAAAATGCGCCAGAGTCAATGCAGTTAGAAATTATCGACATTCAAAACGACCAAGATTTACGCAACAAATTCAACGAGGGAGATTTGCTGAACTTTTACCACTGCATTGATAAAATATGTACAAAGAGTTGCGCATAAACGCTTTGAAATGTGCCAGCTTATTTGGTTCTACCTATATACGAGTAATATGTGAACAAACTTTTTCAGTACTAAATAATAATTTTAAAAAAATCGAAACCGCCTTGCAAATGAAAGTTTGGAAGCAGTTTTACGTGTTGCTACAAGGAAATTTGAGCCAAATATAAAAAAAATTGTGAGCACTATGCAGTGCCACGCTTCAAATTAATAAATTCTTTTTTAATTTTAATACATTATTATCAATTCTTTATTGTCTTTAATTACCTATACTTCTGGCGGCCCGCCATCAGTTCATGATTTGCCCGAGTGGCCCCTAGTCTTAATAAGTCTGTGCATCCCTGGCTTAGACCCTGGAATAACACATAAGCTACAGCGGGTAAAACCGCTGGGCACAGATATAATATATTTTTTAGACTTTTATTCTCCGTGTAGGCCTTTAAAAGTTCCGGATTTAGCCGTAGACATAAGAGTGAGTTTCTATACTCGTACCTTCAAGGTGAAGATTTCCTCGGCATGCTCCAAGTTTTCCCCCTTCAGCTTGTAATAGGAATCATAGAGCTTCGTGTACACGTCCGAGTAGAACTTCAGGTTCACTTGCTCCCTCATGTCTTCTAACACCTGGAGGACATCGGAGTAAAAGGATAAGATATACATTCGGTAAGACAAGGGCGTAATTGTAGTTTTAATATGGCAATTTAAGTAAAGGATGTCCGTCACGCCATCTAACGGTACCAACGGAAGACCAGCGTTGGCTGTTCACAGCCAGCATTATGCTGAGTTGGGACCATTTTGTGGCATACATTACCTACTCACTAAGCCCCATTACTTGTTTAATTCAATAATACTCTCAGTATGTGTGAAAATATATGTATTTTCTTTCTTTCTTTCTTTATTGAATTAAATCGTGTCGCCAGCGGTCATTATGACCGTATTCCGGCACGATCTTCAGTGAAGCGTTCAAGGTTTAGTCTGCTTCCATCTAAAAAGATAAAAGATAAAAAAGTATTTACGACCGAAAACAACACACACATTGTGAGTTGTTTTATCTACGGCCGTATCGTCGCTTAACATTTGGCGAGATCGTGGTCATAGGCTTCTTATACTTACTGAAAACAAAAATTGTTATAATATTTAGACTATGCTGACCCACTGCTGGGCAAAAGCTCAAATTCCTCCAAAACCGCGCCATCTAGCGCCGCGTCTTTCCAGCCCTCCTGATGTGTGTATTTACACTGGTGGTTGTAATTATTTAAGTGTTATGATCCTAATAGACCTTTTGTAATTGAAAAAATTGATGTGTGATCTAGTCGTCACACCATCGATTTCGAGGCCGACCTCTGCGACGCCGTCCATCTTCAGGACGCTTGCCGGTAGCGCGTTCCAGAACACCTTAATACTAGATCCTCATCATCTGCCTATGTTCGTCCATTGCTGGACACTCCCCATGGCACGCCTTTCGGTCCTCCGTTTTCCTCCTCCAACCACTCACAACGACCTTCCAGATATAGGTCCTTTCTAGATCCCAGGATCAAATTTAGATACCTTTTCAAATTCCTTCTCAGCCTCCGTGGATTCGGAGCCAATGACCATGGCTCCTCCGAAGCCGTCATCGTCATCAGGATCCATTGTAAATTAATTCAAAACTAGCAATAAATGGTAAAAAACTGTAAACTGGTAAATATGCCTGTTGGTCGGTTGCTATGGAAACCGCGTCCACTGTGTTGACTAGGTGACAAGCAACAGATAGCGAAAGAGGTTTTAATTGATGTATGGAAACTTTTTACTGAAAATTGCCTTTGATTCTTAGGCGCGTTATTGCAGCAACTATATAGGACTGGCAACTTTTAGCATTTATTATTATTTATTAATTTATTCTGACCATGGATACAAGTCCTTCAGGGAGTTTTGGCGGCAAGCCTTGATCATATCATTAGCTCCACGTCTTTTGCTTAATAATCCTGTAGAATTTGATTGTTAGCGTGTAATAATGGTGGAATATTGCGTGTTAAGTGTTTTTGAATGTGCACAGATGTAGGCAAGTGATATGGTGCTGAAATATGAATTTTGGTGCCCCCTCCAAAACTCCTCCGAACTTTCAGTAAAATTCCACCCATTTTACTGGAAGACTCACGTGACTAGACGAGCTATTAAGCTCACTCTGACTCTGACCTGACTAACTTATTACTTAAAAAATAACATTTAACTTGACACTGGCAAAACACGAAAGTGGAGACCATAATTTAATATCCCGTGAACATTCACGAATTTTACTCGACACTGGCAAAATGCACATGTTGCCATATTATTAAAAAAAAAAAAAAAAAAAAAAAAAGGTAGCACTCCGGGAGTGCCGGCAGAAGTGAAAACTTCAATATTAACGTTGTGTTTAATTATAAGTATAAAAGTACTATCATTTATGAGGTAGAATACAATGTTTATTTATTGCGCTATCGTACACAAATATGACAATTTATATGTTGTTATTTATAATATTATATCGTTATATATATATTACATTAAATTTTATCTCTCAGAAAAATCAACTTCCATCCATAATTTCGACGACTTTTACACCATCAACAGAGCAGCACACTCAGGCACGGTAGAAAGAGTGGGAGATACTAGTTCCTCTCCCTTCCCCTCGATCTTACGCTTTTTCGATCAGCATCACGTGACCCTGACGCGAGTTTTAAAGTTTTTACCCATACAAAAAAAAGTGCTCAGCGCCGCTAAAGAAGTTTTCACTTCAAAAAAAGTCCTTCAGTCGAAATCTTTATAATTTTAAGTTCATTGTTTATTCGATAAAGAGTGGGCGTTTATCGAATCACATCGATTCATTTTGTGACGATTCTTGAAAATAGCAGACTGTTGAACTTTTTTTTCCATTCTTCGACAGTAAATCACATTGACAAACACTCAACGTTTATTAAACCCACTATTAATACGCGTTTACAACGAGTTCTTAGCCTAGGGAGAAGATACGCGGACTAATTTCTATGTGAAAAATGCTGGCATCTTGGCGGGGGGAGAGGCAACTCACACTAATATAACGATTCCACACTACTGAATTTTCAATCATGTCGCTACGAACGCTTACGTCAAAATTATCCAACACTACCATAAATACACGCACACGAATATAATACACACACAGAAGCAGCCTGCATGTGCACTAGATGACGCACATTTTACGTAAACGACGATAGTGTTTGAAACTATCGATAAGCACTATCGATACTTCGGATACAATATGATTGCATAATATGTAACATAATTATGACGATAGGTAAATTTTATTTGTAAAACTTTTGAATTTAATTCTGACATTTGGATAATTATAGGCCTGTTCAAAACTGCATATAGATATATCTATGAAATTTAGTTTTTCTGCCGGAGGCTGTCCGGTTTCTGTGGCAGGCAATCATAGGTTAGCTAATAAAATAAGATTTAATAGGATAAATCAGTGAATATTTGGCTGACCCAGTAAAAGTTAAAACCAATAACCATAATTTCATAATTATCTAGTTATTAACATCTATGATACAGAATAAATTTTATTTTAAACTAGTTGGAACGCGGAACCCGAGGCAAATCACACGTTTTAATGCCTCCGAATCAGTATTTTACCGATTTACAGGATCGGAAGGTGTGACGTGAGGAGTCCTATACCCAGCTGTGGGTGGATATTTATTCACAGTGAGAAATATGAAAAAAATCGGATTAAACATCAATTACTTAGTTTTAACCTAAATCAAACAGTCAATACATATTAATCTCAATCTCTCTCTTCAATGTACCTATCAGAAGTAATTTAAACGAATTACAAAATACCCATGAAATATTACCTATATTATCATCATTATTGTGATCTCACTTTGGATCCAGGGAGTGGGGTACCGGGAATTACCGGCACCGGCAAAGGTCTTTGTGGAATAAAATTCCCTTCACTACTAACTTTAATTTTTAGATTTTGATAAGATTTCTACTAAAAAGTCGATATCGCTATTTTTTTTGTCTCGACATGTCCCAACTTGATTTTTCTTCCAGTGTGGCCATTGTATAACTTTCTTTAAATTACCTTTTTTTGAGCGTAATAAATATTAATTTATAATAAAATATTCAATTAAAAAAAAGTCTAAAGAAAATTAGAAAAAATTTCAAGTAGGTATGTACCTAATAGAAAAACTTGTAAGAAAAATGTAATGTATTTAATTTTTAATACTAAATTGAAGAATTTTGCAAAGGCAGTTTTTTGGGAAAATATCATATTATTGAACGTTTTTTAGTATCAGGGACCTACGCTACGATTGTTTTGAAATCGTTTTTGTGAAAATCGCTAGATTGGTTGTCTCGTTTTCCTTTTTGAACATAGGGTGGATAGTGTTTGGGACTGGCCGACCCGCGGTTTCACTTTGTTTTGATTTGTTATAATAACCTAGTACCTACTCTCAGATATATATAAATAGATTTTGAGGTATCCAGGCTGGTTATTTATATATGTTAATAATTAGGAATGTGAGTGTTGTTAAATGTTTATAATAATATGAATACTGGTTTTTAGTTTTACAATAACGAACGTAATATAGACGTTTAAAATATTAGGTATATAACTACTCATACGTAAAATTTACCCCAAGTTAGGTCTTGCATGATTTAGTGGCAACACATAGTAATTTTTAGTATTTTGCTTATTTTTTGTATTTTTGTTGATATTTCGACAAAATTATTGTTAAATATGGAAAGTAACATGATCCTCTTGTAAACTAAATGTTTTCTCATCGCGTTTTGCACCATAAAACGCTACAATTGGCTAATTTCTGCTCACGACTTTCCCTGTTGCGGTCGTTTGCTGAATGACGCGTAAGTGTCACAACTAGTTTTAATAAACAAGCCGGATTGGGAATGAGTGCTTTGTATGTGTGTGTTGGCAGCGGGGGTCGCCTAGTGGTTGCCCATCGAGCGCGTTTAGCACTTATTGCAAAATTATTATCCAAGAACGCAAAAAATTTCATCCGCTTTCCAAAAGCGCGGCAAAATGAATCCGCAACTTTTAGCAACTAGCTAGATGTTACTAGTTCAATTACTGGGCTAAAGAGTCTTAACATCTTATGACTCTGAGTAAAAAGCGTTGGTGCAGTGCATTGTGAAATTCTAGGTGGGTACTGTTTATGGGCAGCGTTATCTCTTAACATCAGGAGAGCGTCTTGCTCGTATTATTACTTCTTTGCTTTAAAAAAATAGATGTTACACAAATTTTATAACTTTTTTTTAAATTTTGTACCAATGACAAAATGGTTTTAGGATGAGTCATGAGTCATTGATTTAGGATATCTGTTTATGACAAAGGATGGGCACTCATCCGCGACGTTTATAGTGTACTAGCGCAGCCCATCGATTTTATTCGCTAAAAGCCTATGTGTTATTCCAGGGTCCAAGCTACCTTTATACCAAATTTCAGCTCAATCGGCCCATCCGTTTAAAAGTTTATTACTCTTACCCGAATTTAGTCCTAAGAACCTAAATTCAGATTTAGTCAGTCAGAAACGATACTTGCTTCTGAATTTAGGATGCTAACTTGCTAAATGTGATTACACTTGACTTAATTCGGTAACGATTGAATTTAGGCTTCTGAATTCAGCCAAGTGTAATATAATATGCCTTTTAGACGTGGAAGAGTAATAAACACACACACGTACACATCCATACTTTCCCATTGATCGTAGAGATGCTACTCGAACTGCCGAAAGTCTTAAATCAAAGACTTAAAAAAGAAAACTAAACTTTGATAAAAAAAAAAATAGGGAACTAGCGTCCGTGGCCCAGTAGTAGTTGGTACGGCTTGTAAGCCGGAGGGGCCTGGGTTCAAATCTCAGTGTGGCAAGGATTTTCGCCTGGACGCTGCCGTGTTTCGGAAGGCACGTAAAACTGTGGGTCCCGGCTGTTTCCTATAAGATATGTAGGAGACAGTCTTTAGATCATGTTGCAGGCCATGTAATAATCTCGGTGACCTGAAACTGCAACATATAGGTTAGCCACACAACCTATAAATTGTGATTTGACTCTGACAGTGTAAGTAGGGTAACCTGTTCTGTTGGAGTATAAACCCCAATTATTACAATATAAAAATAAAATTAGTTTCATATAAAAAAAAATGTTTCGTTGTTTGAATAAATGCATTTTGATTGGAATTGATTATATGTATTATAGGTGCTGGTTGGTATTATATAGGGTGAATCCAAGGCTCAACCAATTTCTAACAAATGATCTATTTCCTCATTAATACAAATGAGGACCCTCCAATCTCTTCAATTGTTTAATCTCTAGTTCCTGTCCCTCTCTGGCACCCAATGATGAGTGGGATGAAAGATTTTGGGACCTCAGTTAAAGTCTTAGATCATAAATCTAACTGGATACGTCACAGTCAGGCATTCTCCGCTGCAAAAGAGACCGCTGGACATAAAGGCATCCTAGGTAGCACTGTACTAATTATGGGCAGCGTTATCATTAACATCAGGTGAGCGTCTTCCTCGTCTTCTTACTTCTTCACATAAAAAAAATCTAGTCGTCACAATACAGTTCATCCCTGGGTGTGTATGAACTTGTTTGCGTATATGTCACGCCAGTGTTAGACAATTTTGTTGGGTGCGTGCGAATAGTGACGTTATCGAAAATTCATATTAGTGAGTATCATTATTGGTATGCCTTGTCTCTCCCCTCGCACTGCAGAAACTGGGAGACTTTTTGGCATAGAAATTAGTTCTGACACCGTTTCCTGTTGTTTTTATTCTCTAAGGTTCAAGTATTCCAAGAAGGAAGTTCACGTGGGATTTTAGAGGTCCAGATAATTGAGGTCTCAATTGAAACAAAATTATAATAAGGCCTATTATCAAATAGAATGGAAGAATTAATATATATTAATAGCGCCACTCACTAAACGTGCTCCCATAAAGGCCGGCATTACATAGCCGACGAGAAGGGCAACGTTGGTGCAAGTGGCTGGAGGGGGAGAGGTATTCCTGGACTTTAAACACGTAAAAGGCCAACTCGCCACTTATGCTTCACATCCTCCCTCCGAGCAAAAAGCTCTCGCGACTCCGCTCTGGCCGGCCAATGAAGGCAAGCACAGAGGTGGGGGACTGTTCCTCGTCAGTGTTCACTCCGGCCGCCGATGAAGGCAAGCCGGAGATGAGGAACAGAATCCTCCCCTGGGAGCACTCGGGTCCGTGGGGTCGCTACTCCCCAACAGCTCGCCATAAACCCCCTGCGGCTATAATTATAAATATTAGTGTTGATTTTAATTTGAATAAAAATCATTTACAATAGGTATGTAATGATATTCGTTTTTTATCGTAGGTACCTAGTATGTGTAATTGTTGTAAAAACAAATTTAAATATGAAACTAGTTCATATTGAATTCCGGTTGTCTAATAACAACAATGTATGTCTTATATCCGTACTTTTATTGAAAGCTGTTATAACCAGTTTTGGTAAGTACGTAGGTATCAAATGAGTTCATTTATTATTATTCAGCACAAAGATAGGTATGGCTAATAACACTTTTCATATAGGTACCTAATATTAAAGATCGAATTTTAATACGCCGTTTTTATTTCCAAAACAATTTATTTTTATTTACGCGCTCATTTAAAAATCATTTATGTAGATACTTAAAACTTTATTTATTGCACACCAAAATTAGTTAATAAACAATATATAATAGCAAATACATTTGAAATTAAACAGTGTAACAATTGGCGGTCTTATCGCTAATAGCGATCTCTTACAAACAACCAAGCAGGAAAGGAAAAGATATATGTTTAATAAGCTGAGAACGAAACGGGTGGGTACATGGTGGGTTTGTGACGAGTGTGTCTTAAAAAACCTGGGGTTGATCCGGCGAAGCGCCATAATTTCTAACCGCGCCGGGCACGCCGAACCACTCATCCGCTGTATCCATTCTATCCTTTTTTTGACCCAGGAAAAATGCGTTACGCATCATCACTACACACTGGGGGGCGGCGCGGGGCGGTATGTGGGACTCCCCCGCCGAATATGGGCATGGCGGGGATACCTACTAAAAAACCTGAGGGTGTTCCTGCGGGACGCCATAATGCCGGGGCAGCGGGTACGTCGAAGCACTCATCCGCGGTATCCATTATATCTTAGCCTAGCACTATCAAAAGCATATTATATGTACCTACCTACCTACCAACATGTTCAATTTTGTAACGGTACTTGTAGAAAAATATACTATAGTTGTTAAACATTGAAAAAAAAAACCAAGTTCGCCCGTGGAGGCCCCACTGTGGTTTCGAACGCCTGTTATGCAATGCTTTTAAATTATGAATGATTTAAATGCATTATTTAAAATAATTGCATAATACTTTAAATATCACCTGATTTTTGACCTCCACGATTGAAAATATTTTGGTATAGGAAAGTTACTTGAATTAATATATCAAATTTGCAGTTACTAGGTCACCTTTATTTAAGCACTAAGAGAATAACACATTTAAATTTTTTTTTTGTATATATTGACTTGCAGAAGTGTTCAATTATAATATTTATTGCCTATTTTTAAATAAATGCATTTTGAGTTTAATTTTATTTTTTTCCACTAATATTTTAAATGTATTAATTTTTTTTTTAACGGCAAATGCCTTTATTGAGAAAACAAACTAACAATACTACAGCTACTGCAACAGTTGAGAACACTTTTATTAACCACAGATCGGCCACAAGCCAATCTACAGAAAATCCAAGTGCTCCAAACCACTGTCAGATGGCAGAGTGCCCAGAATGCTGGCAGCATTGCCACGTTGAATGGCAATACTTATACGTTGGGCCAAATATACCCCAGCATTTTGGTCACATGTCGCCTCGACCAAGCGCTCAGATAGGTTTTGGAAAATGCGGTGAGCTCCCGGACCCCAAGGACCCAATGTCTCTACCCCAAACGGCTCAAAAATGTAACCGCTATCGAGGTGAGATGAATAAAGTGTTTTCTAATCCCAATAAAGTATGTTATTTATTTTTAACCCCCGACGCGAAAACGACGGGGTGTTATAAGTTTGACGTGTCTGTCTGTCTGTCTGTGCGTGTGTCTGTCTGTGGCATCGTAGCTCCTGAACGGATGAAGGGATTTTGATTTAGTTTTTTTGTTTGAAAGTAGAGTTAGTCGAGAGTGTTCTTAGCCATGTTTGGTGGAAATCGGTCCAAGATGGCCGCCGCTACAAAATGGCGGATTACTTTTTCTTCCATGACCCCCTCAATATGGGTATCAAATGAAAGGGCTTATCTAGTAGAATACAGCACACTATACACGGTGACTGGTAAATCACTTAGAAGCCTAAAACAGGGAACTCAGTTAACGATTCTCATTCTAAAAAAAATATAAAAATAGGTACTTAAATTTTGGGTAAAATATCCTATGTGTTCTATAAAGTATGTGTGCCCCCGCCGCGACTCCGCGCCCGCGCCGCGCCCCCGCCGCGCGGCGGTGGCGCGGCGCGCCGCGCTCAGTTGCTTCGCTCACATAGATATCACAACATATGTTTCCAATCAATAATGTTGTAGGTATCGTGTGACGTTCTCAAATAACTAGGATTATTAGTGGTGTCATGTTAAAAGTGGTCTGGTGTTCACTAATAGTAAATAATTGTGAAGGTTTTTGATAAGTGCGTGGTGATACTTTAATTGGATACACAGGAGAAGGAAATTAGGTATGTGTAATTTGTATTAATAAAATAGGTATACGCAAAAATCACCGTCATAGTCGGTACCTAATAGGTTTGTAGCCCTCTTACGTAGGTACTTTATCGTAATCTACCAGCCGACCGGCTATCTTGTACAGAAGCTACAGAAAACTACAGAAAGCCACGACTAGCGTGGCTTTCTATTGCGGTTTTAATTTGACGTGCATTTAAAACTTAGAACCTTGAAACAGAGTACCCAGTCCACGATTCGTAAAAATAGGTACCTACCTATCTAATTTTGACAAAAAATATCAAATAAGAACATAATTCATATTACAAAATCATTATTATTTATTCACATTTCAAAATCTTTTGCGATGCGGTAGGTATCTGCACTCTGCACAAATCGCGGTCGTATCGTAGGTACAATTCAACTTGTGGCGGCATATTCGGTCAGCTGGTAGGTATCGATAATAAATAGGTAATAATGTACCTAGTATCTGAACGATTAATATGGATTTCTTTGATATGTCATTGTCCACTTACCTTGGTATTTTTGCCTTTCCTAAGCCAGGTAAAGTATGAAGGAAAAACGGATCATACCTACCTACTTAGTTATTATTTAGTTACTAAGCCTAATTTATTTATCCAGAGCGCGCGCGTTTAGACGCTTTTAAGGTATTTCCTTTCATCGATGAGTATTTTAGTCTTAAAATTCAATTTGTTATTTGGCGGGTTTAATTTTAGTTACCTACTTAACTACTAATAAAAATTGTACCGGGCGAACAACGAACTGCGGATTTCTATTGCGGCTTGTATTGATAACCAGCAAAGGATAATAAGCTCAGTGAAGCCAGGGAGGGATTTATCCCGCCTTCTAGGTTTAGTCTGCTACCACATGCGGCCGCATCATCGCTTAACATCACGTGAGTGTGTAGCATCGCGTAGCTATGTCGCGTCACAGATCGCGTCCTTTGTCGGTGGTGTCGATACCTACTTTGTATGTAGCTTTACTTACCTACCTGCGTCAGCTGTTCGCCAGTAGTTTTACCATTTTGTTTGGGACATGGCGAATTAATTCAAATAAGATTTTCTCTTAATTGTATTAGTATTGTCTTTGTTTGTTAATTGTAAACATAATGTGATTATATAATTTATCATATCCTTGAAGCTTTTAAGTGATTTACCAGTCACTGGTATAAAATTAAAAATCCAAGATGGCCGCCATCACAAAATGGTGAATTACGTATTGCGTTGGGGGTTTTTTAAATTTAATTTACTTGTTATCTTTTAGATTTACGATTTTATTTCTAAAGAACTTTGCCCGCGGGTAACACCGCGGGACACAGCTAGTAACGCATAAAGGTACTGAACTTTTACTAATATTATAAATAGAGTCCGACCGAAACTGGTTTTACGGCCGAAACCGAAACCGAAACCGAATGTTCGGCCGAGGCTTTAGTTTCGGCCGAAACCGAAACCGAAACTCACGTGGTCAAGTAAAAAAATCTTTAAAATACTGAAATTTAGTGCATTTTACCCATTATTCTGCATTAATTAGGACGTAAAATGGAAGCACAGCATAATATTAAGTTTGTTGCATCAGTTGTAATATAAAAATTACAGCAATAATATTTGAATTTTTTTAGGCTTCCGTGGTCAACAAGGAAGCCTTATAGTTTCGCTTTGTCTGTCCGTTCGACTGTCCGCGGCTTTACGGAGAAACTATAAGTCCTAGAAAACTGTAATTATGCACAGAGGAGGGCAATGATTAGGGTAAGAGAACAGTTACAAAAATGAATCTAAATCAATTAATTTAGGGTACCTACCTCCCAAACTTGTAAAATGGGGATGATATTTTTTCTGGCTGATCCCATCATTTGGGGTATTGTTGAATAGGTATTTTAATGAAGGACATATGTATATCTAAGGAAATTTTTCGATTTAATGATCCATTTGAAAGATATTCAAGTTTAATTTTTTTTTGGGCGTTTAAAGGGAGGAACCTTTAAAATCTAAACTACTGGCTTTCAAACACTGTTAAAAATCACAAGTATAGTTTCAACCATGAACTTTTCAGGAAAACCATAGCAGTTAAGATACTTTTATAAGTTTTAAAGATATCGTTGATGAAAATTAAGATTTGCCAGTTCTACGGAAGCCAACATTGCACGTAGTCTGAATAGCGCTTGGCATATTTATTTAAATTAAGTTCTTATAGCAAAACGTTTATAAGTTATCAATTATAATCAAAACACTAATTGTTACTGTTCCATTAACCCCTTGATCCAGGAAAAACTTTCAGTTCAAATCAAAATTGACATCTATTATTTCCAGCTTCTTTAAAATGAGGTTCAAATTCGCATGCGCAGGTGCGGCTCGATTGAGCCGCTCGGGGACATACGGGTAAAATACTAAGTATTAGTATTTTGAAATCTTACTAATTAATACTTTGGTTTGTACCTATTTGTACTTAGAAGAATCATCAATCTCTTTTAGGTACCTCTATATAAAAATAATAATTACTAAAATTGCTATTACACGCTTAGTTCCAGTCTCAACAAAGATAATATTATCAAATCACACATTTAAAATTAACAAACCTATATTACAATTTTAGTCGTCCGCCAAAGCGTTGTCGCGAGAAACGAAGCTAGGCGAGCGTGCACGACAACTTCCGAAGGGAGTTTTGGTTTCGGCAAAAGTTTCGGCCAATTTTGGCCGAAACCGAAACTTTCGCCGAAACTCGATTTTTGGCCGAAACTCGGCCGAAACCGAAACCGAAACCGAAAGTTCGGTCGGACACTAATTATAAAACACTATATGTACATATTATGTTTGTTACTCTTTCATGTCTTATCGGATGGACCGATTAACCTAAAATTTGGTATAGAGATAGCTTAGACTTAGACCCTGGAATTACATATGGCTACTTTATAGCAGGTAAAACCGCTTGCCGCAGTTAGTATCTTATTTATAAATAATAGGGATTTTGACAAGGTAAAAATAATTAAATAAATACCACCCGTTAATTAATTATTATACAATAAATAATAATAGTTATATAAGATAAATATGTATGTTTTGGGTTGAGAATATTAATAAACAAATTAAATAAAAGCTTGCAAAAATGGCTTATCTAGAGAATATTGAAACTTGTTTCGATAACATTAATTTCCAAAACAAATGTTAGACATACCCCTTTTTCTGTTTTAAGTACATCTTGATATAGGATTTTACATTATTTTCGTGTAATTTTCGTTTAGTTTAGACACAATATTAACACAGTTTATTTTATATTTTTATTAATATTTAATTATTAAATAATAATTACTATCATAATATAAATATACAAGACTGCACTTGCGGCTATGCCCGCGTGGCAAAATCCTTTCTTAGCCGAGGTCTACATGACAAAACTTATATATATTCCAAATTTGAAGCAAATCCGTTCAGCGGTTTGGGCTGTGTGTTGATAGATCAGTCAGTCAGTCAATCAGTCACTCTTTCCTTATATATATATTTGACAAGTGAATTAAATTACAAATTAAATTAAAAAACCCCCAACGCAATATGTAATTCACCATTTTGTGATGGTGGCCATCTTGAATTTTAAATTTTATATAGTGGGTTGTATTTCTACTAGTTAAGCCCTTTCATTTGATACCCATATTGGAGGGGTCGTGGAGAAAAAAAGTAATCCGCCATTTTTTAGTGGTAGCCATCTTGGACCGATTTCCACCAAACATGGCTAAGAACACTCTCGACTAACTACTTTCAAACAAAAAAAACTAAATCAAAATCCGTTCATCCGTTCGGGAGCTACGATGCCACAGACAGACAGACACACACACACACAGACAGACACGTCAAACTTATAAAACCCCGTCGTTTTTGCGTCGGGGGTCAAAAAAGACTAGGGAAATCAATAAAGAGAATAAATATTAAGATATGAATCAGTTAAATATCAGGAACCGATGAATGACATGACATTATTATTATTATTTAATTATTCTCATAATAAAGGTCAAAATAAAATTCGATAACGATCAAATCTAGGAAGAGCTAGGATATTATATAAATTAGTAAAAAGAGGCCAAGTGCGAGTCGGACTCGCCCATGAAGGGTTCCGTAGCAGCAAGTTACATTTTATTTTTATATTTGAGTTGATTGAATGAAAGGTAAAATTCGGTTTACGATTTATAACGTATTAAAAAAAACTAATTATTAGATCTCGTTCTAACAATTTTTCGGTGGAAGTTTGCATGATAATGTACATCATATATGTATATTATTTTTACATTTATCTTTCCCTTATTTTAGAAGTTACCTGGGGGGACACACATTTTTACACTTTGGAAGCGTCTCTCGCGCAAACTATTCAGTTTAGAAAAAAAATATTTAGACCTATCCATAGATACCCCACAATTATGAGTTTCAAGAAAAAAAAAATTAAGTTTCTGTTCTAAGTATGGGGAGCCCCAAAATTTATTGTTTGTTTTTTCTATTTTTGTGTGAAAATCTTAATGCGGTTCACCGAATACTTACCAAGTTTCAACAGTATAGTTCTTATAGTTCCGGAAAAAAGTGGCTGTGACATACGGACGGACGGACATGACGAATTCATAAGGGTTCCGTTTTTTGCAATTTTGCTACGGAACCCTAAAAACATTGAATTAAAGATAAAGAAGATTAAATAATACTTATCTTGTTTATTTATCTCTAAATATTAAATTTAACGATTATTTTATCATAATATTTTTGCAGTGAATTTCCTTGAACACTGATTGGCTACTTCCAAATCATATACTTAGTATGCACTAGATATTCTAAAACAAGTGAACTTTAAAAAAAAACTTTTAAAAACAAGCTTTTATTGCATTGTCATCCGATTTATACATGTATGCAAAATTTCAGCTCAATCGGACACCGGGAAGTGGGTCAAATTAAACTTTCAAGATTTGATTACAGACAGACAGACAGACAGACAACAGACAGGTGAAAGTAATAAAAAGCTTGTAATAAATAATTATAAAAGAAATCATTTAATCTAATATATTGACAAATTAAAAAAAACCGAGATCACTTTCAATCTTTCAATAAAATAAGTATTATCTTCTTATTAATCTTTCAATAAAGTATGTTGTATATACGAGTAAATGTTTAATTTCATTCGATAAAATTTTAATGGACTATCAATTCATTTTTTTCACCTGGGTACCTATATATATGTATATTTTGGAAATCTATGCTACAAAAAACGATTCAGGTATCTTTATGTAGATAATCGTTAACATAATATTATAAAAATATCGATGAATTATTGTGAACTTTCTTCCTTTTTTCTCTCTGAGTTTCCTATATGATTTTCTTAAAAAAACATCATAAATTTGAGTTTCCACTTTTCGAAAAGGCAATAATCATAAAAATATTATTTAATTTGCTAAAATGACTCACAAAAATGCATTTAAAAGCCTATTTGAATAAATTATATTTTTTTATGTGAATCATAATACTTTTACGTATCTTTATATAGACTTAGGGTCAAAGTGGGTAAATGTAAACAGAGGTAAATGGTAACGCTGGCCATAATTTCTTCATTTTTACTTTTTTAGGATTCTGAGTGCATCAGAATACATTTTTAGTATTTTATCTAAGAAATGCATTTCAATATTTAAGTGTTAGATGTCAAAAAATATTATTTTGATGTGTTTATTATTTTTCGGCAAAATCTATTAAAAAAAATACAGGTTTCAAGTGGTGAACAGTACTTACTTTAGTATGAAAACTATTGAGGTAAGCTATAATGTTTTTAACCCCCGACGCAAAAACGACGGGGTGTTATAAGTTTGACGTGTCTGTCTGTCTGTCTGTCTGTCTGTCTGTCTGTGTGTGTGTGTGTGTGTGTGTGTGTGTGTGTGTGTGTATGTGTCTGTCTGTGGCATCGTAGCGCCCAAACGGATGAACGGATTTTGATTTTGTTTTTTTTGTTTGAAAGTAGAGTTAGTCGAGAGTGTTCTTAGCCATGTTTGGTGAAAATCGGTCCAAGATGGCCGCCGCTACAAAATGGCGGATTACTTTTTTCTTCCACGACCCCCTCAATATGGGTATCAAATGAAAGGGCTTAACGGGTAGATTACAGCCCACTATATAAAATTTAAAATCCAAGATGGCCGCCATCAAAAAATGGTGAATTACGTATTGCGTTGGGGGTTTTTTTAAATTTTTAATTTAATTCACTTGTTTAGCTAGAGAGATGAAATTGAATTAAGTGGCACGTTTTAGGTGTTGTTTTCTCTCTATATGATATCCGTAATTTTTTAAATCCGCGTTTACAATTACCTCAATATTTAGTGCCTTGGGTAAAATGTAAACATAATTTGGGGTAAATTTAAACGAGTGAGGTAATTGGAAACACAATACTTTTTGCTTTCAATATGTTTAGTGATAATAAGGGGGTGATTGTAAACATTTCATTTCAAGGCTAAAGTCATATGCGGAGGGCAAATGTATGAAAGAAAAAACTACTACGTTACTCTCCGGAAGATATAGATGATATGATTTATAAAAAAAATGCATTTCTAGAAGCCTGCGAGTTTTATGTATTTCCTACTACTGTTATATTAAATTTTGAGTAGGAAAAAAAATTTCAAGAGAAAATAATATCTCTAACTTGCATCAGGATGAAAAAAGGGAAAATGCTTCAGAGAATAAATGGTAAAACTGATAAGAATGGTGAAGAAATTATGAATAACAAAGGGAATTCATGCAACTAAAATCAGGTTTATGTTAGCATAAGATGAAATTAAGAGTTTATGTACATATTTATGTCCAGTAGTAGTATAATTTGTTTATAATTTCTTCAGTAGTAGTATTTCTTAATGTTTTCAAAAGTTATTGAGTAAGTGATGTACTTACAGGGACTGTTTACATTTACCTCCTTATATTATTTATAATTATGTAAGAAAGTATCATTATGTTTACATTTACCCCAAAACAAATAATTTACCTCCTGTTATAGATAAGGACTTTTTACTATAAAATACTCATAAGAGAGATCAAACCTTGCACTAAATAATCTTTTCTTCTGTGCTATGAAGTAACAGTTAAGAATTCCGTGTTTACAATTACCCCAAAATGGTAGTTTTTGAATTTTTATGTTGGGGTAAATGTAAACTTGTAATAAAAAGCAAAATAAATGTGCTAGAAGGTCTTTCTATATATTACTTCGCATGTTACTTCACTCTGAGTCCAAAGAAATAGTATAATAACTCGTCACAATTTTTTTACACGATGATGAAAGTACTGCTACCTCCAATTTTTTTCAAAAGTGTTTACATTTACCCACTTTGACCCTATCTTTATCAGAATTATGTTAAAATCAAATTAAATATTCTTTTGGAACAATAAATAATATTTTTGACATAAATTAGAAAATTTAACATGAATTTTGAATATTTTTAAATATAAATATTCTTTAATTGAAAAAAATGATAATATTTATTGTATTTTTCGCTTCAAAAAGTAACCTCTATTTTAAGGTATGTTTATTTTAATAATTTAACACCTAATAAACACAACTAATTAATAATTATTATAACCAGGTTGAAAATTTATGAATGAATAAATATGGCTGTTATAATAATGTATATATAAAAAAATTATGTAAATGTAATGTCATGGCTAAAGCCCGATAGAATTAGCCGACTTATCTTAGTTGTAGCCGGTCACTGTTGGTGTGAACAAAATGTTTGTAAGAAACAAACTTATATTACGAAGTTAGATATCAGTAGGTTAGGTTATGTTTGAACAGTGCCTACAATCCGCGAGTCAAGCGAGTGAAATGAGCGTGCTACGGCAGCAGCCGGCGATGCGCCAGGTGCGACTTGTCCGTTCACAAATAGTTCAGGAATATTTAATACAAACTATTGAAGACGATCACTTATCACTATACAATAACAATACCTAATTATAATTAAACGAGCTGATATATAACATTTTTTGACTGGATGAAAGAGAAGAGGATTTTATCACGGTAAAGAGATATACAGTAATTTGACTCCCTAGAAGCGGTTGAACTTAAAAATTTGTCAAATTGTGCAAACGAGAGAGTCGTCACTCGATATATAATATATACCATCTTAAGGTCGCGCGAGTTTGCAACGAGGTGGGTAGGGTTCGGTAGGCAGCGAGGTGCCGAATAGGCGTTATTATTGTGAATTACTCAAAATATCAAAATGAATGAAATACTTTGTGATATTTTTACTAATTCACAACCATTATTCGGACGCTTACTGCATAAAAACGTATATTCGGCACCTCGCTTCTTGCCGATCCCTGTCGACCGCGTTGCAAACTCGCGCGACCTTGAGTTTAACCGCTTCTAGGGAGTCAAATTACTGTTTAATCTCTTTACCGTGATTTTATTCACACAGAAATAGACGCTGATGCTAAAATTAAAAGTGAAACAAACACATAAACAGAACCACAGAACTGCTATAGCAATTTATATTACTAGCTTATGCTCCCGGCTTTGCCCGCATGGCAAAATCCTATCTTTGCGGAAGGCTACGCCATAAAAACTATCTGTATTCCAAATTTTAACCCAATCCGTTCAGTGGTTTGGGCTGTGCGTTGATAGATCAGTCAGTCAGTCAATCAGTCACTCTTTCCTTTTATAAGTCTATAAGGACTACATTTTAAATGTATTACAAACAACGAATTAATATTTATCCAAACTCACTGATTACAAAGCAATATTATTCAAGTAGATAGTTTAAGTTATTCTTCCTTGAATTAATTATATGAATTTAATATTTATAGGTGTGCAGCTGTGATGACATGATACTTCCGGCATTTTAAGGTTATATTCTCGATGAGTTCATTCTAATATTTGGGTTTCTAAGAAATAAGTAAATAGAGGAAAATCTACGGCACTGGCAAATGCAATGAGATGCTGTACTATTTTTAGGTCGACGTCTACGTATGTAGTGTTTATGTCCACATTTTTCTTCCTTTCTTCCTTTTTCTTTCTTTCATACAAACATCCAGGACGCTATTGTTCACGATTGAATCCATGCCAAAGTGTATAATATTTCATAGAAATTTTGAACAACATCTAGCACCAAAGTATTCGTCAAGACGAACCAAATGAGCCCAAACTCGATGGGGTTGCGTCGTTTAATTAAGCATATTATGGCCAACTTCCAGTTCCGTCATCAGATCAGCTCGATGTCATAATAATATTGCATTGTCATCAGATTTACACATGCATGCAAAATTTCAGCTTAATCGGAAACCGGGAAGAGGACCAAATTAAACTTGCAAGATTTGATTAAAGACAGACAGACAGACAGACAACAGTCAGGTGAAAGTAAATATAAGCTTGTTAAAAAAGGCATCTACATGACATTGACGCGTACGCAATTTGGGTATAAAAGTGCTAAAGTCAGACGCTGACTAGAACTGCTAACTTCGAAGTCTTATGAAATACTGCGCTGCTATGGGTATTTAGAGATATACAAAACTAAGTCTAAGTATGAAGAAATCCGTAGACGAACTAAAGTCACCGACATACCACAGACAGACGCCCAGCGGATTAGCAAGCTGAAGTGGCAATGGGCACGCCACATAGCGCGCAAAGCGGATGATCGATGGGGTCGAAAAGTGCTGGAGTGGAGACCACGGACTAGCAAACGAAGCGTAAGACGTCCACCCACAAGGTGGACAGACGACCTTATAAAGGTCGCCGGAAGACGCTGGATGCAGATCGCTTCTAACCGGTACATATGGAAGTCCAAAAGGGAGGCCTATGTTCAGCAGTGGACGTCCAATGGCTGAGATGATGATGATGAAAACTGTTTCTGTTCAGCCCTGGCTATCTAGGCCTGTGGTAGCTACGTACAATCAAAAACTACCTGCATATTTTGTAAAGTTATCTATGTCCGTATTAGAAGAAACTCGACAACTGAGGGCCTATTGGCTATCTCAAAACGACATGTAAAATACTAGAATCCATAGACAAAATTGCGTACATTACTTGCTTAAACCTCCCTATTAATATGAGTAAAGTAACAAACGCAGTAATGTACATTGAAGTTGTCATCAATCGTAGTGGGTGAGAATTAGCCAATAGGCCCTCAGGTCGTAGAGAGGGCTTGGAACCCCTTCGCCCCCTACATTTGCCCTTGAAAACACTACTTGCATGTAAGTATGTGATTATTTTCGGCCCCAATTTTAAAGCTCTTCCGGATTCCGGTCGGAACCCTTCACTATATATGGTCCGGTTTAACAAGTTTTTTTTAATTCCTCTCGTACAATACGTGTTTTTATGAGTATGATAATTTTATCGTTGCCAATATATTTATTATTGTTGGGATAATATATTCTAAATTACTACCTACCTATTGTATAGAGGACCTATGGTATAGAGGTATAGTATAAAAAAAGTCGCTTCCTGTCTGTCTCTATCCCTATGTTTGCCTAAATCTTTGAAACTACGCAGGGCAGGTACTTACCTAAATCTTTAACTACTAGGATTTTGATGCGGTTTTTATAAATAGAGAGATTCAAGAGGAAGGTTTACACGATTAAAAAAAAATTAATATAATAGAGAAACACTGATAATAATTAAGTATCTTTTAGTCGCAACGAAATGCGCGCAGGTCCACTATAGTCTTCTAAATATGTAAAAGGAGAGAGTGACTGACTGATCTATCAACCCACAGCCCAAACCGTTCAACGGATTGGGTTAAAATTTGGAATACACATAGATTTCATGACGTAGACCTCCACTAAGAAAGGATTGGCCACGCGGGCAAAGCCGCGAGCATAAGCTAGTATATCATAAAAGGAACTTTTATTGAGGTAAAAAATAAAAGGAAAGAGACTGATCTATCAATACACAGTTTAAACAGCTGAACGGATTGGGTTGAAGTTAAATCAAATCAAATGTATTTATTTGTAAGAGTATTGTATACAAACAGTTGGAATACAAATAAACGAATCAAATACTCTACCAGACCACTGGTGCACAAATATTAAAATAAAAACAGTGCACTTTACTCGTTCCTTTACTATAGAAAGAGAACTCACGGACTCCCAGTGGTAGCCCAAAGCCATGTCGATGGAGGCCTGGACGTTGAGGCTATGCAGGTTTCCCAGGACTCCATCACAAAGAAAATGGGTGCCGCTGAATTGTTTTTAAGCTTACGACACACAGAGGCGGGAAAGCGGTGGCGGTACGGGACGGAATTTTTGTAATGTTCGAATCGATACCGGGGGTAGACTTCCTCTGCAGGAGGTCGTCTAGGTGGGTACCCCAATACAGTGCCAGTTATTCTACCGCCTGAGCAGTGATGTGCAAACATCACTGTGCTCCGGTAGGAGGGCACTGTAGCTAGTGAAATTACTGGGCTAAAGAGTCTTAACATCTTATGACTCTTGAGTAAGAAGCGTTGGTGCAGTGCTCCTAGAGTTTCACATAATTGTGAAATCCTAGGTAACACTGTACTGATTATGGGCAGCCGTTATCTCTTAACATCAGGAGAGCGTCTTGCTCGTCTTCTACTTCATAACATAAAAAAAAAAAATTCTGAGCGTCAACAAAACAAGTGAAATTAAAAAAAAAAACTGTTTTAAAAAACAAGCTTTTATTGTTATTACCATCTAGCACCAAAGTACTCAAGACGAATCAAATGAGCCCAAACTCGATGGGGTTGCGTCGTTTAATTACGGAGTTCCTATGACCACCTTTCAGCTCATGATCAGATCAGCTCGATATCATAATAATTGCATTGTCATCCGATTTATACATGCATGCAAAATTTCAGCTTAATCTTAAACCGGGAAGTGGATCAAATGAAACTTGCAAGACTTTATTATCTACAGACAACGGACAGCTGAAAGTAAATAAAAGCTTGTAAAAAAAGCCCAAAGCCGTGGTAAATTTCTAGATTCATCAAGAAGACTCATAAGTACACCTGCTTAATAATAGTCAAAAAAAATCAAGCACGACAACCGAGGGACCTTGGACGGTGTCTATGCAGACTACGTAATTACAAGCTGTGATTACGTTACATTGAACTAAATGTGCAGCCTTTGTGTTTACTGTTTGATATATACAGGGTGCGTGGTTGTTGCGCAATTGGTTATAGACGAGACGAAGAGTAAGCTGGTTTTTGATCCCAGACTTATATTACACTAGTATTTTTAGATCAAGAGTACCATGAACCGGCGAGCTTGTATGAAGAATGTGTTGAAAGTCGAGGAAGCGAAAGAGGTGTGTCAGGATCGCACCAAGTGGAGAGACATAGTCTGCCTTCCCCAGCGGAAACCAGGCGTTTATATATTTATGTATAAATTTTTAAACGTATCATCGGTCTTCAACGACAACTCTAATCAACTTTTTAGAGGAGAGGGTATTCTAAAAAAATCAAAAATCGTCGAGAAGCCCTAGCATGGAGAATTATGGCATTGTTGACGCAACTCTCTAGCGGGTTTCTGGCAATCGATGCATGTCGCTGAGTGATATAACATTGTCGTTGCAACTCTCTATCGAATTTGGTCACTCTTTCAAGTGTTGATGCTCCCTAACTACCAAAACATCCTTACCGGGGGTATACTTCCTTTGCAGAAGGTCGACTAAGTGGCTACCCCAACAGTATTACCGCCTGAGCGCCTGAGTCTTAATATATTATGACTCATGACTCTTGAGTAAGAAGCGTTGCGTTGGCGCAGTGCATCTACGAGTACATTGGGAAATCCTGGGCACTGTACTAATTAAGGGCACCGTAATGACTTACCATCAGGAGAGCGTCTTGCTCGTCTTTTTATTTCTTTGTTTAAAAAAAAGCAAACTTTAAATTGAAACTTCAATGAAAGCGCGTTTTGCTCCGATTGGAAGGGTAACACGGCCAAGGAAATATTACAAGTCTTTGTTGAAATTAAACGAAACTTGAGAGCAGCCTGTATAATTGACAAAAAATCCGTGTCAATAAGATGCAGTGTTTTGTCAACCCGTGGACATTGGAGGTTATGATTAATAACGGACCTTAAAAACTGACCGTTTTTCAAATAGCCATCAAGTTTTGCCACCAGACATAATGAGGGTTAAGTCGTAATGATCACACTTATACTATAGATGCGAAAGTTTGTATGTTTGTTATTTCTTCACGCCTAAACGGGTGGACTGATTGAGTTCAAATTTGGTACAGAGATAGCTTAGATCCTGGATTAACACATAGGCTACTGCAAAGTGGGTAAAACCGCTGCGCGCAGCTAGTTAACAATACAACGCAACGTTGTGAAAATGTTAGATGTATTTCCTTTTCTTTTAAACAAATGAAAAGGAAATAAAACTAAAATTTTCACAACCTCTTATAAACAGAAGAGGCATTCGTTAGGTCTGGAAATGAAGATGTTCTGAAGAGCAGTTCCGTCAATTTTTAACATGATTCATTACTAGAAACGTTAATAAACTGATTTTACAAAAATCCTACAGGAAAATATTTACAAAAAAATTCTGAGAATTTAATGTATTTTTTCAACTTATTTTTAGTTCTGGTATAGTCCCTTTAAAAAACGTCTATAGCTGAAGATATAATATGTCAATAAAATGTATGACTCTTCCTTCCTTATAAAGCTCATTGAGTGGGTAAAACCAGCCTGAATATCTCTTGTAAAATGCAGTTGTAAAAACTTGTTTTAATTCGCTAGTAGCAAATTGCAGTACATGCAATCACAGAATAAGCGAAAAGACGGAACGATCATGTTAATCTTGTATAACAGTGCGCGGTGTGTGTCGCCAAATCATTGCCACGACATGATCGTCATTACCCGCCTGTTTCATAGAAGATATGTGGGAGGCTGTCGTCAGGTCATGTTGCAGGTCAAGTAACAATCCGAGTAATCTCGTGACATGAAACTGTGGGCCACACAACCTATAAATTGTGATTTGACTCCAACAGTGTAAATTGGGTAACATGTTCTATTAATGTACTCGTATAATCCTTATTTTTTTAATTATTTTATGATCGTCGGTTACCAATGACTTACGCTCAATATGGTCAGTCTCACTGGCGGAGCTGCATGGTTCTGTTAAAAAAATAAAACAAGAGAAAAATAAACATATACGATCTAATTCCAAATTTAATCTGTGCATGTCTGCGCTCGCGCATACCTCAGTATGACAGGACGGCTATGCATTAGTTCAATAATGACTAGTACCACGTAATAGCTTAGCTGTACTTGATTGATGAGGTTTTAAGCTTGTATCTAGCTTAGATCTGAAACAGTTAATGTTAAGCCATAGAGATTCCTAAGGAGATTCTGCAGTTAATCTATCATCATCATCATCGCAGCCATAGGTACCAGGTACATATTTGGATGCGTGTCCCCAACTTTTTGCTGACTTTTTTGGACTAAACTCTCGATGGCAAGTCTAACTTGCACTTGTCCGGTTTTATTTTTACTGTATATAGATTGCATTAAGTACTGCTTTTTTTAGATTTACTTGGCTCCAGTGAAAGTTGTACGATGACGCTACAATAACCTTCAAGACGTGTACCAGGAAGCTTTAAAATTTATATGGAGGTGATGACTAATTTATGCATTAAAAATCGAAATTAACTATCTTTAATTAACTCTACTAGTAACACAATTCCTTTCAGACAGTTTATCCAAACCTTTTTACTACATACATATATAGTATAAAACAAAGTCGCTTCTCGTGTTGTCTGTTGCTATAATGTATATTTTAATCTTTAATACTATGCAAATTATTCAATTCCTTTCGATATAGCTCCGCCTCTTGCCAGCCCTTCAGATACGTGATCAGGTCGTCACGCCATCGTTTCCGGGGCCGGCCTCGGCGACGCCGTCCATCTTCAGGTGCCCATTCTGTGGCGACCTTTGCCCAGCGGTCGGGATACATGCGGACAACGTGGAAGAATTTCGGGGAGGCCTTTGCCCAGCAGTGGGACAGTATAGGCTAAATATAATACATAAACTATACAAAACATTTTGATGCAGTTTTTTATTACATAGAGTGATTCAAGAGGAAGGTTAAGGATTTACATATATGACATACATAATATAGTAGAGAAACACTGATAATTGTCTGTTAGGCGTTACTAAGTGCGTGCGGTTCCATTAGTATCCAACTAATATTATAAGTATGAAAATTTATAAGAATATTATAAACATGAAAGTTTGTAGAAATGTATAGATGTCTGGATGTCAGGATCTATGTTTCATGCCCTAACGGGTGGACCGATTAGGCTAACATTTGGTTTCGGTAGCTTAGACCCTAGAATAATACCTGGCTACAGTACAGCGGGTAAAACTGCTGTTTACTATTTAAACATGTAAGTATATAGAGCTATCTTTATACCAAATTTTAGCTTAATTTTCAGCTCTATCGGTCCACCCGTATAAGCGTGAAAGAGTAACAAAAAATCATCCAGACACCCAAATATCCATACATTGTTACAAACTTTTACGTTTATAATATTAGTAAGATTATGTAAAAGTAATATGTAAATACATACATCCGGAAGCATGCACAATGCACAAGTGACGTCACATGGTTCATTTGTCATCGATACCGGTTAAGAACCGTAGCCTGCAATTATTATTATCATTACATGGAACAATCACTCGTATGCAAGTTGTAAGAATGTTTACTATACTTGCATTCTACCGGATCTGGCGTTTTGGTTTGGTAGGTACGCTTATTTATACATAATCCGTCTTATTACAAAACGCGAACTAACGATTGTACCAGGATTAAACCAGGTACTAAGCGAACAAATGACATTCGTTAATCCCAGAACTATCGTAAGTCCGCGTTTTGTAATAACGCAGATTATTGCCCGGGCTACACGAGGCTAGTTTGTCAAGCTCGGATAGCAAGCTAGTTTTTTACCAAACTGTCCTGGCTTGCTGACCTAGCTTGGAGCATGCTAGTTCTGTTTACATGAGGCTAGATTTTTTAAGCTAGTACTTACTGGAGTGCTGAGGTGACCACTCGTCCAAAATGAACTGCATATGAAAAAAAAAACACTATTCGACTAAAACAGTTGTTTACTAGCCAACTGCAAACTAGCTTCGCCGGTCACATGGAGCTAGTAAACAAGCCAGGATAGTAAAATCAGTGGTGGGGGGACGCTACTAGCCCGAAAATAGAACTCCATCCTATTAAAAACTGTCCTGGCTTGTAAACTAGCTTACTAGCTTACAAATGAAGATAGTTTTGTCTACACGAGCCAGAAGTACTAGCTTACTAACACTAGCTTGCTATCTTAGCTTGAAAAACTAGCCTCGTGTAGCCCGGGCATAAGTTCTCAACGAGTCACACCGAATCCTGTCACATTGTGACTGGTTGAGAAAAATATTCGCATCGAATAACAGTGGTGACTCGATTAGAATATTTACTCTCATCTAGTAACACTGCATGTAGATTTTAGAAGACAAAGGAAAGAAGAAGAAACGAAACGCACTTTGCCGTCATCCGTATTTCCCGAGCGGTACAACTTGGGTATCTTCAAGGCACGAGTGAATAGGTACCTTTCTAGGCATCTCTAGTGATCCATCGTCGACCGCATTTTCACTTTCCATCAGGTGGGATGTGGTCAAACGTAGGCCTAACTCGTATAAAAAATGCCTTTTATAACTTATCTTACTAATACTATAAACGTGAAAGTTTGTAAGAATGGATGTCTGGATGTCAGGTTTGTTACTCTTTCACGCCTAAACGGGTGGACTGATTGAGCTGAAATTATGTATAAAGATAGCTTAGATCCTGGAATAACACATAGGCTACATAAGTACTGCGAGTAAAACCGCTGGGCGCAGCTAGTAAAACATAATATATTTATTTTCAAAAACACCACTTTCAGTTACTTAAGGATGTAAAATCTTCCAGAATATATATGCGGTGTTACTAGTTGAGAATAAATATTCGCATAGAGTCACTACTGTTATTCGATGCGAAAAATTTTCTCAACCAGTCACAGTGTGACAGGATTTAGTGTGACTCGATGAGAACATACCTATTTAAAACTCTTTACTTCGTTTGACGCTCTCTCGCTCACATTATATTATTTAAACTACTTTACAAGCTTTTATTTACTTTCACCTGTCTGTTATCTGTCTGTAATCAAATCTTGCAAGCTTAATTTGATCAACTTCCGAGTTTCCGATTGAGCTGAAATTTAGCATGTATGTATAAATCGGATTACACTCCAATATTATTAAGGTACCAGCGGAAGACCAGCGTAGGTCAACTAAGATCTACACATGCTGAGCTGGTACCTTTTTGCGGCAGGATGTGATTTTTCTCTAAATATTAATACTATGTTTTTTTTCTCTTATGTTTTGTATATTATTATTATCTTGTGTGCAAATAAATTTATTTCTATTCTATTCTATTATGACATTGAGCTGATCTGATGATGGAGCTGGAAGGTGGCCACAGGAACTCCGTAATTAAACGACGCAACCCCATCAAGTTTGGGCTCATTTGATTCGTCTTAACGAGTACTTTGGTGCTAGATGGCATAATGAAAGCTTGTTTTTAAAAAGTTTTTTTTTAATTTCACTTGTGATACATTTTGGAATATAAATTCACATAAATTCCTCAAACGAAACCCTGCACAATATTATTGCACACATTTAAAAAGTGTTTTCAGTTGAGGACTACCAAACTCTCAAATACCGCTAATAAATATAAAAAGGCTTAAGAAATTTTATAAAATAAATATTTTTCAGGACATTTCACACAGCGCCACCTAACCCCAAACTAAGCAACTTAGGTGATTTCATAATAATATATTTATTATAATATATTTTTTTTAAATATATTTATCATTTTAAAATGATCAATCTGCAGCTAAATACACATATTATAGATTCAAATTTTTTTTTTGTAATTGCGGAAGCATACAAGTGCTTCATTTAATGTATTTATTATTATTTAGGTATGTCCTCTACATATTATTACGGTCAAGGTAATTTTATATTATTATTCAAAAGCTTTTTCTATTATTAGGTTTTGATTTTTATTAATAGAAAATTTGAATTATGCACATTTTTAAACATATTAACGTACTACAAATTTATATATATTGTTTATTTTGAAGGTTGTTTTAAAAATAAAAATAGTGCTCAATATCTTTATGAATGAAATATTTATTTTTTTTTGTTTTGAAGGTTGTTTTAAAAATAAAAATTGTGCTCAATATCTTCATGAATGAAATATTTAAAAAATAGGAGTTTTACTCCTTCTAGGTCATTAAAGAAATAGTAAAAAATATTTTAGAATGTTTTTATACATAATACCTACTTATTAAAAATATAGATAATATTTAGAGCTTTACAGAGAGACATTGTCAAGAATTAAATTCTACGAAAATATAATATACTAGTTTATGCTCGCGCCTTTCTCCATATGACTACCTTTCTAAGCGGAGGTCTACGTGATAAAACCTATCTATATTCCAAACAACCCAATCCGTTCAGCGGTTGGAGCTGTGCGTTGATAGATCAGTCAGTCACTCTTTCCTTTTATATATATTTAGAAGAAGAAGATTTCCAAATTTTGAAGTTTTTTGTGAGTGTGTGTGTGTGTTTGAGAAAGTCGCGGGATATGGCGAAACTCTTAAGCTGACTCATATGGTGCTCGCACATCTATACGCATCGACCGTGCTGAAAGAATTTTTGTATGTATAGGAAATCTTCTTTCGATTCGGATGATTAGACTCCGGCAAGTGTGCGAGGTTTTATGACATTTCATATAAAGAATTCTAAATTCGATTCCTTTGGCGCGGTCGTGTCGGATAGATGTGCTTTCACCATTAAGGTCGCTTTGTTTTGTTCCTGATCGCGTCCGCTTTAAATGTGCAAAAATTCCGTTCCATTTTCCCGCGCGATCCTATGGCTATGTGGTAAACGTGATTACCACCTTTAAACTTAAATTGAATTATATTATGGTCCACAATGGGCAACCTTATATTCATTACATTATAACATGTGAATAAGACGCTTTATGGTTTGCATATAATATGACATCACAAAGACATGAAATAGTGACATAAATATAAAATTTACATAAACATACAATAATGTATGCATTATTTGTATGAGAAGTACCTGTACTTACTCAAGAGTTGCGTAGAACTTGCGTAGTACGAAACGCGTCGATGTCTTTTGTTTAAAAAATAAAAATACGCGATAAAAACTTCGCGAGAAAAAAGTTTTTATATTTTTTACCAAGTGAAGCAAGTTTTTTTGTATTATAATATAATCTTCTTGTGAAGGTAAAGAAAAGGAGGAGGAGAAAAAAAGAAAGGCAAAAGGTGAGGGGTAGAGTGCATTTCATCAAATAGTTCCTATGACGTCATGTTGGCACCCTTGTTTGTCAAAAGTGTCAACTGGTCACGACGTCTCTTCAGGGCACAGAAGTAATACAACTAGAAGTACCCATTTTATGTGTGAGTGTGATGGCAATAGCGAAATTCTGTGTGAAGAAAAAGGAGAACCTATTTTTTTCCGTCCCTTTTAGCGTGGCCGGTTTATGTTGTTTGTCAAACTCTATCAAACTGCTTCACTGTGACAATAATAACTATGTATTTCATTATTTTCCAAAATTTTAAAGTTATTTGAGAAATTACAAGGTTATTCAACTAGTGTATGACCTAAAATATCAATATATCGTGTATTTTCATAAAATAATGAAAATCCGTAAGCTGTTTTTTGTCTCACAGGTGGACACGATGATGTGAACCCCCTGGGTAGAGTCCTTTTCACGAAAGAGGTCCCGCGGAATTGAGCGGAACTAATTTAATCGATTATTACTGGACTTCATTCCCTAAATAATTTTTATTTGTTAGATAAATTAAATAACTATTTGAAAAAAAATAATGAAAAAAAAAATGATGAAATGTGCACTCTAAGGTTATTGTTTTGGGAGTTACAAACTTAAAAGATAGCTGTCGCGCTGAATTTGATATTTATGTGATTATTTATTTGATTTTACGTGTTCATTAAGGGCATAATAAAAAAAACTGAAGCTGACAACAGACAGAGGCGGGACGGAGCGGTAAAGCGGTCGCGATCTTCATTTTGTTCCTGCCCGCGTTCGATTTACCTACCTATATTATGTTTTTTTTTCTATACAACATAGTAAGAAGACGAGCAAGACGCTCTCGTGATTGACTGAGTGCTACCCAGTGCACTGCGCCAACGATTCTTACTTGAGAGTCATAAGATGTTAAGACTCTTCAGCCCAGTAATTTCACTAGCTACAGTGCCCTCCTACCGAAGCACAGTAATGTTTGCACATCACTGCTCCGGCGGTAGAATAAGTGGCACTGTTAGGGTACCCACCTAGTCGACCTCCTGCAAAGAAAGTCTACCCCCGGTAATGTGACAGGTTACGTATAAATTTGAACATTACAAAAATTCCGTTCAGTACCGCGACCGCTTTCCCGCCTGTGTGTGGCATTACCTTATAAATTGAGACGACGATAATGGTTTTTTTTACAATATATTATGTAAGGATGCATTATATAAATTCCTTTGCTTAAGGATAATAGAGATAAAAATGCAAAAAAAAAAAAATCATTGTTATGCTACCAAGAATATGAAAGGGCTAAGGGGAAAACCTCGTAACTCGTAAGGCTATTATTTATCATCTGAAGTCCCTATGGGCGAAGTATAAAATATCTCTATAAAGAAATGATCATAATATTTTATCCTGCTTTACATCAATTTTAAAGAAATTATTATTCAACTACTGAAAAAGGTACCATAACTCTTTTTGTTTAGCTTTTTCTTTAATTACTACTTTATTTAAAGTGGCAATGGGCTGGTCACATTTGCCGCAGAATCGATAACCGATGGGGTAGACGTGTTCTAGAGTTGAGCTTACGGATTTTATTTTTTTAATTTTGACAACTATCTAACGGTTTTTGTATTTTGCCAGTGTCGAAATTCTTATTAAATAAATGTTTGTGTTTTGACTTTTTGAATTGTTTTAAAATTTAACATTTGGCACCGTAGAATATGTGTGGACTATGTGTGGAATTTTCAAGGAAAAGTACTAAAAACCATAGACTGTAGATCATTGGACTCGTAGGTCAGTGACTAGCCCAACCGGTCTAGCAAGTATGTCGCAATCTATCTAGGACTCTTTGAAAACCTTAGTCTAAAACGCTGCGTGGGACTTAACTTATTGAGAAATGTTTTAAATTTAATTACTATTAACTTTAATTAATGCGCATTTTGTATTGTTTGAGAATTTAACACTGCGCCACAGAGTAAGTTGGAATTGGAGTTTACCCTTTATGATTCATATTGTTGTCTCGTTACATATTAGAATAGAATAGACTCTTTATTGCATACCAAAATACAAGAAATAGTAATGAACATAATATAACAAACTTAAAACTAGAGGTAAACAATCAGCGGTCTTATCGCATAAAGTAATCTCTTACAGACACCTGGCTGGAAGGGAATTTGAGGATAAGTATAGCGGTGGCGTGCAACAATAGCTTTTGGCAGTCAATACAATATTTATGTACTTATTTATGTTACGCAAAAAGATAAATGTACAGCCGGCCCTAAAATATGGTAAATTGCGAAAGATTATATTGCAGGAAACTGTAATTAACAATCCAATCTGTACTAATAAACATTGAATTATTTATATTTATTACGCCTTTTGCCCGTGATTTTGTCTGGGTTGTGAATCAATAATGTGGTGACTGTATAATTTTTACTCTATCCATAAAAGAAATTTTGTATGACGTGTAGGTACCTAAAACTACGAATAAACAATTTGTTTTGTTGTATTAGTAATTTAGGTATTTGTTTATGGCTTTGGGTTTTTGGCTTTGGAGGATAAATCAAAGATCTGATCTGTAGTAATCTCGGCGACCTGAAACTGCAACATATAGGTTGGCCACACAACCTATAAACTGTGATTTGACTCTGACAGTGTAGGTAAGGTAACCTGTTCTGTTGGAGTATAAACCTCAATTATTATTATTTATTATTAAATTGCACTGTCTTGGACACCTTGGCTATCTGGAAGTTCTTAGAAGCTCCAGTGTTCCTAGGTTTAGGAAGTAAACTTATGGCTCACGTGGGCGCCAAAATAAAGATATGGTCGAAGCGCCATCAATTTTTACAAGCTTTTAATTACTTTCACCTGTCTGTTGTCTGTCTGTCTGTCTGTAATCAAATCTTGCAAGTTTAATTTGACCCACTTCTCGGTTTCCAATTGAGCTGAAAATTTGCATGCGTGTGTAAATTGGATGACAATGCAATATTTTTATGACATCGAGCCGATCTGATGATGGAGCTGGAAGGTGGCCATAGGAACTCCGTCATAAAACAACGCAACCCCATCGAGTTTGGGCTCATTTGATTCGTTTTGACGAATACTTTATGATGCAAGATGGTAATAATAATAAAAGCTTGTTTTTAAAAAGTTTTTTTAAAATTTTACTTGTTTATCAATGTGCTTTCTACTCTTATTTATAATTTCTTAGTATAAAATAAAGTTGCGTCTGTCTGTACCAATGTATGCTTTTATATCTTTGAAACTACGCTACGGATTTACAAGCGGTTTTAATTAGTAGATAGAGTGATTCAAGAATTTATATGTATAATACATGCATAATATAATAGAGAAACACTGATAATTTTCTATAAAGGGCGACGAAGTGCGCGCGGGACCACTAGTTATACAGTTAGTTAACATTTGATAATAAATTCCTGTGATTTTCTTGCTCGTTCTTCACACAGACAGGTGCTTTCCGAAAACATAGAACTAAATAATAGTGTAAACTACGTCAAGTCGCACCGCCACTCCAATAGCAAAAATTCTCTTCGGATAATGTGGCCCGGTGCGCGGTGCGACTCACCTGTAATGTGTGTTATGTCATAATAAAATGTACAAGTACGTGATGCAGGAAGATTTTTGTGAATGCCTAATGCCATATCATCACGAGATCTTTCTGCGCGCCCCTTGAGATGTTGGGTCCTCCTATCAGTGAGGACCAAACGCCGCGGTAGAGTCCTTGGCGTACCCGCAACCCCGGCAATATGGCGTCCCGCAGGAACATCCCCAGGTTTTTCAGTGGGTATCCCCGTCGCGCCCAAGTTCGCAGGGGGTGTCCCACATACCACCCTGCGCCCCCCGGTACAGGGTGATGATGCGTAAAGAATTTTTCCTGGGATAATAAAAGGTATTCAATTACACCAAAATGTTAGCTATGGCGTTAACTTGCTATTAGCGATAATTGTTACAATTAGATTATTATTTAATAGCTTTGTCATGTATCAAGCTTTTTTTTGGGGTTTAAAATAAAGAGTTATCATTAATTCATTCAAAATAGGACTTAAAAAAACCAATTCTATTTTTCTATTCCCCCTAGGTACTAAAGACGTACTCTAGGATAATAATGCGTCCGAACTGTTAACAAGGACTATATAAATTGGTAACGACCGGCCGCGCGGTCAGTAAGCGCCCTCGCTACCAGTAGTCATTCCATTAAACCTCCTTACTTGTGCAATACACCTGCATACTGACTATAAAAACTATTGACTATTTAAAAAATAGTGTTCCATTTTTAAGTGCGGGAAGCGGGAGAATTTTTGGTGGGTGCTTTTTGACGTTTGACGTTTGTGAAAGTGTTTTGTTTTTTTTTGTGATCGAGTGGTGGATCAGTGTTATCGTAAGTTTTTTCTTTTATTAAATTTTGTTATTTTTATGAGTGTTAAAATTTAATTAACATAGTAATTACATTTTGTTAATATTGTAGTCGTAATAATAATAAAAATACTGCGTGCGTTTGAAAATTGATAGGTGCGTCAAAATCACAGCGTTCCATCGTACCTACAGAGTTTATATATATTCTTTGCCTACAGTATCTAACATTGAAAACATTCAAGTTGTTTTGAAAAAAAAAATATGGGTATTATGGGTATTATGTTAAGAGCTTAAAATATTACATTGCATAAATGTTAGAAATATAATAGAAAAAATATACATAACATAATTTTGATAAGATATTTTATGTTAATTTAATTGATTTCTTTCAATTAAAAAACGATAAAGTACATTACTGGTGTAAAAATAATATTATTTACTTATTTTATTTTTAATGTTGGAGAATTCTCATCAAAATAAATTCGATTTAATCCAAGCATAATAATCATGTTATTGTTAGAAATAAAATTACCATGTGAATGTTTGGTTTTCACACTACAGTAGTATTTATAATATATAATAACATATAGGTATTGTTACATAATATTAAATTTCTTTTTTTTAATATATTAAAATTAATTAATTTACTTTGAAACAAAATGAAGTTTTAAATATGATTTCTAAGTATTTTTAAGTTTTAGATGTAAGGTAGATATTTAGTTTTTAAGGTATTTTTATTTATATTTTTAATTCATTTTGTTTAAATGAAAACAACTTTAATAAAAACTATAATTTACTTGATATAAAATTATGCGTTTATTTTGATTGAATAAAATAAAATCGATTTTGTGTAATAGATTATTTTCTAATGTAGATACCCAATTAATTATACACCACCCAAATAATTGTACACCTTATTATATAATATACTATTATGTCCCATCCTAACTTTAATTAAAAAAAACTCCAAGCAAACCATGTTGCCTGGGAGACATCGCTCTTAGAAAGGCCATATTGCATTAAAAAATACGTTCCTTAAAGTATAACTCCATCTTTTTCGTGTAAAATATTAAATGAGTAATTTTTATTTGTTGTGCACTTTAATTTATTGCTCGTAAAACAAAATATTTATTATTTTAACATTGACACAGAAGTACTAATAATTATTATTGTAATTAAAACTCGTGCGTAAAGTTCAGATTTATTTATCTCATGTCTACAAGGCATAATTTAGACCAAAAGTGCAGCGACTCAGTGATAATTAACGCTTAAAATTTTTCAAGGAACATGACAAAACTTTTCATTTTTTTAGCGTTCCTGTTCGATTTGCACGGGTTCCATACAAATATTCGTCTTGAATAACTCTGTTGGCGAACCGAATTACCATCTTATCGTAGTTTAAAATATCTAAAGTTTACATCGGAAGCAATATTATTAATATTGGGTCTTCTAAACTTCGGCGATATAATGGACATTCTTTATAAACATATACAAAGTGTAGAGATGAGCTTGTAGGTATTTAGATTTTGTCGTGAACTTATAAAGCCAGATTAGTTGGTGAATATTGCGGCGAAAGACGTCAAATTTTCGTGATGAAGTTGACTTTAAAATGGAGAACATTTTCAAAATAAATATTATTGTTTTATATTTTTTACTACAGAAGTTTTTTTCAATAACTGTTCCTGAACCTGTTTAAAAAAAAACTATAATACATTTTTTGTACCTTATTAGGTCTAGTCAAAAGTTAGTGAGTTGGTGTGGTAGTTTTTTTGAACCTAGTATAGTTGAAGATAAAGGGTTACATGAATTTCAAAACGATTTAAATCTGAAAAGTGCGGCGCAGCGCATTCGGTCTTAATTGAACTTAATTATTATTCGGTAATACGTTAGCAGTATTCGGTAATAGGTGTGCGGTGTCCATGATATTGGCCACGATCGTGGTTTTGGTCACGCTGCGAAATTTCAGGTCAAGACCAACATTTTGGCTCAACGGAACCAAGTAGGTTCAAGTTCAAGTTACTTATAGGTGATTATAAATATTAGAATTTCATTACTGGAATGTTAGGTTACTGTGGCTGTAAGGGTAATTTGTTGATTAAAAAACTCGAACAAATTTCTAACTTTGCAGCCATAAAATAGTATAGTTTTTTTTTTATTCATTATAAAACAAATTTTGTTAAGGGAAATATTTAGGCATCATGTGTCAATAGTAATTTTCATCACAAAATAAATTTCAGAAAATCCTACAAATTTTATGAAATCGAAAGTCTAGGTTTGTCTGTAACCTCTTCATGCCTAAACGGCTGAACCGATTATGCTAAAATTTGCTATAATAGGTAGCTAAGAACTTAGAATAAATCCACGAGAAACCGCTAAGCACAGTTAGTTACCGGTTTAACCGGGGGTAGACTTCCTTTGCAGGAGGTCGTCTAGGTGGGTACCCACCCTAACAGTGCTAGTTATTCTACCGCCTGAGCAATAATGTGCAAACTTTACTGTGCTTCGGTAGAAGGGCACTATAGCTAGTGAAATTACTGGGCTAAAGAGTCTTAACATCTTATGACTTTTGAGTAAGAAGCGTTGGTGCAGTGCTCCTAGAATGCCGCAGCACAATGATGTGAAATCTTGGGTAGCACTGTACTGATTGTGGGCAGCGTTATCACTTAACATCAGGAGAGCGTCTTGCTCGTCTTCGTACTTCTTTACATAAAAAAGGAAAATTAATAGATCAATATATCCTTCTTGCCGTATACCTGCAAAATTGTGGAATGAGCTTCCGCCTGCGGTATTTCCGTTGAGCTTCAACATGGGACTCTTAAAGGCAAGTGAATAGAGTCTTTAAAGGTAGGCAACGTACCAGCGGTACCCCCTGTATTGCAGGTATCCATAGGCGACGGTAGCCACTTACCATAAGGTGGGCCGTCTGCTTGTTTGTCACCTATTTCATAAAAAAATAAAAAAAATAATTAAAAAACTTATTAGCAATTAACACATAAGGTATTACGGTTTTACCAGTAATGTCATGTGGTATGTCAACATTCCTAGGTATTACCTATGATCGTTGAACGTGTGTGATTTATGACTCAACCGTTCAAAAATATTGACTTGTGCGGGTTTGGCACATATTTAAGAGTACTAAATTTCCCATAAAAATTAACGTACACCTAGTTTTTCCTGTAATTGTTACACGAAAGTCATGTAATTGAGTTAAAATTTTCTGAATATTTGTTTTGTTTTCATATAATGATTCCTTATCTATTCTATTCTTGTTTCTGGTCTGGGTGGCTTTCAATATCTATTATAAGTACCTATGCATTTACAAAAAAAGAAAAGTATATAAGCATTATTTCCGGTATCCGGTATATGCATAATGCATAGCTTGGGGTTAGGTGGCGTTGTGTGTAATGTCCTGAAGTATTTATTTATTTTATTTATAACGAGTTACAAAACGCAATTATTCAAACAAGTAGGTAATATTTTTGAGCTGGTTGTTTTATTTTTTATATTTTTTTGGGATTTATAATTTTTTGAAGTATGTGCATTATAAAGGTGCATCTCAATCACGATTAATTTTTGTGGATATCATTTATAGTTACTCGTACATCATATTATTATTATTATTTAAGACTGCTGCCCCGACTCTGAACCCTTGGCTGGCTAAGCTGATGTTAGCTGTAGTCGATATTGTTGGTTTGTTTTTCTCAATAAAGGCATTTGATACTATAATTAAAAAAAAAACAGATTTATATTGTACAAGTTAAAGAGATTGTTTATAAAAACGGTCAAGTCCACCGTTGCATCTGAATTCTCATGGCCTTCATACCTACGGCCCTACAGTCAGGATGCAAGTTATTAAGAGATACGAAACCTAACAATGCATTGCCTTGAGGCTTCGGAAGTAACCAGCCGGTTTAATAATTTCAACGTAGGGTCTAGAGTCTAGGGTGATTCACTCTTGGTACTTGATACTTTTTTTTTTATTTTTTAATCGTGGCAAATGCCTTTATTGAGAAAAACAAACTATATAACAATACTACAGCTATTACAGCAGTAAAGAACACTTTTATTAACTACAGATCGGCCACAAGCCAATCTACAGAAAATCCAAGTTCTCCAAACCACTGTCAGACGGCAGAGTGGCCAGAATGCTGGCATCATTGCCATGTTGAATGGCAATACTTATACGTTGGGCCAAATATACCCCAGGATTTCGGTCACACGTCGCGTCGCCTCGACCAAGCGCTCAGATAAATTTTGGAAATGCGGACCCCAAGGACCCAAAGTTACTGGTATATGGTAAACCCACATATATGTACTCTAGCTTATGCTCACTTTTTTGCTTGCATTGAATGCTTTCTCACTGGATATCTACGTCACAGTATAGAGATAGCTCTATGCTGTTTAACTCAATCCCTATGAGTATCTATCGAACGACGCTATCTTACTCGTTCTTATAATAGAGGTGTATTGTAAAATTGACTCGAAAAGTGCTTCCTTATGGCCTTAGAAATCTAGAGCCGTTTTTGACCTGCGTTGAAATAAATTTAATTACTCGAAAACCATCAATTTTCAATGAACATAATATTAAATAGTAACATAGCTAATGAGGCATTCCCAATAAGTTCGGACTGAATTTCCAAAAACCCTATACTATCATACTAATATTATAAAAGCGAAAGTTTGTGTGTATGTGTGTGAGTGTGTGAGTGTGTGTGTGTGTGTATGTTTGTTACTTCTTCACGCTTAAACGGATGCACCGATTGACTTGAAATTTGGTATGAAGGTAGCTTGGACTCTGGAATAACACATAGGCTACTTTTTATCCTGATAAATAAAACAGTATCTGAGAGAATTGATGTCAAATGAAAAAAACAACTTTATTTTTGGCGTCTCAATGGTCGCTCCTATAACCTCCAGGTACCAGGATACCAGAAACTTTAAGGAGGTCTATATTCGAGAAAAAGACGAATCTAAGAAACCACACATAATCAAAATCGGTCCAGGCGTTCTTAAGTTACGAGTAGTGAAACTTTTACGAAGTACCAGGAGACCAGAAACATGTAGGGGGTGTTCGGCTCATTTCGTGAAATTCCGGTGAAGTTCGGATTTGACAAATGACAAATTTGACGCGTTCGATTTTCAATTTTTTTTGAAATTCGAATACGTCTAATGACGTAAATGTCAAATCCGAACTTAACCGGAATCTTACGAAATGAGCCGAACATCTCCTACATGTTTCTGGTCTCCTGGTACTTCGTAGAAGTTTCAATCCTCATAACTCAAGAACGCCTGGACCGATTTTGATGATCTATGGTTTCTTAGATTCGTCTTCTTCTCGACTATATGCATGTTAAAAAAATATCAAACAAATTAAGTAGGAAAAAAAATTGAAATTCGAAATAAATTTGTCAAATCCTTACTTCACAAAAAAACCGAACCGAACCGAATCCGCATCAGAATTAAAAAATATTAACCAATTTTCTACCATTTGGAAGATTTTTCAAAAATCCTACCATTTGGTAGATTTTTCAAAAATCCTACCATTTGGTAGATTTTTCAAATTTTTTTTACCATTTAGTAGATTTTTCAAAACTTATATAAAGTGGATTTAGTTTTTTAAAGTTAGTTAAAATTAGAGCTATTATTATAAACAAGTTTTATCGGCAACTGTGCCGCGGGTAACACCGCGGGTCGCAGCTAGTATACTATATTTTGAAATAATATTCCACACCACTTTTTTATGCAAACATGTCCTTAGTAGTAATTTTCTACAATAATCTACAAAAATTCACGAATCTTAATCTGGTACATACAAACTCTACTAATTAAATAATCATGTAGTGTAGGTTATTATGATAATTCCAATTAATATTGGCCTCGTACTTTAATTAAATTAATCGACTTGCATTTATAAACTGTTTCATTTTATAAAAATATCCATAAAAAAGCTGAATTGAAGTCAATGAAAAATTGTTAAGACGTTTTTTCTATATTATTTTAATGTATAAATATTATATTTAATTTTTAAACGCAATACTTTGTTGTGTTCAAGATATGGAATCCTTATAATAATTAGTAGTATACATATAATTTCAATTAGAAATGTTTTTAATCATAAAAGGTAATTCGCCTATAGGTATCCCCCTTTTTTTCTTTTTTTTATCCCAGGAAAAATGCATTACGCATCGTCGCCCTGTGCCGGGGGGCGCAGGGCGGTGTGTGGGACTCCCCCGCCGAAGATGGACGCGGCGGGGATACCCACTAAAAAACCTGGGGGTGTTCCTGCGGGACGCCATAATGTCGGGGCAGCGGGTACGCCGAAGCACTCGTCCGCGGCCACGACGGCGCTTAGTCCTCACTGATAGGAGGACCCCTCCGCGGCCTATAGGTATCCCCCTCTCTATCCCTATATAGGTAAGCCTTTGAACAGGATCTCACGTGATGTTAAAGTGACGATGCGGCCGTAGATGGTAACAGATTAAACCTAGAAGGCGGGATAAATCCCTCCCTGGCTTCACTGAACATCATGCCGGAACACGGACATAATGACCGCTTAGCGACACGGTTATGTCCAAGTGGGTGGTAACTATAGCCACAGCCGAAGCCTACAACTAATATAGCGAGTGAAATTTGATATTTTTGAGTAATATAACTTAACATCTAAAGATTTCCTGTAAATCAATGGTCCTAATCCTAAAAATGGTGAAAGCACATCTATCCTCATCGACCGCGCCGAAGAAATCGAATTTTGAATTATTTATATGAAATGTCATGAATACGCACACTTGCCGGAGTCGGATCGACCGAATCGGAAGAAGATTTCCTATACAAAAATTCTCTCGGAACGGTCGATGCGTATAGATGTGCGAGCACCAAAAATAAGATCTACAATCTACATCGATCAATATAAAATTAGCAAACAAAAAATGAAGGCGTAATTCTAACAATAGATTTAATTATCTATAGTTAAAAATAAAATATGTTATGTACGTTAAGGCCACGCGAATAAGGCCGATACTTTCAAAGTTTTCACGAATTCCACTTATTTTAACTATTTCACAAAAAGTTTCCTTAAACCGCTTCCGTTTCGATTAATTTAACTTTCAAGGCGCATTTTTTTATATTGTTAATTAATATAACTATACAGGTTTCGTCCTGCGGTTATACCCGCTGAAAACTTTATTTCAGGATGGTATATAAAACGAAGTACCTACATGTAGAAATCTGTCTCTAGAGGTACCTATATAGTTGAAAAGCGTTTTAAAATGCAATAAATATCTTTATTATATCGACGATTTACGTCAAAAATACTGAACCAACTTCTTTTTTTCGTTTACTTTTTTGATGTTATCATTGTTTATATATAAGAAAAACTCAATGACAAACATACAACTAGTTTTATAAAAAAAAAAGGTAGCACTCCGGGAGTGCCGGCAGAAGTGAAAACTTCAATATTAACGTTGTGTTTAATTATAAGTATAAAAGTACTATCATTTATGAGGTAGAATACAATGTTTATTTATTGCGCTATCGTACACAAATATGACAATTTATATGTTGTTATTTATAATATTATATCGTTATTTATATATTACATTAAATTTTATCTCTCAGAAAAATCAACTTCCATCCATAATTTCGACGACTTTTACACCATCAACAGAGCAGCACACTCAGGCACGGTAGAAAGAGTGGGAGATACTAGTTCCTCTCCCTTCCCCTCGATCTTACGCTTTTTCGATCAGCATCACGTGACCCTGACGCGAGTTTTAAAGTTTTTACCCATACAAAAAAAAGTGCTCAGCGCCGCTAAAGAAGTTTTCACTTCAAAAAACCTTATTATTTCAAGGCCTGTAACATGACCTAACAACTGCCTCCTTCATCTTGTGTGTGGCTTCTGAAACGGTGGCGTCTACGTAAAAAACAATAAAACACACTGAGATTTGAACGTAGGGTCTCCGGATTTACGCTGTCATACAAACCATACATCATACACATTATACATGTACATAATTTGCAACTAAATTAGTAATAAATTCAAAATCAATCAATCATTTATTATGACGTTTATGACCGAAAAGTGTTGATACTATGTAGATATCATAGATAACGGCGACCTTCAGACGAATTTTACTAGGAACTGCTGTAAAATATAGGTAAGTGTAAAACTGGTTACAAAACAAAGGTCGTTGACCAATTCCGTATTTGAGACCGGTTGACTGTACGATTACAATTATATATATATATATATATATATATATATATATATATATATATTGATAGCTGATCCAAATATCCTTTTTACTTATTACTTAACAAGTGATCCCGCGTGCTCTTCGTCGCGCTTAATAGAAAATTATCAATGTTTTTCTACTATATTATGCATGTATAATACATAAAAACCTTCCTCTTGAATCACTCTATCTATTAATGAAAACCGCATCAAAATCCGTTGCGTAGTTTTAAAGATATAAGCATACATAGGAACAGACATACGCGGGAAGCAACTTTATTTAATACTATGTAGAGATGATAATATACATACGTCTTTCCTAGTAACAAACGGTCGGCAAACGAAGTGTAGGGCGTCCTTGGGCGAGATGGGTCGACGATATCCGGAGGGCCACTGGGAGCGGTTGGACGAGGAAGACGGGGGATGAGGGGTTCTCCTGTCAGTGAGGACCAAACGCCGTCGGGGCCGCGGATGAGTGCTTCGGCGTACCCGCTGCCCCGGCATTATGGCGTCCCGCAGAAACACCCCCAGGTTTTTTAGTGGGTATCCCCGCCGCGCCCATCTTCGGCGGGGGAGCCCTCCAACCGCGTGGGGTGATGATGTGTTAAAAAATAAAGACGGGGGACCGAGTTGAGTGGCGTGCCATGGGAATGGTCTATGTCCAGAGGATGAACGTGGGCTAATAAAAATGATGACGTCTTTGCTAGATAACTTTCGTAGATGTCTTTTTTTTACCCGACAATATTTGTCGAACACTGGCGTAAAATATACACACACGAGTACATAATATACACCCAGGGATAACCTGTTAACCTGTCACAATACAGCACATAGTTTTATGCCCGGCGGACTCTTTTTTGCCAGCGGGGGATGCTTGATAGTAACGTATATCCCGATGAATTTACAGTCTTAGATCCAGCAGCATTAAATAAAATAATTACATAATTAATCAAAGTTAACACACTTATATAAATTGTACTTAACTCGATAGCAAGACGAGTTCTAAGTTGAAGTTAATGCGCGCTCGAAGGTTGCGCGGTAAGCGTTGCGAAATAAGTATAAGCAAAGGCATTTGTCGGGGCCAATACTTAATGTTTTATTGTACTAAGTAGCTAATAAATTAATGGATTGACCTGAGATTAAAGATAAATTATTGTAAAAATAAAATTAAGGTTATTATTTGCCAGTACCAAATTTAAATGGAACTTCACCTCTAAACTTATAATTCAAAATAAAACAAACAGAAATATCGAACTTTTGCGCGACATAACAGTCGAATCCTTTGTTTCTTGTTGAGCTAGTGAGGGGCGCGTGCGACGCTAGTGTTGTGCTCCGATGTTCAGGAGTCGATCGATTTTACTTCTTATTGTGACGCCAAGCGGTCATTAAATATAATTATTATTACAAGCTTTATATTACTTTCACCTGTCTGTTGTCTGTCTGTCTGTCTGTCTGTCTGTCTGTCTGTCTGTAATCAAATCTTGCACGTTTAATTAGACCCACTTCCCGGTTTCCAATTGAGCTGAAAATTTGCATGCGTGTGTAAATCGGATGACAATGCAATATTTTTATGACATCGAGCTGATCTGATGATGGAGCTGGAAGGTGGCCATAGGAACTCTGTCATAAAACAACGCAACCCCATCGAGTTTGGGCTCATTTGATTCGTCTTGACGAGTACTTTATGATGCAAGATGATAACAATAATTAAAGCTTGTTTTTAAAAAGTATTTTTTAAATTTCACTTGTATTATTGTTCTGGCGCGATGTTCAGTGAAGCCAGGGAAAGATTTTATCCCGCCTTCTAGGTTTAGTCTATTAACATCTTCGATCGCCACCATCTTCGGCTTACCACCGCTGAAGCCTACTACAAGTATAAAAGTGTACCTATATTTGAAGTTTTTTTATACAAATTATTACAAAAAGGATTTTAGAGCGGAAAATATGGTCAAGTACGTTATTGAAACTTTTTAGGGTTCCGTAGCCAAATGGCAAAAAACGGAACCCTTGTGGATTCGTCATGTCTGTCCGTCCGTCCGTCCGTATGTCACAGCCACTTTTTTCTGAAACTATAAGAACTATACTGTTGAAACTTGGTAAGTAGATGTATTCGGTAAACCGCATTAAGATTTTCGCTTCCAAAGTGGAGAGACGCTTCCAAAGTGGAAAATGTGTCCCTGTAACTTCTAAAATAAGGGAATGATAAATATAAAAATAATATATGATGTACATTACCATGCAAACTTCCACCGAAAATGGGTTTGAACGAGATCTAATAATAAGTTTTTTTTTAATACGTCATAAATCGTAAACCGCAATTTAAGTTACAACGAACTACAAGAACTTTTATATTATGTTACTTGCTGTTACGGAACCCTTCATGGGTGAGTTCGACTCGCACTTGGCCGCTTTATTTAAATACCTACAATCTTAACCTCGGCTCAAATGGAACAACAAGATTAAAAAGTTAAATTATTCTCTGAACAATCCGTAAGTGTTTTTTCTAATAATCATAAATAATTAATTTGCATTCTCGTTCATTATCTACTGGTCACTTAGGTAGATATTTAGTTTTTCAAGATTTTATCTTATTAGTAGTCGAGATTTATGATAATTTCATTTGAAAACAATGCCTTATAATAGCGTGTCGATTAGCTTTCAATATAATCACTATAGTTTAAAACTAATGCCTAAAAAGGTATAGTTTTTGCTGGTTTAATTACCGGCTATTTAATAGTAAGTAGTTTATAATTAGTGCCAGTTTTTACGATAGCATTTTTCATTGAAAGTCTTAGATGCATAAAAATGCATAACTTGTATTCCTGGTAAAACGGCTAGCGTAGCACTTGGTATGTCGTAGTAAAGCGTAGCACGTCTGAGCGTAGCAATTACTCTGTTAGAAAATTTTAAGTGTTTTTGATGTGTAAGGTTTGGTGTTAACTGCTTTTGATTTCATATGAAGAAGAAGCGATGGTGCTGTGCGCCTAGAATTTTACATCATTGTGAACTTGCCCAGCGCTACATCTTACCAAACGTTTAGCTCGTCGTATTACTTCTTTGTATAAAAAAATCTTCCGCTATTCTAAACGTGAAAATATGTAAGAATGTATGGATTTCTGAATGTATGTTTGTTAATTCTCTCTCGCCTAAATGTCGAATACCGATTGAGCTGAAATTTGGTTTGGTGTAGAGATAACTTAGGGCTTAGACCATAGAATAACACAAAGGCCACAGTACAGCGAGTAAATCCGCTGTGCGCAGCTAGTAAGAGATAATTTATCGAAATAATAACATTATTAGAAGTGATTAGCTATATAACATAACCTAGCTACACATTTAAATTTATTTTATTTATTAAGAGTACTAATCCATCAAATCACTTCCCCTAATTGACATATTTACAGAATAACACACGGCGTACAATGACCTTGCGTAGTCAAAATACAGCGCGACCTTGATGGTACAGTTGTAAACATTTTGAGCGTGACTGTACACGGTCACTGGTCCACTTGCTAGGTTACTGACCTACCGCAATATTGCGGACAGGAGAGGTGTGGAGAGGACGCGTTGCTAAAAAACTTACTATATTTATTATTCAAAAGTTACGATATTTAATTTAAAGAAAAAAACAAAAAAGGTTGAAAAGTTAAGTTAAGTTTAAATTAATGAAAATGGTGGTAATCTTAATGTAAAAATGATTGATTAAAGGACTGATCTATTAATCTTAATATAATACACAGCTCATGTGGCTCTAGTGAATTAAAAAAAATTCACCGATATTTACCGACTACTCGCAGAAGTCTGAATCGAGTAGGAAACTTGTGTTTTTGTAGCAAATGGAAAACTGTCCAGCAGGGCTATGATGCGCAAGTCGACGTAATATGTATATCTCACGTGAAATGTGATTTATGCGAATAATATTTTATGTGGCTGTTTCAAAGTCGAGCTACACATATGCGAGTGAGATCATTTTGACGTAAAAAAATAATATAAAAATTGGGCGTGTGTAAGTTATGAATATGCATATCTATCCCTCGCGAGCTATTTTAAATTATAAATGCAAATTAATTTTATGAAAGTGGGCCTTCGAATATTGAAAGTACAGTCAGTTTATTTATTTTTTCAGTTCATTTGTTCATCAAGTGGACGTTACGACTTTACATCTTAAAAAAATAAATACACATTGTCGACTCTACAGTTGTATCTGTCCATAACAGGTTTTAAAAGTGAATTTATTCACGTCAAGTGGCACGGATTGCTTAACTGTCGGATACTAAGTACTACATGGGCATATTACATAGTCATTATGTACTAGTATGATCGATAGATACAAGTAGATAACGCTTTATTGTACATAAAAGTTACAGAACAAACAATATTTAACATTAAATTAATGAATTATTAATAATTATTTATGATTATGTAATTAAGGCGGTAGTGTCGTTGACAAGCTTTGATATGGAATGCGAAGTAATTTATCGTAAGGTCGGGTTATTTTGACTCAGGTTGGTAACTTTGGCTTAAAAGGCAATGCGGCATCCCTACTTAGTGGCGCTACCAACAGCCCGCACCAAGCGTTTTGCTTCGTCGTTTCTAATGAGAACTGGTCGCATTTGGAACACTTTGCCGTCATCTGTGTTTCCCGAGCGGTACAACTTGGGTATCTTCAAAGCACGAGTGAATAGGTACCTTTCTAGGCATCATTCGTGATCCATCGTCGACCGCCTTTTCACTTTCCATCAGGTGGGATGTGGTCAAACGTAGGCCTATTTAGTATAAAAAAAAAAGGAAAACTTGATTAATCTTCCGGCTCCAATTTAGTTGGTTTGACTAAACTAGATCAATTACTTCCATGCGAAGAGGCTAACATTTATTTAATGTGTTTTATTTTCGAGCCAATGTTACACAGACCTAATTTCATAAAAGGGGGAAGGGCTTACAATTAATCGTTGGAATATTTTTATGTACATTATTGTTTATCAATTACTCGAAGACGCCTGAACTTTAAACCCATTTTGAAAAACTTTTCCTAAAAGTCCCATTGTTTTTACAGGTCCATTTTTAAAGAAAGAGGTAGATTGTGCTGTTTTCAATTTACGAAAAATAAAACATCCATTTCTCACTTGGTTATTTAAAGCAACCTTTAAGTTAGTCATATGTTTTTTTAAATAATATTATTATTTACTAGTTGTAGTTCCACTTTCTGCCACCAGCCAGATAAGATTGTCACTGTAACTTGTTGGTTTATTAAGACAGTTTTCACTGACACAAGGTCTAAGATTACGTGCTTAATTGGACGTTCTATTGTCCACGCGTTTGGGGTCATTGAGAATTTTTTTCATTTATTATACAAGGTATTAGGTGTATTTAAGTAGATAAGTTATTAGTATGTATATATCTCCATGCCTAAATATCTTGCAACCACCGTCGTCCTTATTTTATTTTCCTTCCCTGTTTGGTTGTCTGGAAGAGATCGCTTTTAGCGATAAGACCGCCAATTGTTACACTTTTATATTATAAATTGTTTTAGTTCTATGTTTTTGTATATAACTGTGGTGTCACAATAAAGCATTTTCTATTCTATTATACTTATTTTATGTATTAATAAGGATTTGACTTTTTAAAACCTAATTGTAAAAATAATTGCATTAAATTTGAATTTGGGAGGTTACAGTTGACTTTTTTTATGTTTATGTTCATCGTTACCTACTCAATTTTTCAGTCGGCTGTGATTCGTTTTGGAAAAGTCTGTTCATTCTTATTTTATAAGAATCAAATAGGTTTTATAAAATAATGCCATCAAAAAGGCCTTTTTAACTTTATCGATCTAAGACTAAGAATATTTTATTTTTGTCAATAATTAAGAATGATTAGACACTAGTGTGCGATAGCTAACAAGGCCTTCATCGAGGATATTCACTTATCCGTCAGGGAACCGAACCGAAGACCGAATTTTCAAAAATACATATATTATGAAAGACGTATGACGTACTCGTATTATTAAATCGATACGACGTAATACGTCATTTCATACATTTTTGACAATTCGGTCTTCGGTTCGATTCCCCAACGGATAAGTGAATAGCCCTGCAGGCCTGAGGCCTTGATTCAGATGATGATGGCAGCCCTAGTCAAACACTATGTTGCTTGGTCTCTCACGTCACACGTTGGTAATAAATAGGTAATTAGACAACCTTGTGCTCATAATTAGACAATGCTTCTTAGAACCTAGACACTAATTCGCATTATTGATTGTTTGTTGCTATTATATACCACAACCTAGGAATAGAATGAAGCTGTTCTGTTGCATGAAATAAAACATTACACGATTTGTTCACTTTCGATGACAGTGAGACATTCAAAAAGGATTATAGGATTACAAGTTTGCCTGTCTGTCTGTCTGTCAACACCCTTTTACTCGGGAAACGCGTGAAGTTATTGATTTGAAATTAATATCATAACATACCTACTCAACTCCACCACTGTTCCACTGTCCCTTGAAGTTGTGAAAAAATAATTTTCTAAGAAAAGATACAGCAAAAAAGCAGTACGAAATCTTCAATGAGCAAGTAGGTACGACTTGCACTTGTCCTGCTTTATTTAAATCATAATTTCATTGAAAAAATATAAATATGATTTTTATTACAAAGCTACATTTATACTAAATATCTTTACGGATTCGTATTATGATATATTAAGACAGGGTCAAGACACAATCAAATGCAGATAGATATACATAATTAAATTATTAATATGCCGGAATTAAATAATATAACATTTTGATGAGTGCCGGAAAGCTAGCCTCAGGCTCTAGGAAAAAGGTTTAAAGGAAGTCAATAATTTAATTACCTATTTAAGTACCTATGTTTTAAGTTAATTGGTAATTAAAGTAAGGAAACTTAGTTAAGAAATAATAAATTTTAGCGGCTTGTATAAAGTAATAACAATATACTCGTAGAACTAATTGTATCAGGTTAACTAAATATATAAAACTAATTTTAAGCTTTAATAATTAAGCCCTTAATAAGCGACAGTGAAAAAGGCCATTTTAATTCATAACTGGAAATCCACTCGACCAAAAAGACCTAAGAAATATTTGTGTTTTCCTTATCTCTTCGATTCATATAAAAAAATACTATGAAAAAAATTGACTTGTAAAAATGTTCTATCATAGCTTATTTCGTCAATGGGGGACTGAATGCTAAGGCTATGCAGATTCCCAGTCCTCCGTCACAAGTCACAAAGACGATGCGGGAGTGCCGCCGGGTTGTTTTAGTGGGTATACCGTGCAGTCGCTCTGCACGGGGAGTCCCACATAACTCTCCCATACCCCCGGTGGGATATTGTGATATTGCAGGGCGTAATGCATTTTTTTCGGCGATAACAAAAATAAATCATAGCTCATTTCAATAAATGCATTTTGAATTTTATAATCAGATATTTTAACGCTACAAGTCCATAGGGAGCTTAAAGAGCTTTTAATTTACCATAATAAAGTACAAGGAAATAAAACCTGTTCTGAATAACTTTGTAAAGATCCAATAAGTGATTTAACGCATGTTACCGATGTATGCTCGCCTCACGCTCCTCGCCATCTGACCCCGCCGTCTACAACGCACTTGTCCATTGCATCATCAGAATGTGGAATAATCTAGATTCTAGAACTTTGACCTGTTAAGGGCTTGGTCCATATATTTATACAACCAAGTAAGAAGACGAGCAAGACGCTCTCCTGGTGGTAAGAGATAACGCTGTCTATAATAAGTACAGTGCTACCCAGTATTTTACTAAGGTAAAATTCTGTGTGCACTGCGCCAACGCTTCTTACTTGAGAGTCATAAGATGTTAAGACTCTTCAGCCCAGTCATTTCACTAGCTACAGTGCCCTCCTACCGAAGCACAGCAATATTTGCACATTTGTTGTGTATTTAAAATTAAAACCTAGTGCTAGCGTGTACAAGGCTGTCTGAGCTATTAGTTTAACTGCAAAACAGATTTACTTTAATGTTGCAACTTTATAGTCATTACATATTTATTAGGATTATCGGGGTATATAATAGTCAATTGATGGTACCTATAATGACCTATAGGTTAACGATCAAATCCTATGAATATTATAAACGTGAAAGTTTGTATGAATGGATGTCTGGCGCCAATTGTAACACTAAGTTTTTATATTATTTTAGTTTTAAAGTTTCTTTGAACATTTTCTTTTGTGTTTCAATGAAGGGTTATCTATCTATGTCTGGATGTCTGGATGTGTGTTTGTGACTCTTTCACGGGTGGACAGTGGACACGCCTAAACGGGTGGTACCGATTATGCTGAAATTTGGTATAGAGATAGCTTAGACCCTTTTTTTATCCCAGGATAAATGCGTTACGCATCATCACCCCACGCCGGGGGGCGCGGGGCGGTATGTGGGACTCCCCCGCCAAAGATGGGAGCGGCGGGGATACCCACCAAAAAACCTGTGTGTGTTCCTGCGGGACGCCATAATGCCGGGGCAACGGGTACGCCGAAGCACTCATCCGCGGCAGGAATAACACATAGGCTACGTACAGTACAGCGGGTAAAACCGCTGGGTGCAGCTAGTAATTAAATACATTTCAAGTATTATATTTGCCTTGAAGTTTTCGACTATCATGTTTTGCACCAGGGTTTCGAAAAGCGTTGTACATATATCATTCATTTTTCCTTTTATACATAAACCAAAAAACATGTGTCTAATGTTTTTTATCATTAATGTTACGGACTATATAATATAATATATTTATATTTTACTAGCTTATGCTCGCGGCTTTGCCCGCGTAGCAAATTCCTTTCCTAAACCAAATTTTAACCGAATCCGTCCAGTGGTTTGGGCTGTGCGTTGATAGATCAGTCAGCCAGTCAGTCACTCTTTCCTTTTATATATTTAGATTTTATTTTTTTACTTTGTCACATCCCTATTATAGCTGAAGTATAGAGAGTAAAGAGTCCTAAAGTGCGGGACAATAGGGACGCATCGTCCAGTAAACTCGGGACGAGGACGCTCAATGGATCCTGTTAGATAACGTAATGCTTGATTGCCACTTAGTTTTGATTTATTGGCTGCTCCCTAATTGTTGCTGGCAGGAATGAAATATGAAGTCCTGTAGAACTATTTTCATGAATATTATAGGTATATGGATTTTCTGTAGATTGGCGTGTGTCCGATCTGTGGTTAATACAAGTGCTGTACTTTTCTTAATATTTCTCAACAAAGGCATTTGCCACTTTTTTCATGAATTAAAATTAATTGTAAAGAGAGGCAAGCAGAGAATGAGCAATAACAGTGTCGTATTGCTTGTATCTGCAACTTTTGAATGTGGCATCCATACTTAGTGGCATGACGCTTTAAACTGCCCATACGAAGCTTTTGCATTTTGCATATAAATTTTTGATAAGAACTGGTCGCCCTAAGAACACAATAAATTACTAATTAAAAATTAACTTGCAAAAGTGCTCGTCAGTAGCCTATTTGAATATAATTTTTGATTTTTAAGCGGTTTCAATGTAATTATTTGGTATGTAATAAAGTATTATTATATTGTTCCAGATAAACCATGGGTTCGCTGCCGCGTATGTCGGTGGTGACAGGACCACGGAGGTCGGTCCCTGCAGCGCCCCTCGCTGACCATCTGGCAAGACTTGATGAGAGCAACCGGATCGCTCTATCTTACTCAGGTAGGTTTCCCTGAAAGATCATGTGAGTACTACAATATATACAAAAGAAGTTAAAGAATTGGAGCAATGCCGCTGTCGTATGTCATCATTATCATCAGCTTGCACTGTGGGACCACGGGCCTCTGAAGCGAGATTATGGAGTTTTATCACCTTCTTTAAAAGATGCCGGCCCCGCACCAATGGCTATAATATTATGGTAGTAGGCTTCGGCCGTCGCTAATTACCACCCATTGGATAGAAAGGTGTCGCTAAACGGTCATTAAGACCGTGTTCCGGGATGATGTTCAGTGAAGCCAGGAAGGGATTAATCCCGCTTTCTAGGTTAAGTCTGCTATCTTCGGCCATCAACATCAGAGATTGTGGAGGCTAACCTTCGACCACAATCTCTGTCTCTCAACGAATGAAAAAGAAATGGTGATTGACTCCAAAAATTAAAAATTAGGTATATCTATTAGGTTAATAATAGTTTGTTTTGTTAGAGTATATTATATTTGTGTTAGGGCAAGTAGAAATGTTAACGGAATACGGAATAAATAAAATGTCGCTTCAAGTTATATTAATGTAATACCTACCTACCCTAATATTCAGAGCAGATATTGGAATAAATTAACTGAAGGCGGCGGAATAATATTAAACCAGTGTAACGTTTATTAGTCACAAGTCACAATATAATAATATAAACTGTCAGGAAATGTATTCACTAATAATCTCATTTGATTTATTACAAGTACCTAATGGTTTTAATTTAGAATCGATCTTAATATAGATAACATTGCGATTAGTAAGATTTATTGGGACTAATTAAGCCATTTGGTACCACTTGCTAAAATTTAGTGGGTATTTATTTTTATTACAATTCAATGAGTGACAAGACTAGCAAATCTGGTGCCCGACAATAAAGGTGAACGCACATCTATATCCGAGCCGAACGCGCCAGACGAATCGAATTTTGAATTCTGTACTTATTTGAAATCTCATGAAACCTCGCTCGTCTCCGCGTCGAATCGTCCGAATCGAAAGAAGATTTCCTATACAAAATGTAAAATTCGATTCATTCAGCGCGTTCGGCCCGGATAGATGTGCGTTCATCAAGTATTATAATTGCCCATAATACGAGACACAGCTCACAGCGCCAACCATTCTTGACATTTAAAACTCTGCATTACACCTGTCACACTGATATGAGTTGTTAAATCTCGTAATTTCTTCCATCATCCTTGTCATTTCGCGTGTAAGATTCATTGCCCTTTTGTCCAGAACACAGTGTGTATGTCGGCCTTTCTCCAAGTAAGCATTCTTTGCCTAATTCCCATGCCTTTTTTGATTTTTAATTGGATTGACTCAAATACATTAAAATATGAAAGACATTAAATGTAAAAATTTAATAATTTATTTGGTTTTTGTCCCGTCATAGTGGTTTTAAAGTTATTGAGATTTAAAAATTACATGGGTATGGAAATGAGAAAAGTAAAAATAATTACTGCAACGGAAATGAGAATTTTGCAGCTGCAAATAATATATTTAATTTTGATTCTAAATGGACCACTATTGTCGTTGACGTAGACCAGGATCTCAATAGAGTGATGGAAGTCTTACGGGAAGAAGACGCTTAATTTAGCGAGAAGAAACACACACGAAACAAGCACCGAATAAAACAATATCCACGAGAGTAAGACGTCTCGTCTTACTCTCGTGTACTCCAGAGTTCCAAGTTCCAACACACGCACCATTTAGAAACCAGAGCTTCGTGAATAAATTGGGAAGGAGCCTGCTGACGAAGTTGACTACATCGAGTGTTAACTTCGTCACCTTTCAGTCTGAGATTCTTGCAGTTGGAAGATTTTTATTGCCAGCTGTATGCCTCGCAGGCGACTCAGCCTAAAACCAGAATAAAATGAATCTTCATATTATATACGTGATGATGATGAAAATGATAATTCTCTTGAATTATCATTTTCATCATCCACTCTAACACGCCACTTTACCAAAGGCCTCCCGGATGTCAGCGTTAGTGAAGTGTCGATCTCTTGAAGGCTGTAGGTGCACCTATATATTGCGACTCCAGCGAATATTCATCAACTCTTTGTCCTTTTCAGGGAGATCTCCAAAGGCGTGGAGCAAAATCGTCGTAGTCATGTTTTTTCAAAAAAGTGATATAAACTCTTTTGAAAAACTTCAAGACCCATGCCGTTTTTGAACCATGTCTATGTTTTTCTCAAAGGTTATCACAAATCATCTCGCAAAAAGAAGATTTGACGAGTTCCTGCCACCGGAACAGGCTGGATTTCGAGCAGGCTATGACACTATAGACCACATACAGACAGTGTGGTATTTTATGCAGAAGACGGAAAATATAACAGCGCATGTGCTTAGTGTTCAAAGACTATGAGAAGGCCTTCGAAAACCTGGTCTGTGCTGGAGTCTTTGCAGCGATACCAAGTTGATTGGCAATAAAAGATTTGGTAATATTATATAGGATACCGCTACAAAGTCTAAAACCTGCAAACAAAACACAGCCCAACAAAACGAGGTGTGAAATAAGGGGACGTTATTTTCCCCAAATTGTTTTCAAACGCTCTAGACTCAAAAGGATGTATTTGAGACGCTGGAATGGACAGAGGAGAGGGCATCAATATCAACGGCGAGTACATTTTCACACCTGAGATTAGGGGACAACATAGTCATCATAGCAGAATCACTGCAGGACTTTCAACAAATGCTCATATTAATCGATAAAAATTGACTCTTTATTGAAATTGTTCAGAAATATGTGTATTGATGATGTTATACCTTGAGCAAACAGTGCAATTAGGTAGGAACAACTTCGAGAGAGAGGCCAATCGGAGGTTTCAGCTGGGATGGCCGACATTTATTGAAAAGTTACTTTGAGTAAAGACTAGTGCATCTTACCTGTTATGACGCACAAAGCCAGGATGTGGAATGTGGATACTTAAGGTAAGACTGATCCACAAGTTCAAAGTTGCTCAGCGAGTTATGCAGCAGGATATAGTCGGCGTCTCTTCAAAGGATTGCATCAGGAGTAAGTTGATTCGGCAGAGAACCAAAGTTACCCACATAGCCGAAAAGATTAGGAAGCTGAAGTGGCAATGGCTGGTCACATTTGCGGCTGAACCGATAACCGACGGGGTAGTTGTGTTCTAGAGTGGAGTCAGCGTCTCGGCAAACGTAGACGATGAGAGAACGTAGAGAACGTGCGAACGTGAAGGGTGACGATATCCGGAAGGTCACTGGAAGTTGTCTGGAAGCCATATTTACTCGTTCATAAGTGCATAAGCACTAGCTGACGAAGAAGAATCACGCATCAAACAAGAGCTCATCTTCAAGACCTATGAGTTTCAGAGAATAAGATAGGCATGGCATAAAAACAGGATGTCGAAAGAAGGTTTGCGTAGTGGGTAAACTCACCACTGCACTGGAAGAGGTCCCCAGGGTTCGCTTCAACTGAGAAAATATTGTGTAAGAAGCCAAGACCCGCAAAGGGTTGTAGAGCGAAAGGAAGAAAAAAGTATTGTGAGTATATCATACCATATAAACCATGGGAAAACTCTCTACTCAGACCTTCACAATAACAAATTGGTTCATTTTACTAGGAAATTTTCATACAACGGTACTTATAAAAATATGGAAATTAGTATACGGTAATTAGAATATAACAGGTTTTCTTCAAAATTTTAAAAACCTTCACAATAAGCAAATACTGGCTTATTATAACGTAGAGAGACTAAAGAACTGGATCTATTTAAAATACGACTTACATTCTAACATAAATAATTAGGTGTTAAAACCAGTAAAATGGAAATTATAAAATTTTGAAACCACGGGTACGGAAATTAGATTCTCATTTGCTTTATTGGTAGTACACTAAGGTTAATGACCTGCAACAGCTGATGGGCCGCGGTACACACTCAGGGCTCGCTAGGGATGCGATGCTGATGTACGAAATACTGTTATTTAGGGATGTACGCCCAAGAACACAAAATATCATGGAAATTATAACTTTGACACGGACAAACGTTTACTTTTTTATAATTATTTACAGACTGTTTCTATCACGTAGATATTTTGCTAGGTATAATACACCTAACATTGAACTATTTTTTAAAAATAATAAACTATATTAAAGCTGTCCACGATAAAAAATATAGGCATATTTTCACATGAAGTTGGTGTCAGGACACGTTACGGAAATTAGAAAACAGGTGCTTTTTGAACAAAGATTAATTAATTACACGTTAACTAATTACAGCAGAAGTCAAAGGTTTTGTGTACAGATAGATATGGGTGTTTACTACCGTATAAAAATATGTGCATGATTACATTTGTTATTATTATGGATTTATTGAGCCAGGTCACATAAAATTTACTGCTCGGAGAATGGCCGATGTGTACATTACTGCTTCGCGGATTTCCCGAGAAGACCTCTGCAAAAGAGGACTAGGACTACTAAATTATTGTTTTTTTTTTAATGCAACTAAATTAGAATAAAAGCAAGACGCTCTACTGATGATAAGAAATTGCGCTGTCCTTATAATTAGTACAGTGCTACCCAATATTTTATAAAGGTAAAATTCTGAGTGCACTGCGCCAACGCTTCTTAGTTGAGAATCATAAGATGTTAACTCTTCTTTGTTGTGACTCTTCAGCACAAGTGAATTAAATTTAAAAAAGTGGTCGTTGGTCCGGCTTGTAAGCCGGAGGTCCTGGGTTCAAATCTCAGTGTGGCAAAGATTTTCGGCTGGACGCTACCGTGTTTCGGAAGGCACGTAAAATTGTGGGTCCCAGTTGTTTCCTATAAGATATGTAGGAGACAGTCGTTAGGTCATGCAGCAGGCCCTGTAGTAATCGGCGACCTGAAACTGCAACAAATATGTTAGCTAGGTTGTGTAACCTATAAATTGTGATTTGACTCTGACAGTGTAACTAGGGTAACCTGTTCTGTTGGAGTATAAACCCCAATAATTATTATAAACGTGAAAGTTTGTTCGTGAAAGAGTATTGTAATCATTTCTGTATATATTTATATTTCCAGATGAAAGCTCAACATACCAAGTGACCTACGCGGAGCTAGCTGCCCGGACGAATGCTCTAGCCAAGGTGATATCCAGCAAGGCTTCACTTCGGGGAAGCAACCGGGATGGAGACTACGTGGTAGCTGTGTGCATGCAGCCTACGCATAAGTGAGTTTAAATAATACTTATTGAGGTCTATTCCCATGGGCCACCCCTAGAAATGGCCATCGAAGTGGTAAGATGGCTACCACGGTAAAGAGATATACAGTTATTTGACTCCCTAGAAGCGGTTGGTCGCGCGAGTTTGCCACGAGGTGGGTAGGGACAAAGTATTATTAATTATTTTTGATATTTTCAGCAATTCACAACAATAACGCCTATTCGGCACCTTGCTGCTATAATATAATCTGGAGACCCGAGATCAAATCTCGGTGTGACTCTTGTTTTTACTTGATTTCAAAGTACTTGAAAAACCTTTCAAGGTACTTGAAAAACATGGGGAAATTAGGGTTGAGTGATGTGATCAATACGAGTATAACTGATCACCAGCTGATGAGATTGTGTCGCTAATGAAATGCAAATGAAATGAAATTCATTTATTCCATAAAATAGGTACATATGTATGTATACAAGATAGTAAGTCTTCGCAGTTCGCAGTATATATCAAGGACTTTTTTTTCAAGGGCTTATGAAGGTTTCTAATATTTTGAGATTGAGTCTATCGATGCGATGGTGGGATCAAAATTGGCGACACCGTCGTAGTAAAGTGCTTAAGTTTTCTTCCAACCAAGTTATTTGCGTTGGAGATTTCTCTATACGATAAGACCGCTGAGACTTTATCTTAAGTTGGTTTTGTATTTTACTCTACCTCTATATAACTTTTTGTTGCAACTTAGTAATATGCAATAAAGAATTATTCAATTGTGTAATGTTGTCCACAGTACAGTAACAGCACTGCTCGCGATATGGAAAGCAGGAGCGGCGTACGTGCCAATGGAGCCAAGCTTCCCTCAAGCAAGAATCACACATATCCTGACTGATTCTGAGCCGGCGCTGGTCGTTTATGATGACAGTGGTAAGTAGACTGTTGAAGATGGACATATAATAGCTAGATGTCGTTAAATGCAGCGGTTACTCGTGATATGGAAGGCAGGAGCGGCGTATGTACCGATGGAGCCGAGATTCCCTCAAGCTAGAATCACACACATTCTGCGTGACTCTGAACCGGCGATCGTCGCTTATGATAAAAGTGGTAAGTAGAAGACGAGCCAAGAATAAGGTTCTGTACAGAATACATGTTAAAGTAATACGCATATGTACATGGACATGAAAACATAAGAAAACTGGTGTAAACTGCGGGAATCCTATATGACCAATTCGTTCAGCAAGCTAAGTTTTTTCTAGAATAAGCTCTATCAACTGCATTTCCTATTGTCAAAATAAAATTAAAAAGAAAGTATCTAAATTTAGGGTACAAACATCAAAATCAAATCAAATCAGTTTTAGGATTTCGTTAGGTCTACGAGTTATGATATCAATTTTGTTTCCTTAAGTCAGAACCTATCTGGTCAGTCAAGCTTCTTTAATATCTCATAATATTTCGATTTGCAGCAAACCCCAGCATGTTCCTCGAGAGCGGTGTACCCTCAGTTTCCTTCGAAGAGTTAGTCCTCGAGGCTAGCGGAGTGTCAGCGGAACAGCCCCATGATGAGGAGATCCTGGTGCCGTCCAGGGATGACAGCATCGCCATCATTTTGTACACTTCTGGGAGCACGGGCGTGCCTAAAGGTATGGAGGAGCTGTGATAATGGTTTTAGAATTCAAAGAAATAAAAGGTTTTTGTTAAAGATTCTTTTGGACAGACGAAAAGAGGAAGAACATGAAGTATCAAGAAGTTAAATCAAATATTATAGGTACCTATATGTATTTGTACGTCGTTGAGAGAAATTATCGCAGGCCTTTTGTATCTAAAGAAATCTGAAAGATGATTCAAGCAGTGTCCATGTTAAATGTTCGACTTACGAGCAATAGCAAGTAAAATCGATACGGGAATCACACTTACGACCGCAGACACCGACGAATTGTGTTTCTGGTTAGGCTGGAGAAATAGCGTTGGCGTCGTCCAAAGGCTCCAAAAATGAGTTTACATAAAACTGTAGCTATACAACGAAGTAAAAAGACGAGCATGACGCTCTCCTGATGGTAAGAGATAGCGCTGCCCATAATTAGTACAGTGCTACCCAGGATTTTTCAAAGGAAAAATTCTGGGTGCACTTCTTACTTGAGAGTCATAAGATGTTAAGACTCTTCAGCCCAGTAATTTCACTAGCTACAGTGCCCTCCTACCGAAGCACAGTAATGTTTGCACTTCACTGCTCAGGCGGAATAACTGGCACTGTTGGGGTACCCACCTAGACGACCTTCCTGCAAAAGAAGTCTACCCCCGCTACGCTTAAAAAAACATAAAATCATTTCTATTACATTATCATAATCATGTAAAACTTTATTTCTTAGGAGTCCGTCTCCCCTACTCATCAATCTGCAACCGCCTCTGGTGGCAGTTCCACACCTTCCCCTACTCTGAAACGGAGGGCACCTGCGTCTGGAAGACAGCCCTGACCTTCGTGGACTCAGTCTGCGAGATATGGGGACCATTGCTCCACGGGAGGACCTTGATGGTACTGTCCAGGGCAACTACCAGGGATCCACAGAAACTGGTCAGAGTTCTGAGTGAACACCAGGTAAGGAATAAAACTCTTTCACTCTTCCTAAGCTCTTTCTTTCAGCAGCTTTCCAATCATGAAGATTAACTCTTTCAGAAACTTTACCACCATTTTCTCGTAGTAGGCTTTGTCTTTTTACAAGGTTTTTTTTTATATACTTTCACCTGTCCGTTGTTTGTCTGTAATTAAATCTTGCAAGTTTAATTTGATCCACTTCCCGGTTTCTGATTGAGCTGAAATTTTGCATGCATGTATAAATCACATGACAATGCAATTTTATTTTATATTTATTATTATGACATTGAGCTGATTTGATGATGGAACTGGAAGGTGGATATAAGAACTCTGTAATTAAACGACGCCACCCCATCGACTTTGGGCTCATTTGATTCGTCTTGACTTGTACTTTGGTGCAAGATGCCTAAAACAGCTTGTTTTTAATTTTTTTTATTTCACTTGTCTTTCTCTTTATAGTGGTAGGCGGTAGGCTTCGACCGTGGCTAGTTACCACCTATACTAGTCAAAACTGTGTCTTCATGTGGTCATTATGGCCGTGTTCCGGTACGATTTTCAGTAAAGCCAGAGAGGGATTTACCGGGTACCGTCAACGCGCCATCATCGAATGACATTGCAATGCGATTTTTTTACTGAAGATTGGATTAAAACGAATCATAATAATTAGTCATCCAATTATTAAGATTATCGGAAATTACAGCATGGCACGCTTCGCACGCGAACCTTTGTAAATTAATTATTAACAAAAAGTCCAATTAGTTCTAGACAAATAAACATAATTGAACCACTCATTGTCTTTGTAATCCAAAAACGTTCAAAGAACTTAAGAAGGAGGTTCTGAAATCAGATTTATGTTTTACTCTGTCGCTACTGAGCAGATTTGCTTTTCTCCCTTATATTTTAATATACGTACTTTAAGATCAATCATTTACATAATAATATAAATATATTATAATATTTTTATCTTCATTCTCGGTTTCATAAATTAAAAAATCTGTTTTGTTGTTTACTCACATTTATCTCTTTGATTTTATTATTATCGTGTCCCACATTTACGTAATTTATTTAAGGTCCATAATTTATTTTTATAACATGTCCTACACATTTTATTATCTTTACTGCTTTAGCTTTATGTATGTTATTATAGGTATATCTAACTACATGTGCCAGGCGGTTTTACCTGCTGAAAATAGCTTATATATACGTTTTACTCCGAATCCTAAGCTACCTAACTTCTTATATGCTAAATTTCAGCTTAATTGGTTAAGCTTATATTTTTCCTGAAGATAAAATAAACACACACAAACTCAACGATTTTTTTTTTAAGTTTGTCTTTGCCGTAATCTTTTTTTAAAGTTTATGAGCCTACCAAGTCAAAATTAATAATTTTACTCCCTTTTCTTCCTTTTCCAGGTCGAACGCCTAGTCCTCGTCCCAACTCTCCTCCGTTCTATCCTCATGTACCTCTCCCTAACACCAAACCAGCGACCTCTCCAGACCCTCAAACTATGGGTCTGTTCGGGAGAGATACTCAGCAAGGACCTCGCTGCGCAGTACTTTGACTACTTCGGCTATACCAGCGGGTATAAGCTGGCGAACTTCTATGGGAGCACTGAAGTCATGGGTGACGTCACATACTATGTGCTGGAAAAGGCTGGGCAGTTGGACGTCTTCCCTACTATTCCTATTGGTAAGTGAGGCCATAGTTTTCCATCCGTGCGTAGTGCGTAATGCTAGCGAAGCAAGCTTCAGATACCATGGATTCATGGATAAATAACGTTTCGGACCAACGCATAAACTGACCAAACTCCAGATCAAGACAAGACTCTCTAAGAAGCCTCTTTCGAATTTTTGAGTTTTGGACACTTTGCCAGGAAAGACGAAGATAATCTTGAGTATTGTTGGAAGAAAAATTGCTACATGTAGCCTCTCTCTGATGCATTTGTCAGACCTGATCGGTAGTTTGGGATATAGCCAGATAATCCACCGTCGTTGGGAAGAAAGGAAAAGATGGAAGAATTATATTTGATTTTGAGGTTCATTATTAACCTGTATAATATTATCTAGGTCTTCCAAAGCAAACTACCACTGCGCTCATCATCCTGAAACATTACAAGTACGACTACTGTACGTACTAATACGTCACGTAATACTTTCGGACAATTACGATGTCAAAGAAGTGTAATTCATAACACCTACGATAGTTTCCAAAATCATCGTCCTGAAACATAACGAAGGTCTTCTTTGTTTCTCCCAGGGGCTCCACTGGACAACTGCGCAGTATACCTGCTGGATGACGAGCTGAACCCGTCAGCAGAGAGCGAGCCGGGCCAGGTGTGGGTGTCGGGCAGCAACCTCGCCGCCGGGTACGTCGGGGGTCAAGGAGCGGCCAGCTTCTGTGACAACCCACATGCTGCTCATCCTGGTAAGACCATCCTTTTCAGACAAGTAACTGCTGGATATATGCCCTCTTTCTCTCGTGCTTTTCTTTTCTACAATAGGCAGCCATCTTCTGTGACAACCTACACGCTAATCACCTTGGTGAGATCATCACTCTTTCAGCCATTATCAACTGAATGAATAGTTTCATCATCTTTTCGTGCTTTTCTTCTCTATAAGGAGCAGCCAGCTTCTGTGACAACCCGCACACTGCTCATCCTGGTAAGATCATCAATTTCAGTCATTATCAAGCAACTGCTGGATGAATGGTTTCTTCTTCCTGTGCTTTTCTCTTCTATAAGGAGCAGCCAGTGTCTGTGACAACACGCACATTGCTCATCCTGGTAAGACTATCATCTTTCAGCCGTTCTCGTCCTCAATCGTCTGGTGAACATATTATGCATTAGTGAACCCGTCAGCAGAGAGCGAGCCGGGCCAAGTGTGGGTGTCGGGCAGCAACCTCGCCGCGGGGTACGTCGGGGGTCAAGGAGCGGCCAGCTTCTGTGATAACCCGCATGCTGCTCATCCTGTTAAGACCATCATCCTTTTCAGCTATTACCAAGCAACTGCTGTATACCTAAGGTCATAAGTATTGTCACACATTAAAAACTTTTCTTTTAGAATGCTGGCCACAAAAAAGTTTATTGAATTCGAATTTCGAATTGTTCATGAAAATAAAAATGTATACTTTTTAGAATTTTACTCATTTTTAAATATGGAGTGGACGCTTAAAGAAGACCGTGTTGCAGTTATTGCGTTGCATCGTTGCGGTTACGCGCCAATTCAAATTTTTGACATACTGAAAAATTTGAATATATAACCAAAAGATTCGTTTATCGTACCATCAAACGATACAATGAAGACTCTAGTGTAGATGACAGGTCAAGAAGTGGTCGCCCTCGGTCTGTTAGGACTCCAGCAGTGATAAAAGCTGTGAAGGCGCGAATTCAAAGAAATCCCAAACGTAAGCAGAAACTGTTGGCCCTTCAGATGGGGTTAAGCAGAACCACGGTGAAAAGGGTGTTAAATGAAGACTTAGGGCTTCGGGCATATCGAAGAAAAACAGGACATCGTTTAAATGCTCGTCTAATGGACCTGAGACTGAAGAGATGCCGCGCTTTGTTGAAGCGGTACGCGAGAAAAAAATATCGAGAAATTCTTTTTTCGGATGAAAAAATTTTTACCGTAGAAGAGAGCTACAACAAACAAAATGATAAGGTGTACGCACACAGTAGTGAAGAAGCGAGCAACCGTATTCCGCGTGTCCAACGAGGTCATTTTCCATCCTCGCTCATGGTATGGTTGGGAGTTTCTTATTGGGGCTTAACAGAGGTACATTTTTGTGAGAAAGGTGTAAAAACGAATGCAGTTGTGTATCAAAATACAGTCCTGACGAACCTTGTGGAACCTGTTTCTCATACCATGTTCAATAACAGGCACTGGGTATTCCAACAAGATTCGGCGCCAGCTCATAGAGCGAAGAGCACACAAGACTGGCTGGCGGCGCGTGAAATCGACTTCATCCGGCACGAAGACTGGCCCTCCTCCAGTCCAGATTTGAGTCCGTTAGATTACAAGATATGGCAAAACTTGGAGGAAAAGGCGTGCTCAAAGCCTCATCCCAATTTGGAGTCACTCAAGACATCCTTGATTAAGGCAGCAGCCGATATTGACATGGACCTCGTTCGTGCTGCGATAGACGACTGGCCGCGCAGATTGAAGGCCTGTATTCAAAATCACGGAGGTCATTTTGAATAAACTTTATTGTCATAAGAATCTATGTTTTGTTAAGTTCATTTTGGTATATAAATGGTTACATAATAAATAAACTTGTTCCAATAATTTTATATTAAACATGTGACAGAATTTATGACCTGACTAGGTATATGCCTTCTTCTATAAGGAGTAGCTAGCTTCTGTGATAACCCACACGCTGCTCATGCTGGTGAGATCATCATCTTTTCAGCCGGTCTATACCGGTTGCTGAGCATATGTCTTCTTCTTCTCATGATTTCCTGATCTACAAAAGCACTGGGTACTTTTACCATCTACAAAAAGCACTGGATCATTATCTCTTTCAGCTAATACTTATTATAAGCCGACTGCTGAAACTCCTTCTTCCATTTGTACTATTATTATTTGCCCTGTGCGTATTGTACCCAGGTTTCTCGTAATCCATCAGGAGAACGGTCCGAGGAGAGGGTAATGAGGGATGATGGTGGTGATGGTGAGATTGTCATCATCGCATTTTCAGCCATGACTGTTTATTAAACGACGAACGACTGCTGCTGTTGTTTAAGCGACTGCTGAAGAATTTCTTTTTTCTTCTTGTGCCATTTTCCCAAGTTACGTGGATATTGAGTCCAGACCATCTGCAATCTTAACAATATCACTAAACTCAAATGCAAATTTTAAAAGGCCATAATAAAGCATTTTCCATGCCATGAACTTTGCTTCTCTTTTTTTACCAGAATTCGGTCGTCTCTACCGCACTGGTGACTACGGTACACTGGAAAAAGGTGTAGTTCTATACGCGGGACGTACCGACGCACAAGTGAAGGTTCGAGGACACAGAGTCGATCTGTTGGAGGTGGAACGAGCTGTCTCCAGGGAACAGGCTGTGGAAAAAGGTAAAACACGAAAAGTAGACATCATTTATCCAAGTAGGCTACTGTGAAGCACCTTTGCTAATCTATTTTTACCTACAGAGTCTAAAATAAATGAAAATCTATTTATTAATTCGGAAAGTGTATAAGAAAACGGGCAAGAAATGCAAAGGGATGATGCGATAGTGTCGTGAAGTTATTATACCTATGCATTTGGCCTACAAGAGATGTCCTACAACACATTCCCGTGCCCCCAAGTCCCAACATAACGCGTTTTATTTTGTCTTTAAAAACCCTGAAGATGTCATAGCTCAGTATATTGCTAGGTGCCCTAACATTTTATATTAATTTCCAGCCGTGGTTCTGTGCTACGGGCTAGATCGCGGCAACCCTGAGATCCTCGCCTTCGTCACCATCAAGCCTGACGCCAGGGTCACGGGACATCATATCGAAGCCAGCTTGAAGGACAGCTTGACCAGCTACATGATACCACAGGTAAGTAGTATATACCAGCATCAAGCGTGACTCCAGGGTCACGGGACATCATATCGAAGCCAGCTTGGATAGCTTGACCAGCTACATGATGCCACAGGTGAGTAGCGTATGCCAGTATCAAGCCTGACCCCAGGGTCATGGGACATCATATCGAAACCAGCTTCGACAGCTTGACCAGCTACATGATACCACAGGTGAGTAGCGTATACCAGCATCAAACCTGACGCCAGGGTCACGGGACATCATATCGAAGCCAGATTGACCAGCTACATGATACCACAGGTGAGTAGCGTATACCAGCATCAAACCTAACGCCAGGGTCACGGGACATCATGTCGAAGCCAGCTTGACCAGCTACAAGATACCACAGGTGAGTAGCGTATACCAGCATCAAGCCTGACGCCAGGGTCACGGGACATCATATCGAAGCCAGCTTGACCAGCTACATGATACCACAGGTGAGTAGCGTATACCAGCATCAAACCTAACGCCAGGGTCACGGGACATCATGTCGAAGCCAGCTTGACCAGCTACAAGATACCACAGGTGAGTAGCGTATACCAGCATCAAGCCTGACGCCAGGGTCACGGGACATCATATCGAAGCCAGCTTGAAGGACAGCTTGACCAGCTACATGATACCACAGGTGAGTAGCGTATACCAGCATCATCAAGCCTGACTCCAGGGTCACGGGACATCACATCGAAGCCAGCTTGGATAGCTTGACCAGCTACATGATACCACAGGTGTGTAGCGTATACCAGCATCATCAAGCCTGACTCCAGGGTCACGGGACATCACATCGAAGCCAGCTTGGATAGCTTGACCAGCTACATGATACCACAGGTGAGTAGCGTATACCAGCACCATAGGAACAAGCTTTGCTTTTTATTTTTTTTCTTATTAGTTTTATATGGGTGGCGTTAGTCCAGGTTTCTCACCTGTGTGAGGGTTATAATATGCGTAACGCATTTGTCCTGGGTCAAACAAAAGGTAACTCACCTGGGTGACCGAGGAGAAATGCTGCGACGTACCCGCTGCCCTGGCATTATGGCGTCCCGCAGGAACACCCACAGGTTTTAAGTGGGTATCCGCCGCGCACATCTTCGGCGGGGGAGTCCCACATACCGCCGCGCACTGCGCCAGAGTGCGCGGGGTGACGATGGGTATAAAGCATTTTCCTGAATCAAAAAAATCATAACTCTTAACATCTCAAGAGTTTTTGTTTTAGATCATAATAACATTGACCTTCAGAATTGTGCAGAATACAGTAAAATTCCTGCACATTACTGATTGGCGGATGAATAACTGTTAAAGGTGCAGGTGCACTCAAAATAATTCATGGTAATATTTGTATGTTTTCAGGTAATTGTAGTGGAGAGCATTCCCTTGTTGGTCAACGGTAAAGTTGACCGACAGGCGCTGCTGAAAATGTACGAGAATACCAATAATAACGGTTAGTATAACGTAACTTAAGTACCTATAATGACTTCACAACCATTTTTTATGCAATCAAATTAATGCGATATTCGCCTGATGTTAAGCTCACACGATATGACAAATTTGGAAATGTTAATTTACTTTTTGAAACATTTTTGACTGACTATTGGTAACGTAAAAACTCAATGCATTCCAACAACTGTATGTTAGATAAAGTTTGAGAATTGTCCTCAACGCGCGTACCGAGTATCGATCGAGTCAAGTGAATGTGCCGTGGGAGCGGCCGGCGATGCGCTAGAAACGACTTGTTCTTACTATAAAAATCAGTCTTTTAATGCTAAGGTTTGAAATAATAGGACCATTCATAGTTACCTACTCTTCATCAGATTTGACTAAACCGCGTCTCCGGTGTGTTTTGGTCTACACAATCAACTAAAATATGACAACATTATTCACAAAACATTGTCAAACTACACATTTTTACGTACAACAAAAACATAATATCAGCATTCATTAAAATCGCCTGGAATTTGTTGAATGTTGTCATGTTATAATGTCGATTGTGTAGACCAAAACATGAGCGAAGACGCAGCTTAAGACTCTATATCAGACCTGAAGTTTGACAATTCAAAATCCAAACAGCAGCGGCTTTAGCATGCCACATAAAAAGATAAAGATAAAAAAGTATTTATTATCAGTAAAAAGGAAAATTACATAATAGAAAATAAACAACACAGACAATCAACACATGGAATCCCGCTGAAATTTCAAGAGTAGAACTGTCATCCCATACATTGTTCTTTCGTGAATGTATGGGATGACAGTTCTACTCTTGAAGTTTTGTCGGGATTCCGTGTGGTATGCTAGAGCCACACAGGAGTTTTCGGAGTTTTCAAACTTAAGATTTCTAGTCCATATATAGGTACTATCTCGTATATGATCAAGTCATACCTAACAGTGCCTTTATATATTTTTTCCAAACGTACTCATTGTTACGTATACATTTTTTTTTTGAAAGTCGAGGAAGCGAAAGAGGTGCGTCAGGATCGTACCCAATGGAGGGAAATAGTCTCTGCCTACCCCAACGAGAACTAGGCGTGATTGTATGTATGTATGTATTTTTTTCCAGACGATTCCGAGATCACCCTGGACATAGACTACACGGGGGTGGAGCCTGAAGCCCTGGAGACAGCCAAGGTTCTGTTCGAGACGGTGGGCGAAGTCCTAGGCCGAGCCGCTAGAGGAGCCCTATCAATTAGGGCAGGCTTCTATGAACTAGGAGGGAACTCGCTCAACTCTATCTTCACTATTACTCGGCTGAGGGATAGAGGATATTATATTGGTGAGAACTTTACTGTAACTACTAACTCACTTAACCTTTAAGTGACGTCATAATGATGATTCGATGGGATTGTGTTGTTTAATTACAGAGTTCCAATGGCCATCGTCTACCTCCAACATTAGACCCTCGTTACCATCTAGCACCAAAGTTTTCATCAAGACGAATCACTCGAGCCCAAACTCGATGGGGTTGTGTCGTTAAACTACCGAGTTCTCATGGCTTCCTACCGGTTCCATTATCAGATAATCTCCATGACATAATAGTTTTGGATTGTACTCTATATCATCTTCTTCAACGCACAGCCTAAACCGCTGGACGGATTGGGTTGAAATTTGGAACACAGATAGTTTTTATGACGTAGACCTTTTTTTTTTTGACCCAGGAAAAATGCGTTACGCATCATCACCCCACGCCGGGGGGCGCGGGGCGGTATGTGGGACTCCCCCGCCAGAGATGGGAGCGGCGGGGATACCCACTAAAAAACCTGGGGGTGTCCTGCGGGACGCCATAATGCCGGGGGAGCGGGTACGCCGAAGCATTCATCCGCGGCCCCGACGGCGTTTGGTCCTCACTGACAGGAGGACCCCTCCGCGGTGGGGTGAAGAGGAGTTTCACCCCACCCTCTCAAGGGGCGCGCGGAAACACCGCGCGCGCCACCTCGTGGGTCTGTGCTTGCGGCGACGAGTACCCCCGTACTCGCCGCCTAGACCCAGGTTATGGGGGCTGGAGAAGGGCGTGGAAGATACGCCTCCGACGCCCCCTTCTCCGGGCACGCATCGGGAGGTCGGTGGTGACCTCCCGTTCGCGTTCCGCGATCTCCTTCTGCGAGATGACACTCTCGCAGAACGAAACCGCGGCCTGCCACGACTCCTCGCTCGCAACCATGGCTTTTACCATGGTTGCTAGCGAGAGTTCGCCCCCCATAACAGCGACGAGGGCACGGCGCTCACTGACCCAAGCTGGGCACTCCACCAGTGTATGCTGCGCCGTATTCACGTCGCTACCACAGTGATGGCAAGCAGGGGTCGGTTCCCTGCCGGCTACGTGGTGCAAGTACTTTCCGAAGCATGTCCGAAGCATTCGGGGCGCACCTGCACGAGCCGGAAGGTCAAGGACCCGTGCTCTCTGTCCGTCCACTGCTGGAGTAGTGGACGGACTGCCACCACTGTCCAGCTGCCTGCTCGAGGAGGAACATAAATAGGTTTTATGACGTAGACCTCCGCTAAGAAAGGATTTCCCCATGCGGGCAAAGCCGCGAGCATAAGCTAGTAATAATTATATGAATACTCCTAAGTCAACAGTGACCGAATAAACCTAGCTGTAAGCCGCACTTTCGGGGTTGCCCATAATATTCAGTGAGGTAAAATGACCATATTTGTGTCGTTCAATATTTTAAACTAGTAATTTATATTTTGTTCAGAAATCAGTGACTTCCTCGGCGCGGCAACCTTGGGCGAAGTGTTATCCTACCTCACCACCAACCCTGACTGCGAGAGAGACGCGAGAGAACTGCGCTTTACTGCGGAACCGATGAGGCATGAACACAGACAACAGGTTATTGAGTAAGTTTACATTTTACATGTATAACAAAGACCTAATATTATAATATGTATTCTTCATTAAAACACTTACACACTCACACGTTTACACTAATACACTTGCGTGCTCACGCGTTCACAGTTACACTCGCGATCTCACACGTACTCACTTACATACTTGCTCACACATACGTTCACACTAACATCCATGCATGCTCACACATTCATACTTACACACACTTGTACACTTACACTTACAAACACTTATATACGCACGCACTCATTTTTATACTCTCACACTTACAAACAACCAAATGCAAACCTGGGCGAAGTGTTATCCTGCCTCACCACCAACTCTAACCGTGAGAGAGCTGCACAATACTCCGGAAGCGATGTGGCACAAACACAAGCAACAGGTTATTAAGTAAGTGCACATTTATTCATATAAACACTTAAACGCTTACACTAACACACTTCACGCGTCTACATTTATACACTTGCCCACTCACGCTTTTGTATTTATACTTAGCGTGTAAGTATAAATACAAAAGCATGAGTGGGTAAGTGTACAAATGTAAACGCGTAAAGTGTGTTATTGTACACTCACGTGTTCACACTTACACACTCGCGCGTTTACACTTAGACACTCATGCATTTGCACTTATAGAGCTAGTTAGGTTAGCTCTTACACTTTTACATGATTTTTACGAATTCTTTTAAGAAATATGTTTTGAATGGTTACACATAATATATTATTTAGATCTTCCCAAACATATTGTATGTCTACCAAAATGTATAATTTCAATAATAATTGGTCCACAGCATGATAGTATCATCGTTCTACGAGAAGGTAGAGTTGGAGCAATTCTTCAAGCTCGAGATAGAAACTTACAACTGTACGCACCGCTATACACTTACGCGTTTAAACTTATACACTACTACTCTTACACGCTTACACTTACACATGATTTTTACAAACTCATTGAAAACACATGTTTTGAATATTTACAGGAATTTATATATTTTTTATTTACAGATTTTTATATATTATATTTATTAGACGTTCTAAAAGTGCAATTTTTCCAAAGCATGATAGTGTCATCGTTCTACGAGAAGGCAGAGTTGAAGCAGTTCCTGAAGCATGAAATAGAAACTTATACAACTGTGCACACTGCTTATACACTCACGCGTTTACACTTATACATGTTTACACTTACACATGATTTTTACAAACTCTTTGAAAGCATATGTTTTGAATATTTACAGAATATATTCAGATATCATAGTGAAATTACTGGGCTGAAGAGTCTTAACATCTTATGACTCTCAAGTAAGAAGCGTTGGCGCAGTGCACCCATAATTTTACCTTTGTAAAATACTGGGTAGAACTGTACTTATTATGGGCAGCGTTATCTCTTACCATCAGGAGAGCGTCTTGGTCGTCTTCTTACTTCGTTGTATAAAAAAAAACATTATTAGACGTTCTATAAGTGTAATTTGTCCACATGATAGTATCATCGTTTTACGAGAAGGCAGAGTTGGAGCAGTTCTTGAAGAATTTATAACTGTGCGCACTGCTTATACACTCACGCGTTTACACTTACACACTATCGTTCTTACACGTTTACACTCATCATGATTTTTATGAATTCTTTAAAAACATGTTGTATAAGAATATATTCATATTATATTATTAGACGTTCTAAAAGTGTAATTTGTCCACAGCATGATAGTATCATCGTTCTACGAGAAGGCAGAGTTGGAGCAGTTCCTGAAGCATGAGATAGAGACGTGTGACTACGCGCATTGCATCGACGCATGCTGGCCCGCCCTGCTTCATGCCAACCTTAGCGTTGTACTCAATGATCGTAAGTCACCCACACTATTATCGTAAGGTTAATAATAAATACTATATACTTCTACCGGGGGTAGACTTCCTTTGCAGGAGGTCGTCTAGGTGGGTACCCCAACAGTGCCAGTTATTCTACCGTCTGAGCAGTGATGTGTCGACATTACTGTGCTTCGGTAGGAGGGCACTGTAGCTAGCGAAATTACTGGGCTAAAGAGTCTTAACATCTTATGACTCTTGAGTAAGAAGCGTTGGTGCAGTGCTCCTAGAATTTCACATAATTGTGAAATCCTAGGTAACACTGTACTGATTATGGGCAGCCGTTATCTCTTAACATCAGGAGAGCGTCTTGTTCGTCTTCTACTTCACCACATAAAAAAAAAAAAACCGTGAGTACAGTCGTGTATAAAGTAAATCAAGATACACTCGCATTACATTTTTATAACATCCGATTTAATCCTATTAATTAATTAATAAAAATAAGTGGGTTTGGTTACCAATTATTTAGTTATCATTAATTTAGTTTGTTTTATTGGGGTTAAATATGCATAATTTCATCATTTATGAACTGATATGGCATTTTTTCCAGCTCGTGTTTTGGTTACAAAAATTCAACAATAACATCACAACATTTTTCACAAAACATTGATTGTTAAACTACACTTTTTTTCCAACAATGATTTTGCTTTCCATACCCGATGGTAAGGACGTACAACAAAACATAATATCATATTCATCAAAATCTCCGAGAATTTTCTGAATGTTGTCATGTTTTTGTTGGATGTTTGAACCAAAACACGCGCTGGAGACGCAGCTTAACATATCAACATAACATTTGTTACAGCAAATGGCACGCCAATAGCTGTGGCTTTAAACTTCGACGCCCGCGACGAGCCTGATGTAGAACTGTCAGGAGGACTCGCCAAGATCATGGCCTTCTTGGAGTATGTCGAGAGCTCGGTTAGAGACACCATGTTGCCGCCAGGGAAAGGTAATAAGTCTCCAATTTGTCTTTTTTTTGTTCATCAATAAATTATAATTTAAAATATATCGGACACATATTTTTTTGTAAATTTGCCAGTTATTCTACCGCCTGAGCAGTGATGTGCAAACATTACTGTGCTTCGGTAGGAGGGCACTGTAGCTAGTGAAATTACTGGGCTGATGAGTCTTAACATCTTATGACTCTCAACTCTCAAATAAGAAGCGTTGGCGCAGTGTACTGGGTGGCACTGTACTAATTATGGGCAGCCAGGCGCGGATCCAGACCATAATTTTGGGGGGGGTCATCGGCTAGAATTTTTTTCAAACTAAGAATTTTTTGAAATGAAATGAAATTTATTCATAAAACATGAGTATACATAATACATTATATAAGATGTTATAATTGATTACATTTTAGTCCTCCATGTTTTGCCTTGTGGCGTACAAATATTGAAGTTACATAATTAATTAATATAACGGATACATATTATTATAATTAATTTGAATGACAAGTGATTTTAAAATAAAAATTTAAATTAAGTTATACAAGTGAATTAAATTAAAAATTTAAAAAACCCCCAACGCAATACGTAATTCATCATTTTTTTGATGGCGGCCATCTTGGATTTTAAATTTTATATAGTGGGCTGTATTTTACTCGTTAAGCCCTTTCATTTGATACCCATATTGAGGGGGTCGTGAAAGAAAAAAGTAATCCGCCATTTTGTAGCGGTGGCCATCTTGGACCGATTTCCACCAAACATGGCTAAGAACACTCTCGACTAACTCTACTTTCAAAAAAAAAAAAAATCAAAATCCGTTCATCCGTTTGGGAGCTACGATGCCACAGACAGACACATACACACAGACAGACAGACACGTCAAACTTATAACACCCCGTCGTTTTTGCGTCGGGGGTTAATAAAATAGATTAAATTATTAATGTTGTCGAAATTATTCAGTCAGAGAAAACAAATTGAGATTTACATTCAAAGAAGTCACGAATAGAATAGAAGGAGAAGTGCAAAAGCCATTTGTTTTGAGACTCGTTTCAGCGTAGTCTTGATAATCTTACATTTTTCAGTACGAATGATGTGCGTTTAGCTTGCTGCGAGAGGCAAGAAAAGTAAATATTCTTATTTATAAAAGCGCGAGCAGTTCCCTGTGAGCGCCGAGAAAATTTGGAATTTTTCAGCACGAATGATAAGCGTTTGGCTTGCTTGCTCCAAGTGGTAAATAAACTAAACATTATTATTTATATAGCGCGAGCAGCTCACCTGTGAGCGCTAAGAAAATTTTGAATTTTTCAGCACGTATGACGTGCGTTTAGCTTGTTCCGAGAGGCTAGGAAACTAAATATTATTATTTATAAAAGCGCGAGCAGCTCGCTGCGAGCGCCGAAAAATTTTTGAATTTTTCAGCACGAATGATGAGCGTTTAGCTTGCTCCGAGTGGCAAGGAAACTAAATATTCTTATTTATAGAGCGCGAGCAGCTCGCTGCGAGCCCCGAGAAAAATTTGAAATTTTCAGCACGTATGACGTGCATTTAGCTTGCTCCGAGAGGCAGGGAAACTAAATATTCTTATATATAAAAGCGCGAGCAGCTCGCTGCGAGCGCCGAGAAAATGTTGAATTTATCGGCACGAATGATGTGCGTTTAGCTTGCTCCGAGTGGCAATTAAACAAAATATTTTTATTTATAGAGCGCGAGCAGCTCGCTGCGAGCGCCGAGAAAAATTTGAAAAATTTCAGCACGAATGATGCGCGAGCAGTTCGAGGAAATTTTGAATCTTTCAGGACGAATGATCCGAGTTTTGCTCGCTCTGAACAGTATGAAAATTAAATATTAATATATATAGAGCGGGAGCTATTTGCTGCGAGCCAAAAAAAAAACTATTATACATGCGAGCAGCTTGCTGCAAGCGCAAAGACTTAGCTGCAAAGACGACATAAAGCGCGAACAGCTTGCAGCAGTTAATATAATCCAACTAATCCCAAATATGAAAGATACTGTGCAGTTTGCTACGAGAACCTACGGATAATTCGTAGGCGAGGACCGAAAAAAAAGTAGCTTAGTAAAAAAATAATAATTAAAACAACAAAACAGTTTTATGAACTTGTACGTAAAACTTGCAGCTAAGAGAAAAATTCCTAATTCTAACAGTGAAAGTAGCGTAAAACCAGTTGATATGATCGGATTTTTTTTCCCAACTAGGATTTTGGGGGGGTCATGACCCCCTTGACCCCCCCCTGGATCCGCGCCTGTGGGCAGCGTTATCTCTTACCATTAGGAGAGCGTCTAGCTCGTCTTCTTACTTCGTTGTATAAAAAAATTGCTAATAAAAACGTGTGAAATGCGTTGTATCCATTTCAGTTGCTTCACTGGTCAATCTTTGATACATTTTGTATCCACCGCATCCCTACCAGCTAGTGACGTCACACGTCTCCAACCAAAAACTTGTAACCAAAAAATATGTTTTTTTTTTGTTTTTGTGTGTTTAAATATTTTTGTTGTTTCAATATCAAGTGTATATTGTTGCTTAAACCGAAGACTATGCCATTGGAAGCTAATTCAACGCAATTTATATCTAAACTAGCTGCGCTCAGCTGTTTTACCCGCTGTACTGTAAGCCTATGTATTATTCCAGGGTCTAAGCTTTCTCTATACTCTATACCATATTTCAGCTCAATCGGTCCACTTGTTTAGGCGTCAAGAACAAACAAACTCACAAACTATCGTCTTTGTAATAAAAGTATGATGTGTTTTCACTAGACACTAAACCTTAATTATATTTCTTATTTACCAGCTTCACCACCAACCCATGTGATTATAATCAGTTCTCTCCATGCAAGGTTGTCTGGAAGAGATCGCTTATAGCGATAAAACCGCCAATTGTTACACTTAAGTAACGAAATTGTGTTTTAGTTTTAAAATAATCTGTATATTTGTGGTGTTACAATATATAAATGTATATATATATCAATATATATCTATCTATCTTCTATATTTCAGGAACAATTCTCCATTCGTTCATGATGGCGACATCAGAAGACCTGTCAGGCCGAGACAACGTGTCCGCCATCAGAGCGTTGGAACACGCCACCATGAGGATCGCTCAGGACAGAGGCTTCCATGGAGTGTTTACTACTAACACTAGCCCGCTTACACAGGTACGCAAAACGCAAAAAGTGGATTTACTCTAAAAATATACAATTTAGAAAAACAAATTATATATCATGTTTTAGTATTCAATTAGTAAAAACTTTTGCACCAAGTGCCAAATTTCTAAAACTACTATTTGACCCTTTTTTTTCAAAAATAAAAGACACTCAGTACAGACGTTTCGTAAAAATGAAATCTTTCATTTATTTTAAAAGGGTAAGCTTTTTCGACATAGTTTCTCTTTTAGAAATTGTTTTGAGGGTCAGACTACAAGATGGTAATGTTATTTTTATGTATTTATTCCAATAAACCCATATTTAGCAGGACACTCAATCCTTACGGCGTAAGAACTGAGTGTCCTAGTTAAACCGTTATAAATCTGTAACGGTACATTCTATTGATTTGAAAATTTCCCAAAAGTTTTTAGAAATTTTTTACTAACTCCAGAACTAAAAATTATAATCCTAGGGTCAATACTTTTGAAAATATTCGTATTTAGCAGCGCATCAGGATTGAGTGTCCTAATCTTTTGGTCATATCTCGTTCAATTCAAGTTTTAGAAATTCGAGACCCTGTGCATTATTTTTTACTATATTTTTACTAACTCCCCTGTAAATTTCAGATTTTTTACTGATACTTCAAAAAAAAGACACTCAGTGCAGATGCACACGTAACAAACAACCATGAGAACAACTACGTATATTAGAGCTTCACACTGAGCCTGTAAAGTGAACGCGATCTGGGGCGGAATTTTTGTAATGTTCTAGTTTGTAACCTGTCACATATAAAGCGAACGCGGGCAGGAACGAAATGAAGATCGCGACCGCTTTACCGTTCCGTCCCGCCTCAGTGTGACGTAAGCTTAAACCTTAAACACGTATTACGTATTGTAACTCTTAAGGCCCATGGATCCATGTTATTATAATTATTTCTCGACCTGCAAGTTTGTCTGGAAGAGATTGTTTTTGTGATTAGACCGCCAATTGTTACTTAAGTTAAAAATAATAATTGTGTTTGAATATTAAGCTTTTTGTATATATTTGAGGTGTTGCAATATAGAGTTTTCTGTTCTATACAGGCAAAAGAAACTGTACGTATTTGAGGTATTTTATGTGGTCTATATTTTATCACAATCTATTCAGTAGTTTGAAAAATATTTTAAAGGAAATGTAATTTGGAGACAAAAGATACTTGGACAGGTTTTAAAAAAAGTTAATTTTATTTAGTTCGTCAGTAAAAAAATGTAGGTACTATATAGTTTTTTTTATTGTGATCGTTATTTTGATATAATATTAAAATCATGGTAATAAAAATATATGGATGACCAATTCTTCTTATTTATATCATTGTTTGTTCTTTCAGCAACTGGGCACAGACGTCCTAGGTTTCCAGACGTTACTAGACTACCAAATCAACCAATACTTGGACTCTAACGGTGAACGCACGTTCGCTAACGCTCCCGACGACATGAGAGCCGTAGTGTGTTGGAAACCTGTCGAATAAACTATTATATACTAACTTATTATTACTATTTATAATAAAACTAAGATATGTGTAAGATTTATTTCTATTTTGATTGTGATTATTTGACGGATAAAGAAGTTGTATGAAATTTCATATTGATTGAAATTATTATTATCGCATAATTATTTAATGTTAGTATTACAAAAACATTATATAAATGTGTGTTTTAGTGAAACAGACATTAAAAAAATTGCGCGATAAGTCCGATGAATAAAATTAATATATGAGTTCAAATCGATCAAGTTTAAAGTGCATAATTTACAACGAGAATGTTTCGAGTAGTTACTTGATTTTTACTAGAAACACCAATCAATTTATATTTTTTAAAATTGATAGTTCTTTATTGTGATTTTGATAACTAATGTGAAAGTTGTTCATTTGATTATTGCTAAACGGCTTTACTCACGGTTGTCTCGTAAATGTGTGGATACACATTATATTAGGCTGTTTTCCGTGAGTACAGTCGTTAAATATATTAGACAATTAATGAGTTTTTATTAAGACAGTACCTTTTTCATTTCAATTTTCTTGTATAAATATTATTTTCAAAGTTCTTAGTAAGTTAATTTATTAAAAGTTTATTTTTTGACTAAACATAAAAATTGTAATTAATAAATGTTGATATCCTATTATTATAAATGCGAAAGTATACATCTGTTAATGTATGAATATGTGTGAAATGGCTAAACGGATTGAACTAAAATTTAAGAAATAGGTAGCTTACCCCCTTGAATAACAAAAATAAGCTAATTTACAGGATGTGAAAAACGGAAACAAGGATTGGTTTAATAAGTACAAGTAATTTTAATATTATTATAAGAATTAAAAACGGATGAGGCGTAAAATTATGTGTTCCATTTTGTTGCTATTTTCTGAATGTTTGGTAAAATATTATTCGATTCAATACTTTGCCTTTTTTTTAGTTTTTAGAATGGATTTTGCCTATTTTAGTTTAAGGTATTAATTTTAAGACAATCTGTGATTATTGGATTCATTCGGCTATTAAATATGAATTGTTATTGTAGGAGATAATTGTTTTTAAACTAGATCTCTCGGAAGCAGTTGATCGTGATAGTATTGTTAATATTTTAGTGTTTATTAATTGATTAAAGTTAATTACTCTTTAAATTTCTTGTTTTATTTACTATCTATGCGTAAAAGAGGTTCGCTAAGAAAGTAGAGCGGGAAATAATAATAGGGAATAGGGTGTTCAACAGAAAAGGTTTTATAAATATCATTTTTAAAAATATACCTACATATTAATTAATTTAAAGATATGACATATCAAAGTAATTATTTATGTTATATAGCAAAGAAAGATTGAAAATTCTCATCAACATCAAAATTATTTCTCTAGATATCACATACGAAAATGTGGGTGGATAAAATAAAAAAAACTGTTTCATACATTCAATTTATTAAAATGTTACTTCTAACCACAACAAATTTCCTACCTAATTAAATGAAGACTAGTGATTGACTAGATATGTTTAGTTGCTTAATTGCATAATATTATGTAGTTCGACTACCCTTAAATGCACGCCATTATGTCAAACTTGAGGAACACTTTATTTTGCTGACAGGTCCATTTTAAAAAAGGTTGACTTTACCTATGTATCTTCCTTCCAACAAGTACATTACTACTTTATTCATAAACAATATTAATTACTATGTTTTAGGTGCTTAGTGAAATGCTGAGTTTAAAAAATCTACTCTTTTGCGAATCTCTAAAGACCACTTCCACACTTTGTTCAATTCGAATTCGTCACGATGAACTGAATTTTGATAGTGCTTTTCGCACTACCGATGGTCCAAATCCGTGATGACGGTTTTCTTGTACGAATACTACCTATTATGATAACGTCAATCCGTTATCCGTGTTCATTAACAGTACGGTCATTTAACGGATTCTAATCAGACTTACTGAATATAGTGCGGTAGAGTTATTAAACTAAAAGCACATTATTTTACATCATTATTATTAATAAGTATCACTAATTAGGCCATATAAAATGATTGTTATAATAGTAATCTACGATAAAACCTGCTCTAGTATTCGTTAACGTATTAACTTCTCATGAACGCCAGTACAACGTTTGACTCATTTGATTTAAATTTAGATCTTTCCAAAGGGTGTGTCTTCATTTAAATTTAATTAAAATGGGTCAAGCGGATTTCGAGGTATTAATTAATAAGCTGCTAAATGTCTCGACCTCTGAAATAGAAAACGAGGTCGAAGCTGGTTAATGAATTTTTCAGTGATTATCCATCCAAATGGAATCCTGAAGTTAACAAAACCATGTCTTGACAGGCGGTCCACCGTCTGCCAAAACCTCATGTCAAATATGTCCGACACCAAACTTTCCCAAATCCGGCACTTCCAGGTCATCCAAATCCGCTTTCATCGAGACATAACCGCTCGAATCCGGTTTAATCGGGACATAATCATCCGTACCATCATTTATGTCTACTATAGGATTTTTATCCAACAAAGAATTCGTTATATTTGCTTCGTTTAATAACTTCAAAGACTCTTCCAAAGCTAAAGTGCGGTGTTCTGGCGTGTTTCCGCTGGTAGAAGGTGTTTCCATGGTGGATTTTCGGTGGTGGAGAGAATTGGTGTTGGTGTAAGGCGGTGGTTGCGGTCGATTGTAGTTGGCGGCCAAGTTTGTTGAGGATTTTGGACTGTATGGACGAGCTAGGCTGTTGTTTGGGCTGAAAAATAAAACAATAAAATCTTTTATAAAAATTATTTAAACACAAATATAGCTAATAGCTAAATATTATAAAGATGATGGTTAGTGTGTTTTGTTACCTTTTCACTCGTTAATCAATTTAGCTGAAATTTGGTACCTATGTAAGCTTAAACAGTAGAACAACATAAATAATAATGCATTTCAGGTGGTTTTTTTTGCAGACAATAATTAATTAATTCTAATGTAGAAGTTGATTTTTGTTTAAAGTATTATTTTTTACATTTATAAAAATATTTGCCACAAACTTACCTAGCTCCGACGCTTTTATTGCTGGTGTTGTCAGCAACATGAGTTTGTTCAGTGTTGTCAGTGTTATAGCGACACAGTTCCACCTTGCCTGACTTGTGAGCTCTGAAAGGATTGTATTATAATAAGGTAAAGGAAAAATATAAGGAATAATAATAATAATAATAATAATTTAAACGATATGCATAACATAAATAAAATCAAACCTTCTATTTCTATAATCAATGCAAATGTGAAATATGTTCTCGAAAAAGTTTTCAGATTCTGGATCACGTCTGAAATAAATTAAATAAATCAACATAAAAGACAAACAAAAAAATTATAATCAAAGCCAAAAGAAAGCGAAAGATGAAAGAAAGAAAAAAAAGGTAGCACTCCGGGAGTGCCGGCAGAAGTGAAAACTTCAATATTAACGTTGTGTTTAATTATAAGTATAAAAGTACTATCATTTATGAGGTAGAATACAATGTTTATTTATTGCGCTATCGTACACAAATATGACAATTTATATTTTGTTATTTATAATATTATATCGTTATTTATATATTACATTAAATTTTATCTCTCAGAAAAATCAACTTCCATCCATAATTTCGACGACTTTTACACCATCAACAGAGCAGCACACTCAGGCACGGTAGAAAGAGTGGGAGATACTAGTTCCTCTCCCTTCCCCTCGATCTTACGCTTTTTCGATCAGCATCACGTGACCCTGACGCGAGTTTTAAAGTTTTTACCCATACAAAAAAGTGCTCAGCGCCGTTAAAGAAGTTTTCACTTCAAAAACAAAATGCGCCACTAAGCCACCGAATAGGAACACAAATAGATGGCAAGACATATTTACACTAATTAAATCAATGATTTATAAAGTTTTTTTATTACACACAAATTGATTCTCTGCCTATAAGGTAAGATATTCTCTTGTTATGTCCTGTATTCTCTTTAAACTAATTTCACCTACAAAATCATACTCACATAGCAGCATAATGGAAGCACACAACAGCTGTAAGCACAGCAACGGACAGCAGAGTCAACAGCACCGGGACTGCAACAGCTGCAGTCAGCGGTCGCGCGTAACTTCTCTGCGGTAACGCGTGTCTACTGGGCGCTGTCCACACTGAGCCGTCCGAGTGAGCGACCGCCGCGTTACCGAGCCGCGGCAGCTCTGATAAGTACTCTATGTGCTGCGCGCTGCGCTCCGTATACACTGTGTTATACTGGAATATATACCAAATAAACCATTTATATTACAGTATAATGTAATATATAAAGGAAATATGACGTTTATTTTGAAATATAAAGTCTAATTTAATTACATTTGATTTTATAACAATAAATCGTGTAATGTCTCGTAAGTTTGAGATATCATCAAGATTTACTCTTGCTTCTCTGTGGTAGCGCGTGCCTACTGGGCGCTCTCCACACTGAGCCGTAAATAAATAAATATATACTGCCTTATATATATCCTAAATTTAATGTAATAATAGTTAATATTATGTAATTTGACGCTAGTTTATCATATCAAGATTTACTCTTGCTTCACTGCGGTAACGCGTGCCTACTGGGCGCTGTCCACACTGAGCCGTCGGAGTGAGCGACCGCCGCGTTACCGAGCCGCGGCAGCTCAGATAGATACTACATGTGCTGCGCGCTGCGCTCCGTATACACTGTGTTATACTGGAATATACACGAAACGCGACTTTATATTGTCGAATTCAAACACTAAATTTACTGAAATAACGCTGGATTCAGCAGAATTCGTCATAACTTAAAGATATACATCGACAAAATTGTGATTATAACATTCTGTAACACTATATTATGACAGCATAACTTCTCTCTCAAATAACGCATCGGCAACAAAAATGTAATTATCATATCATTCTATAACAATAATATTGTTGATGTCACTACAGTGATCCGCTTGTGGTCACGAGGTCACGATGGTAACTCAGACAGTAGACAGACTTTTCCCAGTAAAATAACTTACCAGTTCAAAACTGCACCAATCCAGAGTAAACCCTGCATCCCTGAACAGCCTCTCGACAGTGGTCCGCTTGTAATCACGTGGACACGATGGTAACTTGGACAGGGGACGGACTTCTTCTCTTAGACGACGTAATTCTGATGAGAAGGGGGTTGAACTGCCGAGACGGATTACCAACCTAGGAGTCAGAGATAGATAAAACTCTTTATTGAACATCATTATTTCAATATTTATCTGAGCGTTTGGTTGAAGCGACCGGTGACCAAAGGGCTGGCAGTTTCCTCGGACAGCGCATCAGTATTGCCATCCAGAGAGGTAATACTGCCAGCGTTTTGGGCACGATGCCGCGGGGGCCCTTTTTAGATTTAGTTTAGTTTTTCTAATTTAGTTTTAGATAATATTATGATTTCTGAGTATTTTTAAGTTTTAGACGTTAGGTTAGTTTTTAAGGTATTTTCATTTATGTTTTTCTTCCAAATAAAGATACGGAATTAAAAATTTAAAAAAAAAAAAATTTCAATACAAAAAGCTTGAAATTAAACTCAATGAGAATTTGATAGAATTAAAAAATATATATTTGACATCAACAACAGTAATACATCATCTGTGAACATTTCGACTGCCTCACTATCACGGCTCATTCATCTACCCTACAGACAGACGGACAGACATCGAAGTCCTCGATTACGAAGACTCTATTAAGGGTCCTGATTTTACCATTTGGGGTTGTAACAATAAAAACGGTCATAGGTTGCCATTTTTTTCGACTCAGTATGCTGAGATTGAATAAGGATATTCCCTTATTGAAAAAGTTTGAGTAGAGTACAGGGGACAAATTCACGGCAAATAATACGAGAGTAAATCTTATGATACAAGTAAATGCCCCTTACCCCTCTCCATCCTCAGGTTTGAGTGGCAATCGCGCTCCCATATCGATGGCAGAGGCGAGGAATGTAGGATACAAGTCCTCACTGCTCTCTGTCCATAGCTTGGTTCTGAGGATGTCTTTTAGACGTGTCATTCTGAAAGATGGTTTTATTTAGGTTATTAATTTCCTGTGAATTGAGGCCTTTGACCAACTGTGGCTGTTAACAAATAGATAATGAAGTAGAATTAAAAAAAAAACTAAATCATAATCCGTTCATCCGTTCGGGAGCTACGATGGCACAGACAGATACACACACAGACACACAGACAGACAGACACGTCAAACTTATAACACCCCGTCGTTTTTGCGTCGGGGGTTAAAAAAGGTTAATATCATAATCATAAACAAATAAATTCATTTTAATCATTAATAACATTCATGACATAACATCATAAAATATTCATACTTTAGCATTAAGTTAGTCCTAGCGTTGCGTTGTGCTGAATAATAAAATAAATGAATTAATTAAGATATACCTTAATAATATTAGTGGAAACAACATTGATCTTAATAATAAATGGATGGACTCACGGATATTATAATAAGTGTTATTAATACTGTTAAGAAAGCCACTAAAATGTTAATAACAATATAAATATATCCATAAATATGTAAGTAATTATAATTAATCAAAGTATTAGTTCAACAGTGCCTACTTAACACTCATGACTCATGGAGACAGTGCATTGTGTACTCACAGAATATAAAGTCGTATTAGTTGCGTGAGTCCAGCCGTTTAATATCAAAGAACAAGTGAATTAAATTAAAAATTTAAAAAACCCCCAACGCAAAATAAATTTATCATAGTGCGTTGTATTCTACTAGTTAAGCCCTTTCATTTGATACCCATATTGATGGGGTCGTGGAGAAAAAAAATAATCCGCCATTTTGTAACGGCGGCTATCTTGGACAGATTTCCACCAAACATGGCTAAGAACACTCTCGACTAACTCTACTTTTAAACAAAAAAACTAAATCATAATCCGTTCATCCGTTCGGGAGTTACGATGCCACAGACAGACACACACACAGACAGACAGACAGACACGTCAAACTTATAACACCCCGTCGTTTTTGCGTCGGGGGTTAAAAAAGGTTAATCTCATCTTGATATTTTACCAAAATAATAATTTGCAGTACAATATAATCTACGGTTTAATTATCATTTTATCACACCACAAATTCGCGTGAACAATAATATTCTACTCTTCCTGTTTGGTTATCTGGAAGAGATCATAGCGAAAAGAACGCCAATTGTAACACATAGATTTTTTAAACTTACTCTATCTATATCTATCTTTCTCTGTTCTCTAGGTATTCTTTCTCTATCTTTTTTATAATAATTATTTATTATATTGTTTTTTTTTTTACATTTTTGTATATTTTTCTGTGTTTCAATGAAGTGTCATATATCTATATTTTACGTACCTATGTTCGTCAAGTAAGTCCTCAACATTCAGGTTGTCTATCTTCAATTCCACCTCGTGTTTGGCCATCTTGTCTTTTGCTAAGATGTTGAGAGTGATCAGAACGCGCCTGGTCTCGTAGTCTTGGCGGTTTAGACCTATTATCTCGAGCTGAAAGTGAAAACGAGTTACTTTGGTTGATCTTACAAATATTATTAAACGTGAAAGTTTGTAAGAATGGATGTCTGGATGTATGTTTGTTACTCTTTCACGCCTAAACGGGTGGACCGATTGAGCTGAAATTTTGTATAGAGATAGCTTAGAACCTGGAATAACACATAGGCTACATAAGTACCTACTGCGGGTAAAACCGCTGGGCGCAGCTAGTAAATGATATAATATGTAGATAATATTTCCGCAAGAGTAACTTCGAAAAAAATTATACCGACAAAATCTCCCGAAAATGTTGCAACCGGAGTCATTTACAAAATAACGAAAAAACTAAACCCTTATGGATCACTCGTCTGTCTGTCTATCTGTCAAGACCCTTTTACTCTAACACGTAGAGTTATCGAGATGATTTTTTTTACTTTGGAGGAAAGCACAAATTAAATATTTATTCTCAAGCTGCTATCTAGGTACTGTACCTACCATACTGTGCCGATTCACAATAATTCGGAATTTTTTTTTTTTGGAGCCAATTATTTTATTATTTTTTATAGACATTTATTGGAAAAATCTCTTTCTTGTAAGAGTAACTAATGTACAAGTATAAATTCCTGTTTAGTCCCATAATTTTATTAAAATTTTATCCTTTACCTATTAAAATATTTCTAGAGGTTTTCTTTACCGTAATAGGTTGCCGAATCCCCCGAGGAGGTGTTCCAAAGATAAACCCAGAATGATGGCGTTTGCTATAAATGTAGCGAAGCCATGATGGTAATTCAGGTTTTCCGACCAACGCCGCGTGAAAACGATATTGCTGGTCAAATTCTGGAAAATTAAAAAAAAATATTTGAAAAAAGAAACGTTCTGAGGAAACTTTTTTTTCTGTTTCGGCAACACCTGCGCTTGATTTTCTTTTTTTGCCATACATGGATTTGCCAGTATAGAGTGCTTTTCACGAAAGGAGTCCTGTTTGCGGGCGCCATTATCGCACATTTTAAAAGTTAAAATATTTATAACATTTTGACTCCTCATAATTTCTCATATTAAATTTCTTAATTAAATAGGTATTTATTTTATCTATCAAATAAAAATTATTAAGGATATGAAGTCCAGCAATAATTAATCGATAAAATTAAATTTAGTTTCGCTAAATTCCGCGGGACCTCTTTCGTGAAAAGGACTAAATTATGGTTATTGTATTACCTATTTTAAAGCCTTATTACACTTGGCTGAATTTAGTCACTAAATTTAGAATCTAATTTAGGAAGGACGATTCTTTCTTCTAAATTTAGGATGCTAAATGTGATTACACTTGACTAAATTCAGTGGCGACTGAATTTAGGCTTCTAAATTTAGCCAGGTGTAATAAGCCTTTTAGTTACCTGGGGCATTGCTAAATATTATAAAACTTAAATAGGTATCATGACGTTATTATCATTAAACAATCGAATGAAATTTTACTAACGGTAACTTAACGTAAGTTTTACGCAGGTGGAACCGAAACAGTAACTATTACTATTTATTTATATTTATTATTGCCTAGATTATTATATTTACAATATATAGGTACGCACGTACAGAATATACTTATAGAATCTTAAATAAATCATGCTTCATTCTCTATTTTTTTCGGCTAAGGTCTATTTACAGACAACACAATAAAATAAACAATGTACAAAACAAAATAAAACAATACGAAAATACAATGTTCTATGTGCGCAAAGCTCACAGAAAAAAACAAATGAAAAGTGAAAAGCTCTATTCTCATTTCAATTCCATTTTCAAACTCATACCAATGTTCCTGGTTTGAATATTTTGTGCTGAAAAAAATTAAGAAGCAAGAATGAATGAAGGAAAATAAATGATGTAGAAAAATAAAAGACACAGAAGGAGGTTTATAAAGATGAGTTTTTAATAAGTTATAAACAATAATTAAAGAGTTGTTTGCATTACCTTGATAAGTCCAATTAAATAAATTAGGACTTATAGGAATAGAAAACATTTCAGTTTCGACCGCAGTCTGGACGTGCCCTGACGCCGCTGATATTAGAAAAATAACGCCCAAAATTAGGGCCCCCATCTTTTTCATATTTCCTGAAAAGAAAATTGAAACATAAAAGTCAATACAACAGTAATTCCATTTTTAAAAATCTTTTTTTTTTAATATATCGAGCGAGATAATGTACCGCCGTGTGTGTGTGTGTGTGTGTGCGAGATGTGTGTGTGACCTATGACGAAAGAGGTTTTACACAAGACTCCTTAACGTTTTAAATGAGCAATAGCCGATACCTAGTTAATTCAAAGCATTGCTTACCTGACTATACCATATTCGTGTGCCGTGGCGACCTAATTTACTAGAATAGAAACAAAACGACTAATCGATTTCTATTTTCATTCAGTTTGGAGTGAATGCACATCGCATGTGCGGGAAACAGGAACGCCCAGAAAAGAACAGAGAGGTATTCGGGATAGGCAAAAAAAAAATGTCTTCATTAGTGCCACAACATTTAATGCAAAATCATGATTCTAACTAAGTATTATTTATTTTAATTTATTTATGACGTAAACGTAAGACGCTTTTATGATTTTGCAATAAGTACCTATTTCCCGAGAAAGTCAAGGTAACCTATCAATCTCAATCAGGGGTCATTGCTTACGCACTTATTTATTTACTGTTATTTAAATGTCAATAATATCCTCATTTTCACATTTATTTACGTTAACGACATAAATAAGCAAGTACGGCCCTGAAAATTGGGCGTGACGTAAATCCATCTCTGACGTCATTAGTTATAATCCGAACAATTTAAAAAGTCGTTAGTTTACGTTTCGTTCTACGCGAATAAAATTAAAGTTTTCATCTAAAAAAATAATTAACAAAATTTCTCATGGTTTCCTAGTTTAGAAGCACTAGAATTTACCAAATTTGAACTTAAATCAATCTCATAGTTTTAAAGCTTATATTGGATATTTTATTATAACTGTATGCAAAAGATCAATCATCTTTGCAATTTGTCTGCGCAATGCCACTAATTTGCGTACGTACGGAGGAATGTGGGCGTAGGAAATGTCATTGAAAATGTTGCCAGACCACATAGTTTTGTAAAGGTTTGGCACCATTTAAAGTTCAGTATTAAAACTTATATTATGATTATAATAATTATTATTATTATTAGTATTATTACATTTAAGTTAGTATTAATTACAAATTCTGCTGTCTTAAGTGATACAATAAAGCGGCCGAAACTGGTCACAAACTACACCCTAAAATAAAAAAGTTACAGAGATAATAAAAGACTCAGCAATGATATTATTTTTATTACTAAAAAGAATACCATTTACTTTGTTCTGTTATATTCCTCTTTCAATAGGTACATAATAAATAAATTGTTTTCTACGTTTTGGAACAAAAAAGTAAACTACACTGGCAACTCACCCCATTCATTCATCTGAAATGTCAAAAAGGGCTGGGGCGATTCGAACGATTTCACGAAACCATACAAATTTTATCATTTTCTAACGGGAAAATTACATTATCACCATAATAATGTAATCAGCTGCGATCGCTGTAGGGGCGTACGCACGCCTTATCACAACGGCGGCGCTGAGTGCAGTGTAATGGTATTATAATGTGTTAACCAAGCGCTAGATCGCCAATTGTTTTTCTGTTGAAAACCCATCGATATGTTGAAGTTCAAAAAGATGGGATCAGATAAAGTTCCTTTACTGCTCGTCACTGCTAACGTGGGATCTATATTTGAAGACGTAAGTAATCAAAACGCCTATATTTTATACGATTTTTCATTCCACTTTTTACAAATATTTTGAATACAAAAGTTTCGATATATGTTACATGTTCACGCAAAAACTACTTCAACGATCGTTTTGAATCTTAGCGATTTTATGACCAAAGTATAACACAAAAAACTAAGTACGTAAGTATACTATTATAGCAAGTGAAACCGCAGGACGTAGCTAGTTAATAGACAAGGGTAATTAAATTAAATTGTAACGTGTTGCGTGCAACGATGACAAGATAAGTGTTTTATTTTTAAACAATTGGTTCCACACTCGATGCTGGTTCTGTAATCAGCCAGTGTAAGATCACCAAGGAGGATTTAATCATAAAATGTATCAGTTATTAAATCTATGTTGTCACACCTACACAGTAAACTGAATTGACGACATTTTATTTTACATAGGCGGCACAGTTATATGATTTGCAAAATTTTAAAAATAGAACTGACTTTAAAATGGCATTTAGGTATAGGAAACTATTACTTTTTAAGCTGTACTTTCCTCAAAAAGGTCAAAATGTTCGTGTGCTGATCGTTAGCTCCCATATTAACTATTTATTTTATGTACACAAACTAGCAGCCTGCCTGATGGTGAGCCGTTACCCGTTAACAGCACACACTAGTGGTACAATTAAATTTAACGTCAGCGAGAAATCTTAACAGTTACCATCTCTGCCATTCAATCTTTAAAAAACTGTTAAGCCACATTTTTCCAAAATTGACTTTTTTATACCACCGGTTAGAGTATAGACCAGGGTAGATCCCTTTAAAAATAATAAAAAGTGAAAAAAAATAATAGTAGGATGAAACCCATTAGAAAAGGAGGGGAATATTATAAAAATAAAAGGAAAAATACTTTACGGGCGATCTGAGGTCGGGAAGGGGATGGGGGTGAGTTTTTAAGGGTAAAAAACGGTTTTTCTCGATTTCCGGCAAAACTAAAAGTCCTATCGAAAAAAGTTAAATGGCAAAGTTGTAGGTAATAAAAAGATCTAAAACTTTTGTATGCACACTTTTTTCACATAACCTCAAAATTTATGTGAAAAATTCAAAAAACCAAGTTTTTGGTTTTTTATTTTTATCTTTTACAAAAAAAAATTTTTTTAAACGAAATTTGGTGAAAACTTACCTTTTTATGTCCCAAATACCCTGTAATTTATTTGATTAAAAATATTTATTTTTTCACCTTATTTTGAATTAATATCGAAAAAACATCCTAATTTTCAATCGAAAATTCACCCGTCAAAATATCAGCTTTTTTCATAAAGTTGGTATGGTTTCTGTTCGTTGAAATCTCTACTTGCCGATGGTGAAAAAAAAAATGTTACTACAGTAAATCTTCTCAGAAAATGCAAAAATTAAAAAAAAATGAATTCGAATTTTTTTTTAAAAAATGAAAAAATTACACTGTATCAATTATTATGGTTTAAAAAATATCAATTGGCAAAAATTAAATCATCTTTCGTTTCGGCAAACAACATTGTTACAGGGCATATTATCAGCTTCAAACTTGGTTGGGTAACGAACTAACAGCAACAGATTTGGGCTGGAAGCAATTTCAACGAGGAATTATGCCCAAATTTACACAAAAAGAATTAATTCCGGAAATATTGCTCAAAACTATTTGCTGCAGCTGTGAAACTGGATGTAACAGTTTAAAATGTGGTTGCCGAAAACATGGTTTAAAATGCACAAATTTATGTTCAAACTGTCATGATAATATGCCCTGTAACAATGTTGTTCTGCTGCTCCTTCTGTGGGTGGGAGGTTTGCCAAAACGAAAGATGATTTGATTTTTGCCAATTGATATTTTTTAAACTATAATAATTGATTCAGTGTAATTTTTTCATTTTAAAATTTTTTTTTTCGAATTCCAGGTTTTTTGAATTTTTGCATTTTCTGAGAAGATTTAATGTAGTAACATATTTCTTTTTCACCATCGGAAAGTAGAGATTTCAACGAACAGAAACCATACCAACTTTTTGAAAAAAGCTGATATTTTGACGGGTGAATTTTCGACTAAAAAATAGGGTGTTTTTTCGATATTAATTCAAAATAAGGTGAAAATAAAAACATTTTTAATCAAATAAATTACAGGGTATTTGGGACATAAAAGGGTAAGTTTTCACCAAATTTCGTTTAAAAAATATTTTTTTTTGTAAAAGATAAAAATAAAAAACCAAAAACTTGGTTTATTGAATTTTTCACATAAATTTTGAGGTTATGTGAAAAAAGTGTGCATACAAAAGTTTTAGATCTTTTTATTACCTACAACTTTGCCATTTAACTTTTTTCGATAGGACTTTTAGTTTTGCCGGAAATCGAGAAAAACCGTTTTTTACCCTTAAAAACTCACCCCCATCCCCTTCCCGACCTCAGATCGCCCGTAAATTATTTTTCCTTTTATTTTTATAATATTCCCCTCCTTTTCTTATGGGTTTCATCCTACTATTATTTTTTTTTGTTTTAAAAATTATCGACCCTGGTCTAGTATTATTTTCTCTATCTTCTGGTCTAGGGCCCAAATCTAATATATAAAATTCTCGTGTCACAGTTTTCGTTGCCATACTCCTCCGAAACGGCTTAACCGATTTTGATGAAATTTTTTGTGCTTATCCGGTATCTATGAGAATCGACCAACATCTATTTTTCATCCCCCTAAATGTTAGGGGTAGTCCACCCCTGAATTTTTATTTTTATTTTTTAGACAAAATTTTTAATTTCTATTTTTTTAAGATACAACATACAAAAATACATATAATCCTCAATTTTCACTCTTCTACGATCAACCCTTATTTTTTAATAGCCATTTTAGTAATTTAATCATTTTTCCTCTCCGGTCGAAAACTGATCAATCGTCATTTAATTAGTTATCCCCGCCAGATGTCTACAGGTGTCACTTCTGACCCAGTAAACAGCACGGAGTAGGGATGAGAACGAAGCCGGTCTCCTTTCTTTCTCACTCCCTACACAGTTGTCGGCCATCATTATTGTTGCATCAAGTGTAGTAGTAACGTTGACAATTATTATTTTGCTATCTCAGTGTAACTCTCATATTAACTTTTAATCATTCCTATTTTATCAATAATAATTAAATTATCAATTTTGAGTGTATTTTGCACGATTAGTTAATTAAGTGATTTTATAACCTCAAAAGTACTCAACACGTGACACGAGCTTTCAATAACAACGGATTTTGTGTTGTAAGTATACTTTTTTTTATTTATATCGAAAATGTTGTTGATCTTATAAAAATGTAATTTTAATTTAATTTTATTAAAAAAATGTAATTGAACAATTATGATTTTCATAGTTTCCAAAAAATCAATCATTATGAATCTTTATTTTGAAATGTCAATGGAAATATTGGTTGTATGAAAAAATTATAAGAGACAATGTTTTCATAAAATTTAATTTTTTACTTTTGTTTGAAATTTTTTTCCATAAAATAATGCTTATTTCACGCATATACCACATTCTTACATACATACAATATACACATTCTAAAATACATACATATTTCCAATAAGTAAGCTATTTTTTGTCTACACTAGAAATTAATAGGAAATTATTTATATGGCAAAACAACGTTTGCCGGGTAAGCTAGTTTTTATATATTATTCAATTGACCGACTCTTCACCCCAGTAATATCACTGTCATTATGATCTAAGGTTAAAAAACCCTGAATATTTTTAACACAATATTCAGCCACTGCCTTGTCTATGGCTCATTCTCATGGAATCGATTCTCATCGTCACCTTCATGGCAATTCTTATTTATTGCTTATTTGTAATGTTTGTGTATAATATTTTAAAGAGCTGGATAGCACGAGTAAACATTTATATAAATTATTTAAATCGGACGTTTCATTTCGAAGAAAAACAGTTTTGAAAATTTCAGCGCCACGAAAGTGATTCAGTCATTATTTTTTCACAACTTTTTCAAGTAAAACCCTTTTAAAAAACTAAATCTATCAAAAATGTACAATAAAACGACATTCTACGTAACAACAAACCTCACTACAGAAGAAAATATGCGTAATTTGAGATATTACTCATTTTACTTTACTTTTTTATTAGTCAGAATTTGGTATGTATGTATTAAAACCCTAACATAACAGATAAAGTACTTTTTACAAGCTTTATATTACTTTCACCTGTCTGTTGTCTGTCTGTCTGTCTGTCTGTCTGTCTGTAATCAAATCTTGCAAGTTTAATTTGACCCACTTCCCGGTTTCCAATTGAGCTGAAAATTTGCATGCGTGTGTAAATCGGATGACAATGCAATATTTTTATGACATCGAGCTGATCTGATGATGGAGCTGGAAGGTGGCCATAGGAACTCTGTCATAAATCAACGCAACCCCATCGAGTTTGGGCTTATTTGATTCTTCTTGACGAGTACTTTATGATGCAAGATGATAAAAATAATTAAAGCTTGTTTTTAAAAAGTATTTTTTAAATTTCACTTGTTAGTTGATAAAAGGCCCTTTCAAAAAAAGGCAACACTCTCTTACGTTGGCAAACAATTTGTTTTGTAAACAGAAATGTGGATACAAAAATAAGCATTTCTGAATCATCGTGGTATTAAAAGATTGTGTTGGACACATTTTTTGCGAGTCAATATTATTAAGGACTGTGATTCTATAAAAAGAAGTTTTTAAAATAATTGTAATATTTTTTTTATATTGTAAAATATCATTTTTTTATTGTAATAGATAGATAACTCTTTATTGCAACAAAGAAAACAACACTAAATAAGTACATTTCAGTAAGCAATGTTACAATTGGCGGTCTTATCGCTAATAGCGCTAATAATAATTCGTAATCCATTTTTTTTACTCCTATGGCCCAGTGGTCATACATCCGGCTTGTAATCAATGCTCCCTGGGTTTTTAACCCGTAAGTCCCCGAGCGGCTTGATCGAGCCGCACCCGCGCATTCGAATTTGAACCTTAAAGAAGCTAGAAATAATAGATGTCAATTTTAATTTGAAGCAGAAGTGTTTCCAAAATCAAGGGGTTAAATCTCAGTGCGTGGCAAAATTTTTGGTAGGTCCCTGGTCCTTTTTTTACTGGATGCAAGGCTCTGCCGATTCCCAGTCCTCCGTCACAAGGCGATGCAGGATTGTTGCCGGGTCGTTTTAGTGGGTATACCCGTGCAGTCTCTCTGCACAGGGAGTCCCACATAACACCATACCCCCGTATGGGAGGGTATGAGTAACGTATTTTTTCCCGGCGTTAACAAAAAAAAAACGAGGTCCCTACAGTGTTTCAGAAGGCACGTAAAACTGTAGGTCCCAACTGTTTCCTCTAAGATATGCAGGAGGCAAGAGTTGTTTGACCATAATATAGGCAGCATCTTTTAACCTAAAACTGCAACATATAGGTTGGCCACAAGACCTTGGTTCGAGATTTGACTTTTGGCACCACAAGTTTGAGATGATGCGGTCAACTTTTTTGATACAAGTTAATTAAAAAAATGTTTCAAGGCAATCATATTTTTTGTTAACAATAATTGGATATTAAAAGTTGATAGCATTTTGATACATAATGATGTGTTTGACCTTTCCTTTTCCTGTTTGCAAACAATTTAATGATGAGATAACAAACTGTTTGGATTGTTAGGGTCTAAAAGCTTGATAGTTAAAAATAGAATGTTTAGAAGCACGAAAAAACTTAAAAAATACGGCAAAATCCTGGATAGCACTGTACCTACTGATTATGGACAGCGTTATCTCTTACAGCAGCAGGAGAGCTGTCGTCTTTCGTAGTTTTGGAGTTATTAGGCATCAAAGTTGATCACGTGATTTAAATTTTTTAAGGCTTTGAATGTGGCATAACGCAGAATAAATGCAAGTCACGTGATCAACTTTGATGCTTATAACCCCAATACTTGACTATTTAAGAGGACGAGGGTTTCCAGAATATTTATTGTCAGCTCAATTAATATAAAGTTTCGTCGCTTAAAAAAAACCAAAATGGCGGATCAGTAGGAATGATACAAATCATCAAACCCCTTTACCATACTTTTTGAACACACCCTTTAAAATTGCTTTATTCTTCATTCCAGCCATCAGTAATGCTTCCAATATGGACATCGGAGTTCCTCCAAGCGGTCGCGCGAATGGACCCGAAGTTCATTGCCCTACATTTACAAGAAGTCGGTGGGAAGGCGTATGAGAAGTCGATGCAGTACGTGAAAGACTTCGTCCAGAGACTCTGCGACTGCCCCGAGCTTCGGCTGTATGATAAGATCAGGATCTATCTGGATGAGGACTTTAGCTCACCGGAGAGGTTTACTGTAAGTTTTTGTCTTTTAGGTTACTATTAGGGTCATAACTCATCAGAGCCACCCGGCACCCACTCGGCACCGCCTCCCCTCCGCCTCGCCTCGTGCGGTTAGTATTTTTTATATGGGTTTATAAGGGCATGCGCTCACTACATCAACTCCGTAACGCCCCCGGATCGCCACGATCGCGAGGCGTCCGCGCGCGGATGGCGCGGCGGGTGGACCACGCGGCGACAACTCGCTGCTCGCATGCTTGCCTTGCGTTAGTTGCGCGACGTTCGTTGGTTATAACGCGGCGTCAACCCGTCGTCAACGCGTGGACGCCGCGCGGCGAGGCAGTGCCGAATGGGTGCCGGGTGGCTCTAATGAGTGATGACCCTTAAAAAGAGCAGGTTAGCGGTCTACCCAGAGGGCCTACTTATTATCGGCTATTTACCTACAAAAATAAAGATGCACGAAAATAAAATAAACAGTTTGAATAATTATTTTACCAATTGGGATAAAATCAGCAGAAAAAACTGCGCAGCGCACATTTTTACAAGCTTTTATTTACCTGTCTGTTGTCTGTCTGTAGTCTATAATAAAATCTTGCCAATTTAATTTGACCCAGTTCCGGTATTCGATTGAGCTGAAATTTTGCATGCATGTATAAATTGGATGACAATGCAATATTATCATGATATGGAGCTGATCTGATGAGGGAGCAGGAAGGTGGCCATAAGAACTTCGTAATTAAACGACGCAACCCCATCGAGTTTGGGCTCATTTATTCGTCTTGACGAGTACTTTGGTGCTAGATGGTAATAACAAAAGCTTGTTTTTAAAAAGTTTTTTTTTCATTTCATCAATTTCTTTTAGTCAACATCCCTATTCTCCACGTTGCTCTATCTCTAACGTACGTAAATTAGGCAATCTTTCAGCACTACCGCAGAACCAAACACTTCTACTGAATAAATACAAAATAACAGTTGTTCCACTTGTTTAATGTAAACAATTGCTATTTAAACATAGAATAAACTGCCCACACGCTTGATAACTCGCGTGACTCACAAATCTTTTAAATATATAATGGTGGCCACTTCACATCGCTATTCGGTGTTTCTTTTATTAGACCAAAAAGACCTTTCGATTTTTTACCACATCCCTCCTGTGGGGCTATTGGCTAAGTCTCACCCACTACGATTGATGGCAACTTCAACGTACATTGCTGATTTGTTACTTTACTCATATTAATGAGGAGGTTTAAGCACGTAATGTACGCAATTTTGTCTATGGATTCTAGTGTCTTACATGTCGTTTTGCGATAGCCAATAGGCCCTCAGTTCTTATTTGAAAAGCTGAAGCAAAACGCTTGGTACGGTGACAGATAGTTGGTAGCGCCATTGGGGTTTAGTTCGCAAGACGCTCTCTCACTATTTGAAGTATTTTGAAATATAAATTCATAAAATTAACTTTTTGAAAATTCCTCAAGAGGGTGAGCGACCCAATATTATTGCACACATTTGCAAAATGTGTCAAAAAGTGCAAGCGAGAGAGCGTCCCACGGACTAAGCGCGCCGTATTGCCGTCTGTTATGACCGGCCATGACATAGATGGAACGGGCTTGGAGGAATTATTATTTATTAATACTTTATTGTAACACCGCATGCAAATTAAAAAAAAATATACCTCACGTAATTCCATTCTTTCGGTGTTCGTGTTGTTAAAAGGAATTTTCGATAGGGCCGCGAGTATACAAAAATGAGTGCTCATAAAGTTCATTTTCCCTCATCAGGCCCTTGGCAACATGTACTTCGCTCACTCTTCACTCACCGATCTCAAGATATGGGACTTTGACCTCAAAGAGTATGTGGACGTGGTCGGCACGGAAATCCATAGCGGAAACATTGAGAAGGCTCCTACCAAGGAGAAGGCTAAATTTCCACAGCATTTCTTCCCTGAGGTAAGTTTAAAAGCTTTTTTATTACAAGATGAGCAAATCAGGTCCCTAGTGTTGTGACTGTGACACTACAGCGTTTCACCTCGCTTCTTGCCGATCCCTGTCGAAACATGACGCCGACTTGCGCGACCTTGAGTTCAACCGCTTCTAGGGAGTCAAATTACTGTATATCTCTTTACCGTGGTTTTATTTTGTTATTTATATATTTTCTATGTTAATGAATATTAAAATATTTGTTCTTTATTCCAGTGTAAATGGTCTCGCAAAGGGTTCCTGCGCACGCGCTGGTGCATCCGCGGAACTGCGGTCGAGTTCGTCAACATACATCTGTTCCACGACGCAAGCAACCTGCTGGCAATGGAGCCCTTCCCTTCAGTTGGTATTATTGTGTTACCCTTGTATTGCCCACTCTAGTACTCCCCTTGTATTGCCCACTCTAGTACATCTGTTCCACGACGCAAGCAACCTGCTGGCAATGGAGCCCTTCCCTTCAGTTGGTATTATTGTGTTACCCTTGTATTGCCCACTCTAGTACTCCCCTTGTATTGCCCACTCTAGTACATCTGTTCCACGACGCAAGCAACCTGCTGGCAATGGAGCCCTTCCCTTCAGTTGGTATTATTGTGTTACCCTTGTATTGCCCACTCTAGTACTCCCCTTGTATTGCCCACTCTAGTACATCTGTTCCACGACGCAAGCAACCTGCTCGCCATGGAGCCCTTCCCTTCAGTTGGTATTATTGTGTTACCCTTGTATTGCTCACTCTAGTACCACAGTACCACTCTAGTACTCCCCTTGTATTGCCCACTCTAGTACATCTGTTCCACGACGCAAGCAACCTGCTGGCAATGGAGCCCTTCCCTTCAGTTGGTATTATTGTGTTACCCTTGTATTGCCCACTCTAGTACTCCCCTTGTATTGCCCACTCTAGTACATCTGTTCCACGACGCAAGCAACCTGCTGGCAATGGAGCCCTTCCCTTCAGTTGGTATTATTGTGTTACCCTTGTATTGCCCACTCTAGTACTCCCCTTGTATTGCCCACTCTAGTACATCTGTTCCACGACGCAAGCAACCTGCTGGCAATGGAGCCCTTCCCTTCAGTTGGTATTATTGTGTTACCCTTGTATTGCCCACTCTAGTACTCCCCTTGTATTGCCCACTCTAGTACATCTGTTCCACGACGCAAGCAACCTGCTGGCAATGGAGCCCTTCCCTTCAGTTGGTATTATTGTGTTACCCTTGTATTGCCCACTCTAGTACTCCCCTTGTATTGCCCACTCTAGTACATCTGTTCCACGACGCAAGCAACCTGCTGGCAATGGAGCCCTTCCCTTCAGTTGGTATTATTGTGTTACCCTTGTATTGCCCACTCTAGTACTCCCCTTGTATTGCCCACTCTAGTACATCTGTTCCACGACGCAAGCAACCTGCTGGCAATGGAGCCCTTCCCTTCAGTTGGTATTATTGTGTTACCCTTGTATTGCCCACTCTAGTACTCCCCTTGTATTGCCCACTCTAGTACATCTGTTCCACGACGCAAGCAACCTGCTGGCAATGGAGCCCTTCCCTTCAGTTGGTATTATTGTGTTACCCTTGTATTGCCCACTCTAGTACTCCCCTTGTATTGCCCACTCTAGTACATCTGTTCCACGACGCAAGCAACCTGCTGGCAATGGAGCCCTTCCCTTCAGTTGGTATTATTGTGTTACCCTTGTATTGCCCACTCTAGTACTCCCCTTGTATTGCCCACTCTAGTACATCTGTTCCACGACGCAAGCAACCTGCTGGCAATGGAGCCCTTCCCTTCAGTTGGTATTATTGTGTTACCCTTGTATTGCCCACTCTAGTACTCCCCTTGTATTGCCCACTCTAGTACATCTGTTCCACGACGCAAGCAACCTGCTGGCAATGGAGCCCTTCCCTTCAGTTGGTATTATTGTGTTACCCTTGTATTGCCCACTCTAGTACTCCCCTTGTATTGCCCACTCTAGTACATCTGTTCCACGACGCAAGCAACCTGCTGGCAATGGAGCCCTTCCCTTCAGTTGGTATTATTGTGTTACCCTTGTATTGCCCACTCTAGTACTCCCCTTGTATTGCCCACTCTAGTACATCTGTTCCACGACGCAAGCAACCTGCTGGCAATGGAGCCCTTCCCTTCAGTTGGTATTATTGTGTTACCCTTGTATTGCCCACTCTAGTACTCCCCTTGTATTGCCCACTCTAGTACATCTGTTCCACGACGCAAGCAACCTGCTGGCAATGGAGCCCTTCCCTTCAGTTGGTATTATTGTGTTACCCTTGTATTGCCCACTCTAGTACTCCCCTTGTATTGCCCACTCTAGTACATCTGTTCCACGACGCAAGCAACCTGCTGGCAATGGAGCCCTTCCCTTCAGTTGGTATTATTGTGTTACCCTTGTATTGCCCACTCTAGTACTCCCCTTGTATTGCCCACTCTAGTACATCTGTTCCACGACGCAAGCAACCTGCTGGCAATGGAGCCCTTCCCTTCAGTTGGTATTATTGTGTTACCCTTGTATTGCCCACTCTAGTACTCCCCTTGTATTGCCCACTCTAGTACATCTGTTCCACGACGCAAGCAACCTGCTCGCCATGGAGCCCTTCCCTTCAGTTGGTATTATTGTGTTACCCTTGTATTGCTCACTCTAGTACCACAGTACCACTCTAGTACTCCCCTTGTATTGCCCACTCTAGTACATCTGTTCCACGACGCAAGCAACCTTGCAATGGAGCCCTAGGAATGTTGGAGGCCGCGTAGGATTCTTGGCGACCTGAACCTGCAACATGGAGTATGTTGCAGTTCCAGGTCGCAATAGTTTGGCCACACATTATTGTGATTTGACTCTGATTGTGTTCTTAAGGTAACCTGTTCTTTTGGTGTATAAACCCCAAAATGATTATCTGGAGGAACAGCTGTGGCTCCGCCAAGTCTAAAAAAAGCGGCACGGCCAGGCCGTACCATCCTCTTTACAAGCTTTTATTTACTTTCACTTGTCTGTTGTCTGTCTGTCTGTCTGTAATCAAATCTTTCAAGTTTAATTTGACCCACTTTCCGGTGCTCGATTAAGCTGAAATTTTACATGCCTGTATAAATCGGATGACAATGCAATATTTTTATAACATCGAGCTGATCTGATGATGGAGCTGGAAGGTGGCCATAAGAACTCCGTAATTAAACGACGCAACCCCACCGAGTTTGGGCTCATTTGATTCGTCTTGACGAGTACTTTATGGTTCTAGATTATAATAATAATAAAAGCTTGTTTTTAAAAAGTATTTTTTTAATTTCACTTGTTTCTAATCAGTTCAGGCTATTTTTGACTCCCTAAAACTTTATTGTAGAAGTCTTAATTTTCCCCTCTACTTTCAGGTATATTGCCGCAGCCGTCGTCGCGCGTTACGTCACACGTTACGTCACCTGCACTCTGACGTCAATGCTGCGCCCTACTTCATATTTGGGGACTTCAACTTTAGGACTGACACTGGGGGTGTTGTTAAGGTAAATATTACTGCTATTTTCTAAACAATGTAGTACAAAAACTAGAACATAAAATAGTTGGAAGATTTGTTGTATACAGATCCGCCATTTTTTTTTTCAAAATTGAGGCCTGCTAGTCTTAGTCCCATCAAAACCTACACAAATGGACAGCAGTGGCCGTATCATGACACACGGGATCCCGACGAAACTTCAAGAGTAGAACTGTCATGCCATACATAGTACTTTTGTGAATGTATGGGATGACAGTTGACTTGACAGCAAGACAAGTCTAGGCAGCGTCTGATTTGAGGGGCTGAGATCAATATATAACATATAAATCTATGATATATAATAACGATATTCTGACACCCACTATCGTAATGTGTCAGCGTCAACGATGGCAAGACTTCCACATCAAAGGCTAAACGCAACATGACAAAATTTCCCTTGCGTTTAGCCCTGTTATTGCTCTCGAAAGTAGAAATGTATGGGATGACAGTTAGTTGTTGTTTTGATACACAGAAGTAATACAAATAGAAGTAGCTATTGTTTGTGTGAGTGTGATGGCAATAGGGAAAATTCTGTGTGAAGAAACAGGAGAACCTATTTTTTACCGTCCCTTTCAGTGGCCGGTTTATGCTGTTTGTCAAACTCTGTCAAACTGCTACACTTTGACAATAATACCTATGTGTTTCGTTTTTTTCCAAAATTTTAAAGCAATTTGAGACAATACAATAATGATATTCAACTAGTTTATGACCTAAAATATCAATATATCGCGTATTTTCATAAAATAATGAAAATCCGTAAACAGTTTTTTATCTCATATGTGGCCACGATGATATGACCCCCCCTGTTTTGATATTACTGCCCCTTTAGCATAGTAAGACACTATCAAGACTAAACTGACATATTATATCAAGACTCTACTCTTGCTACTCTCACTGCTCAATCAGAAACCGGGAAGTGAATCAAATTAAACTTGCAAGATTTGATTACAGACAGGCAGACAATGGGCAGGTGAAAGAAAATAAAGGCTTGTAATATTTTTGCAGAAGATAACCGAAGATTTGTCATCCTGCCGGGTACAAAACAGCGAGAAGGTGGACAGCAGCAAGCTCCAATACTGCAGCCGAGACCAACGGCTGGTTCTCACTGTTGGCAAGAAGGAGTTCGCTCACACCGACCATCAGAAGATATTCCGGGAGCCCTGGGTATGTTCCCACATGTTCCTGCTTCCTACTAATGTTACCAAAAAGTCCATGAATATGGCGATAGGTGGTATTCCGGGAAGGGGGCGCCCGAAAAAGATTTGGATGAACTACCTTTGTGGAAGAGGATATGCGTGCTAGGAAAGTGGATGCAGATATGATGGATGATAGAGCAGAATGCAGGAGAAAAACGTGTTGAGCCGACCCTACCTAGTGTGGGATAAGGGCAGGAAGAAGAAGAAGACTATCAGAAGATATTCCGGGAGCCCTGGGTATGTTCCCACGTGTTCCTGCTTCCTACTAATGTTATACAGCGACCGACGGCTGGTCCCCACTGTCGGCAATAAGTTCGATCACACTGACCAATAAAAGATGTGAAGTGAGCCCTGGGTATGATCACTGTACTGAGAAAATATAGGATTAAATTTAAAACACCAGCTACCTCGCAGAATCAGGCAGCCAACATCATAAACAACGACATATGTACGACTCTTTATAATTTGTTACATCTTACATAAGTCATCTTCCTGCCCTTATCCCACACTAGGTAGGGTCGGCACAACACGTTTTTCTCCTCCATTCTACTCTATCATTCGTCATCCACCCCCCTAGCACGCATATCCTCTTTCACTCAGTTCATCCAAAATATATTTCGGACGCCCCCTTCCCGGACCTCCTTTCCATCCACCTTTACATCTTACATCAACATCAGCCTGTGTTCGTCCACTGCAGGACATAGGCCTCCCCATGGCACGCCACTCAACTCGGTCCTCCGTCTTTCTTCTTCAACCGCTCCCAGCGACCCATGCCGATGCCATGACACTGATAATAAATATCAGGGTTGGAACAAACTCAAAAACAGTTCAAAAAAAGGTTTACCGGGGGTAGACTTTGCAGGAGGTCGACTGTGGGTACCCGAACAGTGCCAGTTATTCTACCTCCTAAGCAGTGATGTGCAAACATGTGTGTCTGTGCTTCGGTAGCAGGGCACTGTGGCTAGTGAAATTACTGGGCTGAAGAGTTAACATCCTATGACTCTTGAGTCTTGAGTAAGAAGCATTGGCGCTGTACATCCAGAATTTTACATCTTAGTAATATCCTTCCTTCTGCAAAGGAAGTCTACCCCTGGTTATTTTTCAGTATTAACGAGGGTTTTCCGAAAATTTAATCCGCCAGTTGGCGCCACTGTGACAGGAGGTCCACCCTAATCTATAAATCTATGATACAGATAATTTTCGTTGTTTGTCTATGAATGTTATCAATTAAAAATAATTCTTGAATCAAACCATCTTGTTCACGTGCATATGGACAAAAAAGGTTGTAGTCGGACATTTTTGACAGGTCTCAGGACCTGATGTCTCAGTGCTGCCTCCTTGTGCCTCCTAGGTGGATGTTTTCTTTTTTAGAAAACCCTCATTAACAACTTTTTAAATGTAAATATGTACTTATTTATTAACAGTTGCAACGCTACGACCGCGAGCTGGAAGCGTTGAAGCCTCATCTATTCGAGTTCCCCGTCAAGTTCCCACCTTCCTACCCCTTCGAGGAAGACGTCCATCTGCCCACACATTATATGAAAACTAGGTAAATATTTACTTTTTTTTCATTGCCTTTATTACCTTTTTTTCCCGTTATTTCTGAAAATTCTGTTTTTAATTCATTATAGGTTAGGATTTAACCACGATATTTAGCATACAAAACCTGTAAAGTGCAAGATATTATAAGTCGCTCTTTGTACTAATAATACTAATATTATAAAGGCAAAAGTTTGTGTGTATGTTTGTTACTTCTTTACAAAAAAGTACATGCAAGAGTTCGGTCAGTGGCATAGCCGGATTTAGGGGAAGCATTGTAGAATTATGAATTTTGCACATATTTCATGGTCAAGATTATATTTTTTTTCACGGCACTTATTAATAAGGATATTTGAACTTTTAACTGTTCAGACCGAGCTAAACACACTTTTCGTAGTAAAAATTATAATATTTTTGCCTGTCTGCACCTTGGCCCCCCCCAAAGAACCAAAACATGGATCCGCCCTTGGTCAGTGGCGTCACGAACAAATTGATTGTGCAACCAGAGCCCTGACTGGACACTGTCGCCTTAACAAGCATATGTTCAAGCTAGGGCTATGCGACACTCAAACCTGCAGATTCTGCAATGAGGCTGATGAAACGCCTCTTCATCTGCTGGGGGAGTGTGGAGCACTGATGCGTAAACGTAGCTCTATTTTGGGACAGCACCTGCTCAGCCCGAATGAGCTTAGAGAGATAACCCCTAGGAAAATCCTGCAGTTTCTAGAAGCTGCTATGGTCTGTGGTGAACTCTAGCGCCGCGCCTATGGGTTTTTCTCACCATAATAAGCGGTGATCACAATAGGCCAATCATGGCCGCAGTGATATCACAGCCGCAAAACATAAATAAAAAAAAAAAAACAAAATAGTTGCATTATCCCCATTTTTTTGTCATTTTAATTTTATGAGTAAATATACTAAATAATATTAATATAATAATATGATGTTTGTTATTAGATGTCCGTCGTGGTGCGACAGAGTGTTGCTGTCTCAGTCGGCCCGACTGTTGCTGCAACATGAACCGAGGCATATTCACACCTCCAGGTAACTGATCCCCAGGGCTATTCACTTATCGGTTAGGGAACCGAACCGAATACCGAATTGTCAAAAATGACGTGACATGACATGTCAAGTTGTATCTACTTATGGTCTGTCTAATTTAGCTTGATAATTTTGACAGCTCGCGCCTATGAAGTTTCGTGTTTTTTTAGTTTTTCTCTCATACAGTTAATGTTGTACTTCATGGATGGTTACCGCCCACTTAGTGATGTGCCATGTATAACGAACAAACCACAGACTATAAAAAATCGGTTTTGAATTGAATCGAATATTTAAAATCGCGTAAATTATGTATTGGAATTAGCTTTTCATTGGCAATATAATATATTCTATTAATGGCACTAATTGCGTGTCACCCTTATATTGACAGGAGTTATTCTTAAAATAAAAATGGAAATCAAAAATAGTATAACTCTAAGATTGTGGCAACTGGCAACACTACAGCCTGTCATCCTTTTGTCAGCCAGCCATTTTGTAAATCAGTACGAGTTCTGACGTCGCGCCGTTAGTGCCTTGTATACGCTTTTGTTCAGTTTTTGTTACTTTCTGCTATTTTCTGTTTTTGTTGAGTTTTTGTTTTTGTTCTGCTAGGTACCTACTGTTTTTGTTATTTTCTGCTGTTTATTGTTTTTGTTGAGTTTTTGTTATTTTCTGCTTTCTACTGTTTTTGTTGAGTATTTGTCGTTAGTTTTTGTTATTTTTGGTTTCTCAATGCCGAAAAGAACTAAAAAGACTGTTTTGAACAGCGAATGTCGCGAGTTTGTGGTTCGCTTGCAAGATTATTTTGAACGTGAGTGTCAAAATGGCGGACCGTTGTTGCCTTTAACCCAAGTTGGCAACAGAGTTGCGGACGCTCTTGGCATCGGTCGTGCAACTGTATCTCGTATATTGCAAGAAAAGCATGGCAAGCCCTCATCAACTCAAGCGACAGAGGAAGACACGGAAAAAAAATTGTCGACGCCGAATAAAAAACGAAGGAGACTCTCAAGTGTCACTGCGATTGACGACTTTGATGCCGCCGCAATACGCAATCATGTTTACGCGTATTATAGACGTGATGAATATCCGACATTAAGAAAATTATTAGTGTCCCTTAAAGACTCAGATTTATTTAAGGGCAGTTTACAGTCATTGGCCATCATACTACATAAAATTGGTTTCGCTTATAAAAAATGCGATAAAAGAAAAATAATAATGGAACGCACAGATATTGCCTTGGCACGGATAGACTTTTTGAAAAAAGCCAAACATATTTCAAATTGGGATAAAGTCGTATTTCTAGACGAGACGTGGCTTAATGCAAACCACACTGTGCCGAAAGCGTGGACTGATGACACAGCACAGTCAGTCACCAAAGTGCCCGAAGGCAAAGGTCAACGGCTGATAATTGCTCACGCAGGGACGGCAAACGGTTTCGTACCTAATTGTTTGTTGGCTTTCAAATCAACAAAAACAACGGAATATCACGAAGAAATGAATTTTGATAAGTTTAAAGAGTGGTTTTTAGCATTACTGAAAAATCTAAATGAACCACATATAATTATAATGGATAATGCACCATATCATTCCGTACAAAAGGACAAAGCTCCAACATCCAGCAGTAGAAAACTGGAGCTAATATCCTGGCTGCAGAGCAAAGGCATTGAAGCCAATGAAAATATGTTGAAACACGAATTAGTCCGATTAGTGAAGGAAAACAAACCCAGAAAGCCAACCTACATATTGGATGAAATCGCTGAACAACACGGCCATACTGTGCTTAGATTGCCACCATATCATTGTCATTACAATGCCATCGAACGGATTTGGGCTTATGTCAAAGGTTTTTTAAATTAAATTATTACCTACTTACAATACAATACAAAAACTCTTTATTGAGACTAGTAAAACATACAAGAAGACTTATTATTACCTATGATACTTATCATACCTACTTAATTTTTACTTATTTTTTTAGGTCATGCAGCCAAACATAACACATCTCCACCGTTTACGGCTAAGAAAATGTTGACTTTATTGCAAAATGCCTGTGATTACGTTACTGCGGATGACTGGAGAAGAGTCGTGGAACACACGAAAAAATATATATTAGAAGACTGGGAGCGAGATGTCCACTTTGACAGCGTTTGTGATCAAGAATTGATAATCACCTTAGGGGAGAGTTCCAGTAGTGGGCCTAGTGATGATGATGACGAAGATGAATTTAATTTAGGATGTACCCCATTATTTTAATAATAAATAACTCTATGTTCCATTTTTTTTTATTTCACCCAAGAGATTTTTCTCAAAAATTATTTTGGCACGTACCTATTCCACTAAATATTCTGACTGACCAAATAAAAATATGCACTAGGTGATATTGTGGGAGAGCTTTTATTAACATACCCACCTATTAATAATTTATAATTAATAGATAAGATAAGAAATTTTTCAATATTCGATGAATATAAAAATCGATTCGAGTCTTTAACGATTATACACTACCCCATCCCAATAGTGAGCTGTCAAAATTATCAAGCTAAATTAGACAGACCATAATACGTCATTTCATACATTTTTGACAATTCGGTATTCGGTTCGGTTCTTTCACGGATAAGTGAATAACCCTGCTGAACACTGTCTTTATTCAGCGCGAATATATCGAGTGACGCTCTCTCGCTCGCACTATTTGACAAATTTTGAAATATAAATTCATAGAATTAATTTATTGAAAATTCCTTAAGACCAGTACTCCATAATATTATTGCACACATTTTAAAAATGTTTTCAGTTTGATATATTACCAAAATGGCAATATGAAAAAGGAGCAATGTTTAAAATTCAAATATTCTCCATGTTAGGCTTACAAAATGAAGTAAATTTTCATTTGCCACAATGAACTACCCTTGGTTCGTGACATTTCTAGTAGCAATCAAACTTTATATTATCATCGACTCGTTTAATATGCAACAATGATGTATCCCACTACTTTTCCTTAGGTGATACATAATAATAGCATTTAAAATGAATCGAATGTGTAAGATTTGGTGGATACTGAAAATGTCACGAAGGGTAAATAATTTTTGCATACTAAAAGTTCCTTCATTTTGTAAGACTAACATGGATACATCTCTTTGTAGTTGACTGTACGCAGCCATCCAATCATAATAGTTATCATCATATAAGGAATAATCCTTCATGTTGTTACAGGAAGAGTGTGGCAGAGTCTACGGACAGCAGCGGTAGAGTATCTTCATCAGATAGCAGCCCTGCACGATCTGGCTCTCCAGCCAGGCAGAATAATCAGGTAAATATTCAATGTAGAACACCACCGGTTACCGTTAATAGTATGTATACCTTTGGCAAACAGTGCAGTTAGGTAAAAACTAGAGTCCGACCGAAACTGGTTTTACGGCCGAAACCGAAACCGAATGTTCGGCCAAGGCTTTAGTTTCGGCCGAAACCGAAACTCACGTGGTCAAGTAAAAAAATCTTTAAAATACTGAAATTTGGTGCATTTTACCCATTATTCTGCATTAATTAGGACATGAATTTGTCTGTCCGTCCGTCTGTCCGCGGCTTTACGGAGAAACTATAAGTCCTAGAAAACGGTAATTTTGTACAGAGGAGGGCAATGGTTAGGGTAAGAGAACGGTTCCAAAAAGAAATAAATTTATATCAATTAATTTAAGGTACCTCGGTACCTCCCAAACCTGTAAAATGGGGATGATATTATTTCTGGCTGATCCAATCATTTTTTTTTTATACGAGATAGGCCTACGTTTGACCACATCCCACCTAATGAAAAGTGAAAATGCGGTCGACGATGGATCACGTAAGATGCCTAAAAAGGTACCTATTCACTCGTGCCTTGAAGATACCCAAGTTGTACCGCTCGGGAAACACGGATGACGGCAAAGTGTTCCAAACGCGACCAGTTCTCATTTGGGGTTTTGTTGAATAGGTATTTTAATGAAGGACATAATTCTAAGGATTTTTTTCGCTTTAATGATCCATTTGAAAGATATTCAAGTTTAAATATTTTTTTCGTCGGATTTCAACGTCGGATACAAGTCCGCCAAACTGAAATGGGAGTGGGCGGGTCACGTTTGTCGCATGCATCCTGACCGCTGGGCAAAGATCGCCACAAAATGGACCCCGCAAGAAAGGCGGCGTCGCCGAGGCCGGCCCAGAAAGAGATGGAGGGATGACCTCGACTCTTACCAGGTTGGCTGGCCTGAGGTGGCGCCGGATAGAGAAAAATGGAAGGACTTGGGGGAGGTCTTTGCCCAACAGTGGGACAGCATAGACTAACAAAAAAAAAAAAATTTTTTTTGGGCGTCCCCCGCCCTTAAAATCTAAACCACTGGCTTTCAAAGACTATTAAAAATCACGAATATAGTTTCAACCATGAACTTTCCAGGAAAACCATAGCGGTTAAGATAGTTTTATAAGTTTTAAAGATATCGTTGATGAAAATTAAGGCAGTAGATATACGATTTGCTAGTTCTATGGAAGCCTACATTGCGCGTAGTCAGAATAACGCTTGGCCTACATTAAGTTCTTATAGCAAAATGTTTATCAGTTATCAATTATAATCAAATCATTAATGGTTACTGTTTCATTGACCCCTTGATCCAGGAAAAAATTCAAGTTCAAATCAAAATTGACATCTATTATTTCTAGCTTCTTTAAAATAAGGTTCAAATTGGCATGCGCAGGTGCGGCTCGATCGAGCCGCTTGGAGACATACGGGTAAAATACTATTTTTTTTTTTTTTTTGAAGTGAAAACTTCTTTAGCGGCGCTGAGCACTTTTTTGTATGGGTAAAAACTTTCAAACTCGCGTCAGGGTCACGTGATGCTGATCGAAAAAGCGTAAGATCGAGGGGAAGGGAGAGGAACTAGTATCTCCCACTCTTTCTACCGTGCCTGAGTGTGCTGCTCTGTTTAGGCGGCACAGGGGGCTTAGACAAGCTTGCGCCAGATATTTTTTTTTTACATTTTTATATTTTATATTTTTTTTATTAGACACTTAAATAGGTTCGAATCAAAACTGTTTGTTTCTTACTTCAGTTATCATAAACCAATTGTATCAGTTGTAAAAATTTGCGATGATGATTCTGATAATAACGATGGTGTAAAAGTCTTTTTTTTTTTTTTTTATACGAGATAGGCCTACGTTTGACCACATCCCACCTGATGGAAAGTGAAAATGCGGTCGAAGATGGATCACGTAAGATGCCTAGAAAGGTACCTATTCACTCGTGCCTTGAAGATACCCAAGTTGTACCGCTCGGGAAACACGGATGACGGCAAAGTGTTCCAAACGCGACCAGTTCTCATTAAGAACGACGAAGCAAAACGCTTGGTGCGGGCAGTAGGTAACGCCACTAAGTAAGGATGCCGCTTTGCCGTCTGCCGCGACGTCCGTCGGTAGAATGGGCTTGGAGGAATTAGTTCATGTAATTCCTGCGCACACTCTCCAAAATGAATCCTATAGAAGACCGATAACGAGGCGACCATTCTACGGTGTTCAAGGCTCTGCAGCCGAGATTCCGTGAGCTTTTGGTCATCTACGAGCTTTTTGGCACGTCTCTCAATCGACTCCAGTGTCTGAATCTGGTAAGTCGTCGAAATTATGGATGGAAGTTGATTTTTCTGAGAGATAAAATTTAATGTTATATTATAAACTAGCTGACCCGCGCGCACTTCGTTGCGCGTGACAGTCAATAAAGCGAAAGTTTGGTGCTGCCATTTAGGATTGTATTTCCATCTCCGCGATTTTGTGAGCGTAAAATAGTTTTAACCCAGTGGGTAGTGAATAATATCGGACTGGGTATATCTATGAAGTTTTGTTTTGCTATCGCAGGAACCAGTCCTGTGTCCTTTCCCGGAGGTCAAACTATCTCGGTTTAACGGTTGTTGATTGTCTTCACAAATTTTCACGCCTCTTTTCAGGAATTAGAACTATTTGTGGTCCTTTCCCGGTAACCCTTAAACTTATCTCTACTGTAATGTACCTAAACCTAAGTTAAATTATAATTATTGGTTACCAATTTCTCACACTATCTTTCTCACGACTCAAATCAATTCTGTGATTCCTGAATTCCCATTAAAACTCTGACTCTCCTTCCTCCTGCCTGTAATACTGATTCTCCTTAATAGTTAATTTCTGACATAAAAACTATTCAATAACTTTCCATGCAAACGTTTTTCGGAAATAATTCCCGTTCTCCTGGGAATTTCACAAAATCCCTCCTTATTGGTCGCCTACGTTATATTAAGAATACGTTGACCAAATTTTAGCTAAAACGAAGAAGCGGCTACCGATTTCCTACACAAACTGCATCCCCCCCCTTTCCTCCCCTTAAAGGTTGATTTCTGGGATAAAAAGTGTCTCGTATCATTTTTTATGACTCAAACTAAAGGTTGTATCAAATTTTAGCGTAATAGATAGAGTCAACGGTTCTAAATTTCATTTTGTTGCAGCTATTTCGAAATTGATTTGATTTCCATCCCCGCGGCGTTGAATTAGTATACATAGTTATATTTCCTCCCGCTCTGGATAGCGAAGAAAATCGAGCCAAGTATTTCTATGCAGTTTTTTTCGCTACCACAGGAAACAATCCTGTGTTACTTTCCTGGAATTCAAAATATTTTAATACAAAATTACAGCTAAATCAATTTAGCGGCTATTGATTCCTTTTTCCAGAATTCCTTATTCCATAAAACTATTTGTTTTCCTTTTAACTATCTATATTGGGAATTTAAGCTAAATCGGTTCCTCATGCCTCATACTATCATTCCCGAGACTCAAATCGATTCCGTGGTTCCTGTAGGTATGCCCATAAAACTCTGACCTTAAAAGTGAGGGAAGGTGAAAGGCCCTTTCACCTATATGCATTGTTGACTTAAGGAACTAAGACTAAGGGACTATCTCAATTATGTCCTTTCTTTTGGCTCAAGCTGTATCTATTTCGAATTTCTGCAAAATTAGAGCTGCGGGTACTAATTTCCCATAAAAACACCGATCCCCCTTTCTCCCTTTAAGCTTGGTTTCTGTAATAAAAGCTATTCCAGGCCTTTTAAGAGTCTCCAATTAACAACAAAATCACAAAAAGTAAAGAACAATTTTATTTTCTACAATTTTTAGTTTAAATGTTCATATTAGGGATTTAGAATTTAGATATTTAACGTGCCTCACGATTTTATTTTTCAGCTTTTTAGTACACTGTATTCAACATGTCAACCCCATTCATTTAATACCCATATTGATGAGATTAAAAAAATTGGTTATCCGCCATTTTGTAGCGAGTGCCATCTTTGATTTTTATTTTGTATAGTGCACTGTATTCTAGTTATCAAGTCCTTTCATTTGATACCCATATTGATTGGAAAAAAAAATGTAATCCGCTTTTTTGTAGCGGCGGCCATCTTGGATTTAAAATAATTTTAAATATACGTAATTATATTGTCACCAGAACCAAAGGCGTACACCAAATTTCATTTGAATCGGTTGACAGGAAGAGGGCGAAATTTCAAATTTGCGATTTTTTTTTTACTAAATTTGACCCAAGAATAAAAAATAATAAAACAAACGGAGTGAGCTAAATAAAACCGTTTAAAATAATAAAAAATGATATTAGAAACCTCAATAATTGAAGACCTATCCGTAATCCGTAGATACCTAAAACGTATGGGTTTGATGAATAAAATGAGTTTTAGTTCTATGGGGAGCCCAAAAAATATTTTTTTTCTATTTTTGTGTGAAAAACTTAATGCGGTTCACCGAATACATCTACTTACCAAGTTTCAATCGTATAGTTCTAATAGTTTCGGAAAAAGTGGCTGTGACACATGGACGGATGGACGGACGGACAGACATGACGAATCCATAAGGGTTCCGTTTTTGCCATTTGGCTACGGAACCCTAAAAACCACCTCAACAAAAAAAAAAACTTTAGAACTTCCGAAGACTTTTATTAAATAAGGCATGCAAACGAATTTACTCACATAAAGTTAATAAAATAATAATAATTCAATTAGACAAACTCAACATAAAATTAAGGACAATGATTTTTCTGATTATGTGATGGAACTTTAAAGTGAATATATATAATATATCTAATATATAAAATTCTCGTGTCACAGTTTTCGTTGCCATACTCCTCCGAAACGGCTTGACCGATTTTGATGAAATTTTTTGTGCTTATCCGGTATCTGTGAGAATCGGATTTATAATAAAATTATATATTTATAATAAAACAATTATTATTTTGCTATCTCAGTGTAACTCTCATATTAACTTTTAATCATTCCTATTAATTATTTATATGGCAAAACAACGTTTGCCGGGTCAGCTAGTTATTTATATGTGGTATGTAATAAAATAATTAATATCAGGTATTTTAAAGTTACATTAATTTTATAGTAATTATTAAGTGTTAAATTTTTGACTCGCAGTCTGTAAAACTCTAGGATTCAGGAATAACGACATGGATTGTTGACCGCCCTTTGGCATAATTTATTTATTTAAGGACATCCAACGCAGGAAACACATTACAATTAAAAGTCTTAAGGCTATTATGTCTTTAGTCTGTGTGATCCTACAATTATAGGATGCCACAGCATGCACAACTAAACATAATACTAATAAATAATACTACATAATAGCAAAAAGATTTGGTTTCATAAGTCGTTTAAAAAGGTACTCATGTCCAACAAATCGCTTGCGAGTTTTAACGACGAACAGCGCCATCTAGTTTCATAATGGGTAAAATAGTGGCACATCGGAAAAGAGTTTGTATTTTGTATGTGTTCTTTATAAAATATGTTTTTGAGCGTTAAAAACTATTCAAAATCAATAAATAAATGTCCTTTTTGGAGTCTAACTACATACATCCATATCAAATAGGGCTAGCGGTTACTGATTTCCTATACAAAATTCGACTTCCACTCTAAGGCCAATTTCAGGGTTAAAAACTGTCCCATATCCTTTTTAGAGGCTCAAGCTATATCTAAACCAAATTTTAGCTTAATGGGGTCATTAGTTACTGATTTTTCATTCAAACTTTGACCTCCTTTATCCCGCCTTAGAGGTTGATTTCTGGAATAAAAAGTATCCCATATCATTTTTTACAACTCAAACTACCTTTGTGCCAAATTTTAGCTCAATAGGATCAGCGGTTCTAAATTTCCCATACAAACTTCGACCCCCCCTTTACCCCCCTTTACCCCCCTTAAAAGTAAATTTCTGACATAAAAAGTATTCAAAGTTTCTAATCACAATCCCAACAATCATTTCACGAAATTTCAGCTCAATCGGTTCAGCGGTTACGGATTTGCATACAAACGTTTTTCGGGAATAATTCCCGTTCCCGGGGGAATTTCGCAAAATCGCTTCTTATTGCACGATGAAGTTTTCCAAAAAATACGCTGTCCAAATTTCAGCTCGATCCGTCCAGCCGTTTGGGCTGTGCGTTGATAGCACGAAAGTGTACGAACGATTTTATATAATAAGATAAGTAAATCTTTAGATTGATATAACTCTTTTATTTAAAAACCGATTTGACTAAAACCAACACTAAGGTTCAAGTAGAGAAAACTGCAACGTATTAGTGAAAATTTTATTCAAATCGGTGGTGTTGTTTCACCTCACCAGTGACACAAACTATTTACAAATTTAGCCCAAATTAAACTAAAGGTCTACTTTCGTTTACAGGCACATCGATAGATGGCGTATTTTTAGTTTGTCGCACTTTTTGCTTTTTGATTTTTTTGAATTGAATTTACTTTATATTCTATTACTTTTACTTCAAAATTTTGATGTAAATTAGGGGCGATGTGTCCGATATAAATGATTATTATTTATTTTATTATTTTATTTTACGTTTCCCTAGGAAAAATTGACAAAATGTTTTACGATCTAGATCGCGCAAGCGACTTTTTCGCGTCGTTTTGTTCATATGCGTATTTTCACAGTTCACCTTAGTAAAGGATCACAATGAATGGGGAGAAATTTCCATTCTTATTATATGTATGGATAACGATATAATATTATAAATAACAACATATAAATTGTCATATTTGTGTACGATAGCGCAATAAATAAACATTGTATTCTACCTCATAAATGATAGTATTTTTATACTTATAATTAAACACAACGTTAATATTGAAGTTTTCACTTCTGCCAGCACTCCCGGAGTGCTACCTTTTTTTTTTAATTTTTTATTGCATGAAATACATGTACATATGATGTTAAATATTGTATAATGGTATCAATGTATCCTGCCTTAAAAAGCATGCAATTTTAATTAATATTTACAAATGTCAAAAAATCCAATTAAATTCTATCATAAAATTATTATGCGTGATTTAATCAATGTCAGTTAAAATAAAATACAAGAAAGAAAAAACAATTTAAAAATATAACAAATAACAATGATAATAATTAATAATTGCAGTGAATTAGAAGATATAAAATGTCATGTCAGATACAATAATTAAAATTGATTAAAAAAAAAAAAAAAATAATAATACAGAGTCATAATTTTATACACAAATGTCACAATAATATTAGATAATAAATATACATAATTTAATGTTTAAGAGAAAACTTTGTCCTAAGGTAGAGTCAATCTAATTTGCTTATCAAATAAAAAGTCTTTAATATTATAATAGCATTTAATAGTCAGTAAATGTTTAAGTTTTCTTTTAAACATATTCAGCGGCATCTGTCTTAGTTCTACAGGAAGTTTGTTATATATTCTGGCCGCCATACAGAAGATACTTTTGCTCATCATTGCGGTTTTAGCACCTTTATTGCAAACTTTAAATTGATCTCGTCGAATGCGCTTTGTGACATCAGACACCAACGGAAAGAGACTCTTATTCATTTTAACAAATGTTGCGGTTTCAAAAATGTACATAGATGGAACAGTTAATATGTTATATTTTCTAAAATAAGGTACGCATGTGTCTGTCGGTTTAAGATGGAACATGGCTCTAATGGACTTTTTTTGATTTATAAATATTTTTATAACATCGGTTGAGTTGCCCCAAAATATAATTCCATATCTAATATTTGATCCGATAAGGCCATGATATGCATTTAATAGCCCATCTACGCTAATAATAAAAGAGAGTTTATATAGAGCATATATCTGGCTACTTATTTTCTTACATAATGTTTCAACATGGTCTTTCCAGTTAAGTTTATAGTCTATAGTAATTCCTAGAAATTTAATAGAGTTAACATTTTCGATAGTAACATTATTGTATTGTATGTCAGGTATGAATTTAGCAGCAGTTTCGCGTTGTCTGAAATGTATAATTTTAGTTTTAGTCAAATTTATTTTTAGATTATTATTATTTAGCCATGTAATTATTTGAGTTAGAGCAGTTTTAATGTCATATTTATAGTACATATTTAAAGTATTAGTATTTTGAAATCTCACTAATTAATACTTTGGTTTGTACCTATTTGTACTTAGAAGAATCATCAACCTCTTAGTATCTCTATATAAAAATAATAATTACTAAAATTGCTATTACATGCTTAGATCCAGTCTCAACAAAGATAATATCAAATCACACATTTAAAATTAACAAACCTATATTACAATAATTATAATTAGTCGTCCGCCAAAGCGTTGTCGCGAGAAACGAAGCTAGGCGAGCGTGCACGACAACTTCCGAAAGGAGTTTCGATTTCGGCAAAAGTTTCGGCCAATTTTGGCCGAAACCGAAACTTTCGCCGAAACTCGATTTTTGGCCGAAACTTGGCCGAAACCGAAACCGAAATTTCGGTCGGACACTAGTAAAAACAACTTCGAGAGGGAGGCTATTCGAAGGATTACAGCTGGGATGGGCTGCATTTTGAAAACTTCGTCGAGTCTTTTCGTCACGTATACCACAGTGTCTGAAGACTAAAGTCTTCAACCAATGCGTCTTACCTGTAATGACATACGGAGCCGAAACGTGGACACTTACGGTTAGGTTAGCGGGCTATGCTCGGCGTCTCTCTAAAGGATCGCATCAGAAATGAGGTGATTCGGCAGAGAACCAGAGTTACCGACATAGCTGAAAGGATTAGCAGGTTGAAGTGGCAATGGGCTGGTCACATTTGCCGCAGAACCGATAACCGATGGGGTACACGGGTTCTAGAGTGGAGACCGCGTCTCGGCAAACGTAGTGTAGGGCGTCCTTGGGCGAGATGGGGTGACGATATCCGGAAGGTCGCGGGGAGCGGGTGGAGGAGGAAGACGGGGAACGAGTTGAGTGGCGTGCCATGGAGGAGGCCTATGTCCAGCAGTGGACGAACACAAGCTGATGATGATGATGATAGAACACCAATGAAATTATTCATATCCAAAAATATTCGCAGAACGCTTTTCACGAAGTCCCGCGGTATTTAGCAGAACTATTGTTTGTATGATCCTACAACAATAAGTATATCAATAAATCACAATCTAGCCTTATTAAACTAATAAGTTATTTCGTTCTTACTTAAGAGCGTTTATATGTGACGCTCTCTTGCACTGAATTTACAAACACACTATTTGACAAATTTTGAAATGTAAATTCATAGATTTTTTTTTTTATTCAGCATGATCAGCCCTGCATGATATTATGGCACACAATTAAAAAGTATTTCCAGTTTGATATACCTAAAAATGGCATGGGAAAATAAAAAATAATTATCCATTTACTATTTGTACGATTTTACCTTGTTGCTATATGGTGGTGAATTGAAAACCTTAAAAATAAACCTATTTTTATTTTTCAGTCGAGTCCAAGTCGCATAGAGAAGAAAGGCAGTATGGAAGTTTCTGGACTCACGCTACCAACCGGCGCACATGTCGGCAGGAAGAGTATTGCGGACCCTACCAGTGTGCAACATGCCATCAATTCTAGGTAATCATTGATAAGAACGAGCAAAAATGTCATAGGGATTGTTTTTAGGGTTGTGTAATCAACAAGGAAGCTTTATAGTTTTGCTTTGTCCGTCTGTCCATCCGTGGCTTTTTGTAATGTGTTTACCATAGTTATCTCTTATCATCAGGAGAGCCTTGCTCGACTTCTTACTCCTTTTCATAAAGAAGAAAATAGTCTAATATCTATTTTTGAGAGATCGCTATTAGCGATAAGACCGCCAATTGTAACACATAGCTTTTGTATTGTTTTTGTACATTTTCTTGTGTTTCAATAAGGGTTATAGATAGATAGATAAACACTTTATTGCACACAAACAATATACAACATTAAATACATTTGAAAAAGAACAGTGTAACAATTGGCGGTCTTATCGCTAAAAGCAATCTCTTTCAGACAACCAAGCAGGAAAGGAAAAATATATGTTTTAGAATGACGGTGGTAATAAATGTATAGGTATGTGGTTATCTATCTATTTTTTGTTGGAAGATGGTTTACTAACATATGTGTTTATATTTCCAGTCGCGTAGGCGAAGATATTTCCCACAACCGTCGCAAGTTGGTCCGCAACCAATCGGAAGGTTCCCCTAAAGGCGAGGCGCTGTCGGCCGAGCTGAGGCGTCTGGTGGACGCGCCCGCAAGGAAACGGACCGAGTACGGACTGTTGGGGGGCTCCACTTGTATGGGGGACCATAAGGTATGGGGGCAGGGGGTCACACTGATGAAATTATAGAAAAAACTGATTTGATGGACCTAAAGGTGAGGGACTGGTCTCAAAATCTAAGATAGGACCAAAGGTGTGTTGACTAGTTTTTTTTATATTATTAGTCCGTAATATAAAGATTTGAAAAATATTAGACACGTATTTTTTGGTTTGTGAATAAATTAAAAAATGAATGAGATATGACGCTTTTAAGTATTAGGGTGGGAATGCAGGGATTGAAAAATCTAGTATGGGAAACCATAAGGTTAGGTACTAGTCTATCTCATTAATAAGCGTTGTACCTCACAATTTTATCAATTTGACAAAGAAAACTACGTGTTATAATATAGTTTAATAAGCTAGTTGGTTGGCAACCAATCGGAAGGGTCACCTAAAGGCGAGGCGCTGTCGGCCGAGCTGAGGCGTCTGGTGGACGCGCCCGCAAGGAAACGGACCGAGTACGGACTGTTGGGGGGCTCCACTTGTATGGGGGACCATAAGGTAAGGGGGCGGGGGGTTACACTAATGAAATTATAGAAAAAACTGATTTGACGGACCTAAAGGTAAGGAGCTGCTGGTCTCACAATCATAGATTGGGCCAAGGGTATGTTGACTAGGTTTTTTAAATATAATTAATTATAATTAAGTCCGTAATATAGAGATTTGAAAAATATTAGACACGTATTTTTTGGTTTGTGAATATAATAAAAAATGGCTGAGATATGACGCTTTTAAGTTTTAGGGTGGAGATGCAGGGATTTACAAAATCTAGTATGGGGAACCATAAGGTTAAGTACTAGTATATATCCTCCTTGCGTCGTATTTCTCGATATTCATCTGCATCATATACATACACCCTTGGCCACCACTGCTTCAAAAACTTATTTGTATTTGAATATAATATATTTTTAACTCGGTTGTTTTTGTCCACAGCCAATCTACCTCCGCGTGGTGCTAGCGGCAGACAGAGGTAAACACTGGCAATGTAAAGGGAACTGCAAACTGTGCTCGCTCACACCCAAACCGTTTAAACACAAAAATATACCTCAAGTCGAAATCACCACCGTCGATTCCACCGACGGCTTGTTCCTAAACGAAATCGATAAATCCCTACTAATGGTATCGAGAAACATCGATCCTTACACCCCTGAAAGCGCCGATTCGCCCAGCCCTAACTTCGAATCGGGAAGCGAATCGAGCGAAGTGACAGAAACAATCGATTCGAAATCGAAACTCAATCGAGATCGCAGCGTTTCACCCACTCAACTGAAAAATCGATTAGATAAATTGTTAGAAAGTCGATCTGTACCCGAATTGCAACGTTTAAGTAGTTCAGATTCTTGCAAATCTGAGGGTAGCCAGAAACATTTTTGTTGTTTAGCGCTGAAATGTTACGGGTTCTGTAGGAGGAAGACTCGAGTAAAATGCGACTGTTGCTTTGATTGTTGCACTTCTTGACGCTTTATCGATTGTATCGATTATCGCTTGACGTTCGTTGAATCGATGTTTTGTACTGGCTGGTTACATATTTGCTGCTTTTTTACGAATTTTGTATATAATTTCATTCTAAAATCGTGGTTGTTTTGTATGCGCAAATTAAAATCAAGATTTTTTTATTGTTTTTTATAATATTATTGAGAATAGAGATACCTTCCTGTCTTATTCGTTTTGATATTGGATTTTTTATTAGAAAGAACCATGTGTTTGATTTTTTATGCCATATATTATGCTAACCAGCCAGTGTTTTTTAGCATAAACAATGCATTGTTTTGTTTGTTTTTTGTTTTGACTTTTTTTTGCAACAAAATTAACATTTTGGCATGATAGATTTTTGCATGCATTTGACAATAACATAACATTATTAAATCCAAAATTTAATTATTCACGATTTTAATTTTAATATCAATTGTTACTTTAACAAAAACCAAGCAAAAATATCTTGTAAATGGACTATGGGTTGAAAAGTTTTTTTTTTTTAATTGGACAGAGTAATAGTCATACTCAAATAAAAATGGCTTTTAATGGCCATAGAGTAAAAGAATATCAATTTTACTTTTTTAATCGAATATTAATTTTATTGATTTGACTCAATATTTATAGGTGCAATATTTTATATTTTTAATTACTAAATATTTTTTTTTAATTAAATTCCAAAAATATATAAGCTCTAGTCTAATAGGTATTTTGAATACCTAAAAAAATAGGAAGGGGCTAATTTCTAGATTTTATTATTTTAATAATACCTAATCCTTCCATTAAATTAATTCAGAATTTATTACAAAAATTATGAAAAATTTTTTTTTCGTAATCTTCACATTACTTGTTTTTATATTTGGATTATTTTGAATAGATAAATAATTCCAAAATGCAAACCAAATATTTTTACTTTAGTAAAACTATAATATTCCTAATAAATATGAATAGTCAATTATATTTAAGACTGGTTATAGATTTTTTGTTTTATTGTATTTTTGTTTAGATAATATGGAGATCTCTTCTTATAATTACTAAAAATTCATTTCGATAATCAAAATATAAATTACTAGCTTATGCTCGCGGCTTTGCCCGCATGACAAAATACTTTCTTAGCGAAAGTCTATGTCATAAAACCTATCTATGTTCCAAATGTCAATCCAATCCGTCCAGCGGTTTGGGCTGTGCGTTGATAGATCAGTCAGTCAGTCAATCAATTAGTCACTCTTTCCTTTTATATATTTAGATGAGTATTCTTGGTTTTTATATGATATAGGAACCCTAAAATGTTTATTATTTATTTTGCATTAACTAACTGAAAAGTGGTCTGTGCAATATACTAAAGTCGTCAAAGCTATACAAACATACAACATTACCTACATTCATCGTTATAATAGAAGATATTATTTTTAAACGGTTTTTTTTAACTTGCTTTTTGTTTGGGTCAAATCTAGTAATTCCTTTTCCTGTCGACAGATTTAGCTGATCTTTGGTACACCATGAATTGTGATGAATTTAATACATAATATACAATTTAATACATTTTGTATCATTGTAAATACAAAATGGCGGATTACTAGTTTTTTTACAAATACCTCCATATGTATTTACAAAAGAAAAGTATTATATTCGATAACCTAACCACCATAACACAAGCATTAAGTTGCTTAGCTTGGGGTTAGGTGGCGCTGTTTATGTCCTGAAATATTTAATATTTTTTATTAAATGATGGATATTAAATGAAAGTGTTACCAGTAGAAAATAGTTTAACTTTAAAAAATGCTTGAATTATAATTGAAGAGGTCTCCATTAAAACTCAATATCTCATACGTAATGCGTAGTATTAAGTACAATAGGTATTATAATATTATGTTTACTAGTGTACCCGTTACCAATAAATATTTTGCACATTACCGCTTTTTTAATTTTCCATCGTAGTTTTGGCGATTAATGCTAGAAATGCTTTAAAATCCTTCAGTAGATGTTTGATTTATGATAGAAAAATATAGTAGTGATATAGAACTTTTATTTATTTTTTGATTAATTTGTATATTTTTGTTGTTGGTGTTTTTTTTTAATTATTATGTTCGGTTTTAAAACACATACTATTAATAATTGGGATTTATACTCCAACAGAACAGGGGTCTTACTGTCAAATCACATCAAACCAAAAACCCCTGTAAATAGTTTTTATCCCTCAATTTTTTTTCGCAATTTATTGCTAAGCGAGGTACGCGGGTTTAACAGTGAAACCCGCGCGCACTTCGTTGCGTATGTTTCTCTACAACGTTATGAGAGTATTTTACATATAAATCTTCCTCTTGAATCACTATCTATTAATGAAGACCGGATCACAATCCGTTGCGTAGTTTAAAAGATTTAAGTATACATAGGGACAGACAGACAGACGCGGAATACGACTTTGTTTTATGCTATGTAATGATTACGAACGCCATATAATTGCAAAACTGACTTGCACTTGCTTATAAGGGCACCATTGTAGCTCATTTGAATAAATTAATTTTGAGTTTGAGGCGACAAATAATGATGGTAGCTATTCTTGTGTACTTTTGAATATTATTGTATTAAATACAGTGTTGCCAGTGCCTTATCTTCAAAAGTAACCTTATCAAGTACAAAAAGTAACGTTTTGGCAAGAAAAGTAACGCATTTTTATACAATATACACTTACTTATTCAAATATTTCTGTTATTATTTCCTACTTTTTCAATTTATTTAAATAAGAAGTGGCTAATCAAAAAAAAACTAAATATTCCTACTAAACCATATTTTTACGAAATTGCCTTATTATTTTTATCTCTGCTTAATCAAATTAACTATTAACATTACAAGGAAAAGGTGTTCATATATTAATTAATTTAAAATAAAGATCATTGTCCCGAAAAGTAACGTAAAAGTAACTTATCTAAAAAAGTAACGCAAAAGTAACGCAAGGGGTCAAAAAGTATCGTAAAACGTTACAAAAGTAACGTTCTGGCAACGCTGATTAAATATGATTTTTTGGTATTAAATATAATTAGTTTTGTATCCGTAGTGCTTGTGTTCAGTTCCCGTAACGCTTTGCCTGTAAGTACATTTTGAGTTTGCTTATACCAAAACCCTTATATGATTTTTATACGTAACGCATTCCCATCCAAACAATTCTCCACAAAGTCCAAAGTGTAGTTTATTCTAAATAATAAAGTGATCCTATAAGGGTTCCCTTTTGAGGTACGGAACCCTAAAAAATATCTACTTAAGTACCTATACGATGTTTCTCTGAATAACTATAAAATTCATGTAAGGAGTGTTTTATTTGCTTTTTATTTACACGTGTTTTCTTCTACTTGCGCATGCACATGCACTTTTTTCGTAAAATCTTTTGTCAGATCAAGTAGTACCTATTTTGTGTATTAATAAATAAATTTATTCCAGTAAATCTTTAATATTAATCATCTTACATGATTATAACCCATATAGTATGCCTTTGAGAGAATAAAAAAACCACTCATAAGTTTGCATGTAGCTTTGAAAGAACCTACTAAAAAAAACATGTAAATCAGACTTCTGCGGGGCTATGATGCGCACGTCGACATAATGTCGCGTGAAATTTGATTTAATGTGAATAATACTCTATGTGGCTGTTATAAAGTCGAGATTTACGCACCAGTGAAATTATTTTGTCGTTAAAACTCTTATGTCAAAATGATCTCACTGGTGTGTAATTTTCGACTTTATGACAGCCACATAGAGTATTATTCACATTAAATCAAATTTCACGCGACATTATGTCGACGTGCGCATCATAGCCCTGCTGGACATAATATTATCTGGGTTAATATTCGATATTTATTTTCTTTTCATTCCAAAAATTTAAACAAAAATTCTTATAATATTCACACAAGCTTACCCAGCTTTATACTCATAATAATTAAACTGATTTTTAGGCAATTTCCGCCAAGAATGCCACTCGGAGTTATCCCCCAAGCACATTAGAAACGAAGATATTGAAAATATGGCGGACGCCTCCGACGGATCTCCAACCACCAGGTACATACATTTCAGCGAAAATCCGGACGCCATCTTCAAGGAAACTGATATTTAAAGGCACGAGGAAATCCCGCCTTCTTGGTTTTAGTATGCCACCATCTTCAGCCCGGCTTTGAACAGGCGAGATCGTTGTCAGGCAATCAAATGAAAACTGCAATATTTATTTATTATTTTGTAAATTGAATAGAAATGGCTGAGATAATATTATAACGCAAGGTTTCGATGTGGAGTGATGACTGATGACGTCTTACCATGCGGCATAATATTTCATTGCAATAAATTGATGAGCACTAAAGTTTATTGGTGGGAGGTTATGACGTCACATCATGTAGATTTCATTGCAAGTCGCTAAAAAATTACTGAGCACTAAAGTTAAGTGTCGGGAGGTCATGACGTCACACCGTGCGGCATATTTCATTGCAAGTTGCTAAAAATGGCTGCACTAAATTTGATTGGTGGGGCGTTATGATGTCACGCCGCACGCCCCACGGCGTACATTTCATTGCAAGTCAATTGGGACTTAGGACAAAACTAGCTTATCTGTGTCCCAAGTATTGATGGAAAGACGAAGTAGGTACATAAAAACCTGAGGGCAACCCAAACTGAGTTTTGGCAGGTGATCAGACTAGTCTTCTTGCATCAGAGGCTACGACTCAGTTTGGGTCGCTGGGCTGTTTTAATTTTGAAAGAAACTAATGGCAGATCATAAGTCATAATAACAACTTTTAATGTGAATTTAAAAAAAAAAAATGGGAAAAGAACGGATATATCCGAACAATTGTATATGTATAAAATACAAACAAAAATGTTATCAAGATGGAATTTGAAAGGAAATTTATTGCTTTTTGTGAATCTTTGTTAATAGGTTTTATTCCGCTAGACGCTCTCTCGCTCGCACTTTTTGATACATTTTGAAACACATTCATAGTTCCTTTTGAAAATTGCCATTTTAATATATCAAACTGGAAATACTTTTGAAACGTGTGCAATAATATTGCACAAAAATTCCTTTGAACAATTTTCAAAAAGTTATCTTAAACAATTAATTTTATGAATTTATATTTTACACCCACAAGGTAGACAGACGACCTTATAAAGGTCGCCGGAAGACGCTGGATGCAGGTCGCTTCCGACCGGTACATATGGAAGTCCAAAGGAGAGGCCTATGTTCAGTAGTGGACGTCCTACGGCTGAGATGATGATGATATTTCAAAATGTATCATTGCTTACGTCACACTTAAGCTTACGTCACACTAAGCCGGTCAAGCGAACGCGATCCGGGGCGGAATTTTTGTAATGTTCTAGTTTGTATGTAACCTGTCACATATAAAGCGAACGCGGGCAGGAACAAAATGAAGATCGCGACCGCTTTACCGTTCCGTCCCGCCTCAGTGTGACGTAAGCTTTAGTGCGAGCGAGAGAGCGGCTAGTGTAATAAGAGCGTTTACCACGCTTGACGCTATCTAATGGGATAGATAGATAAATTATTTTAATTTTAAAAGTGTGCATAATATATTATGTCAAATTATGGACCTTTCCATATTTCATCTTATTACTAGAAATTCTCATAAATCTAAGTACTTAAAATCACTTTTATACAGGGTTGTTGGAAATGCATAACTTTTTGTGGGCAACAGTATAGTTTTCCAAAAAGAAAATAAAGTGGGCGCCACTGTAATGTTTTTTTTTATGGTTTTCAAATATTTTTTTTAAGATTTTCAATTATCATTGTATGGTCTTTAAATATACATAAACTTTATAGTTTTGTACACATTTTCATGCACTGCAATTATATCAATTGCTTTGGAATTTTTTTAATAATAATTTTATTATGTAGTGTATACTTCTGTTTTTAAGACACTCTTCTGCCAATCGAATAAATAAATGTAATTATATTATGGTGAAGCACATCAAACGCGCCGAACGAATCGAATTTTGAATTATTTATATGAAATGTCATGAAACCTCGCACACTTGCCGAATCGGAAGAAGATTTCCTTTACAAAAATTCTTTCGGCGCGGTCGAAGCGGGTAGATGTGCTTTCACCATAATAAACTAACATTTATTTATTCGATTGGCAGAAGAGAGTCTTAAAAACAGAAGTATACACTACATAATTAATTAAATTATTTAAAAAAAGATTTGCCAGCACCATTACTCAGTCTTAAAAGTTGTCAGTGTAGATTTATTAACCTGTCCATATCGACACTAGCAAAATGCAAGTGTTGCCATAATAAAAAGAAAAAAAAAACTGTCCCTAAAAAGTTATACGTTAAAAATAGATAACCCTGCATTTTTAAATGCACGTTTTATTCTAAATAATATAATTAATGTGTGTCTAAATTAGTTGTCGTGTGACATTCCATAGGCACTTAGAATGTTGCGTAGATTACTTAGAAAATCTTATAGTAACTTAGAAAAAAAATAGATGTGTCCTAAGGGGTTATTGGCTAATTCAAAAAGTTAAAATTGCTAGAAATCGTCAAAAATAATATGTTTTTAGAATTTGATACTCTCATGGTATTTTGCTTACAGACAGACGGATAACAATCTAATAACATTTCATTTTTGTCGGCTTACACTAAAGTTTTTTTAATTAGCATATAACCCCTCTTTAGTATTCTAGTCTACTCTATAATACTCGTCTAGTCTATAAAATAATACTATATTATCTAAGTCTTAAATCTTTTTAATGTGTGCTTAGTGTTTTTAATAATCTTCAGAAGTTTACCTTCTTAGAATAAATTAAAAAGAGAAGATACGTTACGCGCTATGTCGTTGCTATAGCTAAGCTTGGGCTTGAAAGAAAGAAAACACATTTATTCGACAGCTTAAAATGAGACACAAAGTCAACAATAGATGCACATGAATAATGAAACAATCCTACAAAATGCCACAAAAGCCGCGTCTCCAGCGCGTGTTTTGGTTCAAACATTCAACATAAACATCACATTTTCACAAAACATTGTCAAACTACACTTTTTGTTTGCTCCAACTATGTTTTTGCTTTCCATACCCGAAGGAAAGCACACGTACAACAAAACATAATCATCAAAATGAATGTTGTCATGATGTTTGTGTTGAATGTTTGAACTAAAACAGGCGCTGGAGACGCGGCTTAAGCCCCTGAATTCAGCATTGTTGGCTCGGAAAGTGTTGGATGCCGAGAAGTCAATTTGTGTCGAATTTCAGAGGAAACTATATATTTTAAAATAAATAAAAATGCTTATTATAAAATGTAGGTAGTACAATATAAGCCAATGTATAATTGTGTTTATGAACCTAATTGGAGCGGTCCATTTTCGAGACGCCTGTACCGTGTCTTCCCTTTTTATTTTAATCTACAACCTTATAAGGTTTAAGAATGATATTGAATTGGCAGCCAAACTTAAATTTATACCACCGTCTTTGTGCAATGGTGCCAAAAATGAGCATTATTAATTTTAATTACTTTAGTAGTTTCCCGCATAATATGTTTTTTAGTCACCACTTCGCAAATGTTCGTAAGTTACCAAATTCTCATACAAAAAGTGTTTTTTTGATTTTGTTTGAGAATTTGACGCGCGAAAATTTAAGCGCGGTAGGGTTGGCGCTTTAAATAATTGCCATAGTAATAATTTTACGTATAGAAGATTGCCAGTACTTAAAATATATTAAAATACAAATAAAAGTAAATGTGACTGATTGACTGACTGGATTTTTCGAAGCACAAACCGATTGGGCTGAAATTTAAAATATAGAGTTTTAAGACGTAGATTTTCCTTAAGATATTCTATTACTTCTAAAAGAAAATCTTCTTGTAAAAAAAAAGAATTGAAGAAAAATCGGTTTTCCAAAAAAAAATTTCAGTTCTGGGGGGCAATTGACTAATTCTGGATCAGTCAGTCAGTCACCCTTTACTTTTATATATTAAGATTTTTTTTTACTTTAGCTTTTTAACCCATAATATATTATATTCTTTATTTATTAATATCAGGGAAAGTAATCCACAGGGTAATTATCTTGCCACTCGAATCCCATCAAAATGGGGTGCATCCATTTTATGATAATAATAAAATAATAATTATTATTGTTATTTTGGCATAATATTAGAATTAGGTATAATCGGTGTCTATGTTAACTTTTATTATAATTGTTATGCGTGTACGTTAGGTACGGGTTATTTTATATAAAAAATGTGAAAATTCAGTAAAAATACATTTATTGATATACAGGGTTATTATATATTTAACCCATAACATTATATGGGTGGCTCAGGTACATAAATACTGTTTTTTTACTACGAGGGATTTATAGCTACTTATCCCACTTTCTAGGTTTAGCCTGCTTCCACCTACAGACCGGGGGTAGACTTCCTTTGCAGGAGGTCGTCTAGGTTGGTACCCCAACAGTGCCAATTATTCTAATGCCTAGCAATGTGCAAACATTACTGTGCTTCGGTAGGAGGGCACTGTAGTTAGTGAAATAACTGGGCTAAAGAGGCATAACATCTTATGACTCTTGGTAAGAAGTGCTGGTGCAGCGCACCTAGAATTGCACATAATTGTGATATTCTAGGTAACACTGTACTTACTACTTACATCAGGAGAGCGTCATGCTCGTCTCGTCTTCTTACATCGTCACAAAAAAAATTATTTAAAAATATTTAATAGCCCTGTATATCATTGTGCATATAAAATATTTAGGATTTTGGACAACTATTTAGTTCACTATACTTAGACAAACTTACACGGTTATTTGGAAGTCAATTTGTGTCGAATTTCAGAGAAACCTATATATTTTAAAATAAATAAAAATGCTTATTATATTATGAAGATAATACGATATAATATTATGTGTATTTAAATGTGAAACTATCCAAATAATATCTTCAATAAAGTAACGAAATCGTTCCATTTATCAAATTAGTAGGCAGATAGTAGATATATTATATTGAATTAGATTGTTCCTTCATATTATTATACAAAATGCAAATTTGGCATAATACCTATCTAGCATAATATTAGGCATAATAAATGTAATATCAAATTAGTCAAATATAAATTTTGTGGAACCTAGATTTCATGTATTGTGTCATTTTTAGTACTTATACTATATAAACTATAACTATTTAGGTATTCTAGAGAAGCGACCGAAATTTTGTTTTCATAAAAAAATTGTGTTTATCAAATTTCTATACCGCTTATGTGCTTAGTAGGGCAGAATAGGTATTTCAGATATTTTTGGAAAACTGCTTGAAATTATTTTTCTCAATAGATATTAGATATACCAGAATTAAAACTTTGTGTTATTTGTCAATAACTTTATAAATATACATTTATTTAGACATATTATATACTATCCAAATATACTATATTAAATGGGGTAAATTTAGAAATGCTTACAATATTTTGAGCGTTTTATTGAAAACTTGTTAAAATATAGTTATTAAAGTGTTGTGTGTTTAGATAAAACAATATTTTAGGCTCATAACACATCTCTGCGAAGGTTTAGAAATGAAACTGTAGGATAAATCCAATTTATGGATAAATTTATTGTTATATCTGATCTGTGGTACATTAAAACAGATAATTTTAAATAATTCGTCAATAATGTTTGCCAGCGGATGTGTGTTATAGGCCTTATTAGTTAGTCCAATCACATAATAATAATTAAGAAAATAATATTCTTCACGTTATATCTACATATGTCTAAACTGTTATTAGAGTGCTTCAAAATAACAAATTGGCTTGGAAAAATTACTTAACCCTTTAACCGCCAGACTTAAAATCACTTGTCGTGCCCCTAGCGCCAGGCCAGGCAAGTTTTATGAATTATAAATACCTACAATAAAAGTGATGTCTAATATTTATTCTATTTGGGAGAGAAGCATAAAACCAACTGTAAATCATAACTTTATTCACTATTTATCTAATTACGAGTATAGTTTTATAAAATACAGTGTTATGACTTAAAAAATGTAGATTTAAAGTGCAGTCGGAAATATACGGCTCGTCGGAAATATACGACTCTGGCGGTTACGTAACAGAACAGGCTTGTCGGATATATCCGACGGTGGCGGTTAAAGGGTTAATAAGTCAGATTTAAAGCGACACTAGAAAGAGAGATTGCGTTAAAACATACCTTGAAGTGCTTTAGATATTTCATATAACATATTTTACGTTTCACAAAGTTATTTGACATTATTCAAATTTCTAATTTAAATTATTCGCCGCCATAAAGTTTTTTTTCCTATAAGAATAAGAATTTTACCACGATTTTTACTCATATTAATATTATTAATCGGGGCTTATATATAAGAGCAGAGAGCTCGTGACCACGGTTCATGTAACTGAGCCGAAACGTCGAAGTTGATTTTATAATATTATGTTTTTGTAAAACTAACATTAATAAAATATGTACGCAATAAGCCACGATTAATAAAATTAACATAAGTAGTAAGTATTTTACCATTGCTAATTTTTTGGCCAGGGAAAAGTTGTTCACAATTTTAAAGCTTTAAGCCGACGTTACACTGACGCGAAAACGCGCGGTAGTGTTCAGTTTGCCATGACCTTAGAATTATTATTCTGATAACAAGTAGATATTATTTTATATAGTCATCAGCGTTAATTTTCCCACTGCTGGGCTAAGATCTAAGATCCTCCTTTAATTTTGTGATTTCCCATGTATATGATTTTATATTAATAAGTATGTATCTATTATTTTTATTAATTTAAGACATTTCTTCTGATCAAAACATAATACTCTTAGATAAGCAATTAGAAAACTCTTCACTCGTGTGTACTTGTTCTAGTCATTTTATGTATTATTTGGTGTCTATAAATAAAAGTATTCCTTCAAAATAATTGCTTTTTATTTTTAACAACCAATTTTGTTAACAGTTTGTAGGATTACAGATCTTACATGGATAAATATTCCTTATTTTAAGTACATCCTAAACCTTTTAAATGTCCAGCAGTTTAAAACCACTAAAAAGCACATCATGTGTTATTCCTTGTGTCTAAGCTATCTAGGTACTAGGTATAGATATATTGCAAATTTCAGTCCGATCGGTTCAGCTATATAATTGTGCTTCTTAGTATTATTTTAATACCATAGGGTTAATTTCATCAGATGAAATTGTTGGCACCAGCAAATATTAAAATATAATTAAGAACTATTTATTAAAATAATAATTAAGAGAATTATTAAATATTAACTTAAAATAGTATTTTATAACATTTTAAGCAATATAAAACTAAGTTATATTTATTATGCACTTACAGTAGCATGCTCTTATATAAAAATATGCAATATACAAAAAATATAGCAAAATTTTTATCTTATAGGTAATTAAGAAGATAAATATTCTTCTTAAAATTGGTATAAAAATAAATCATTAGGTACGTTTAAGAACTACGTAAAAGTACATAATGTACTTTCAGCGCAGCAACATTCTTTTATAAAATAGGCAAATAACAAAAAATAATATACCTATAGCAAAATTCTTATTATGATATCATTAAGAAGATAAATATTCTTCTTAAAAATGGTATAAAATAAATAATTACAAAATAATTCCACATAATCTATCCATTTTATCAAAATACATGACATTATCAAAAAATCAATGCTTTGGAATGAGATTAGACAAGTACGTGATTTAATAGGTAGGTATGCACAATTTTTTATTATAAATATAATATATTCTTAAAGCTATGGCCAATTTTTGCTAGAATGACTGATAGAAAATGCTACTTTAGGGTTAAGTTATTCCCAGCATTGTGCTGAATAATCTCAAAGAGAGACCTCACTCTAAAAAGAGAGCTCTAGAAAAAAAGAGATAGAGAAAGAAAGAGCTCTCACTGTAATATGAGAGATCTCTTTCTAGAGAGAAAGAGCTCTCATTGTAATATGAGAGATCTCTTTCTAGAAAGAAAGAGCTCTCACTGTAATATGAGAGATCTCTTTCTAGAAAGAGAGATCTCCCTAGAAAAAAAGAGAGATAGAGATATCTCTCTCTAGAAAGAAAGAGCTCTCACTGTAATATGAGAGATCTCTTTCTAGAAAGAGAGATCTCCCTAGAAAAAAAGAGAGATAGAGAGATCTCTCTCTAGAAAGAAAGAGCTCTCACTGTAATATGAGAGATCTCTTTCTAGAAAGAGAGATCTCCCTAGAAAAAAAGAGAGATAGAGATATCTCTCTCTAGAAAGAAAGAGCTCTCACTGTAATATGAGAGATCTCTTTCTAGAAAGAGAGATCTCCCTAGAAAAAAAGAGAGATAGAGATATCTCTCTCTAGAAAGAAAGAGCTCTCACTGTAATATGAGAGATCTCTTTCTAGAAAGAGAGATCTCCCTAGAAAAAAAGAGAGATAGAGATATCTCTCTCTAGAAAGAAAGAGCTCTCACTGTAATATGAGAGATCTCTTTCTAGAAAGAGAGATCTCCCTAGAAAAAAAGAGATATAGAGATATCTCTCTCTAGAAAGAAAGAGCTCTCACTGTAATATGAGAGATCTCTTTCTAGAAAGAGAGATCTCCCTAGAAAAAAAGAGATATAGAGATATCTCTCTCTAGAAAGAAAGAGCTCTCACTGTAATATGAGAGATCTCTTTCTAGAAAGAAAGATCTCTCACTGTAATATGAGAGATCTCTTTCTAGAAAGAGAGATCTCACTCTAAAAAGAAGGATCTCTCTAGAAAAAATGAGAGATCTCTCTAGAAAGAAAAAATGTGTGCGTGTACTAGTGTACACACGTAAGAAGTGAAACTTCTTTAATTAAATTAAATTTAAATTTATAAATTTTTAAATTCATGTTCATTGGAGAAAGTGAAAGTACTCTTCGTCTGAACCAACCGTGGTAGGGGCAATAAACAAAAGATAGCGCGTAACGGAAAAATGTGACTGTAATTTTTTTTCCAACGCCGATAAAGAAGTTTCACTTCAAAAGAGAGTATTGAAAAGGGATTTCTTTGACTGACCCTACATTCGGCGGTGTACACAACTCTCGAGTGTGTGACCAACATCACCATCACCTTTTGATTCACCATCGAATTACTTACGCTTGGGGGTTACGCGCACCGCGCATGCCATTGTGGGGTCAGCCTATGCCCTGCAGTAGGTAATTAATTAAACTTGTCAAAGTTCAAAGATCATAATTTCAAAATGAGTAATCAAGTAAATACAATAATAATGAGTAATATAAGGGTTATCTTATAAATATAAACATTTATAGCTAAAATCATATTGACTGGATATTGCCAGAACACATTGCTTTTCTATGAGTAATTTACAAGATTTTGTTCTATTTGATTAATAAAATTTAAAAGCCCTGACCCTGGAAATAATTTTTGTAGAAATTTTTATCATAACATTTAAAAACCTAACTTCAATATATTAGATTTTTTAATTTCACATAAAATAGCAGGTACATTAGGTACATACATAGGTCATATAAAACTTTTTTATACTAATCAAATTAATGAATTGCAAGCTTGCATTCCAGCAGAAGCTTGACCTAAATTCTGCACAAAAAAGAGACGGCGGCGCAGCAAAACTTAAGCAAAAAAAATAATCTATAAACACATTTTTATTTTCAAAAACACCACTTTGAGGCGACCAAAAGATGTTAAATAAAAAAAATTGAAGTTGCATTTGAGTTTGTACTGGCATCGTAAAAATTTTCAAGATTTTTTTCTAAATTATTTTTAAAATTTGACAGTGGGCGCTAGCCACAGATCATAAAGCTAGAGATGGAAGCTAAAATGAGGTAACAGTCGCCAAGTCATATGCCTGAATCAACATAAGCTCGTAGCTCCGCCTCTTTTTCGTGTTCATTCCACGGCCGACATTGACAGCGTGACATTCACATACTTAAAGATAATTAATAAAAATGCCGTATTGTTCAATAAAAAGGCGCGGAAAGACTAGCGCTACATTCAGTTACGCAAAAGACGAAATCTTATTACACAGGCAAGTTATTATTCCGATAAATCATTGAAAAATGTTTAACATAAAATGCAATATAAAAATGGCCAAGTTTCTTTTCGTCTCATTCTTTCTTGGTAAATTTGTATAACATTATCTCGTTCTCTCTTACGCCCGGATAAACTAGTGATAAGACACAAATTTAAATTTACACCACAAATTTTATCGATAAAAATGTTATTGAAATTTTTGAAGTAGGTAGGTATTAGGTATATTAAGGTACCAAAATTATCGGGGTTTAATATTATACAGGGTTACTGGTATTTAATTCATGAATGGTTATTATGAAGCTTATAATAAGAGAAGTGTAACGAAGCTTTTAAAATACATAATGTTAAATTTGTCACTAATTTAAAAACAAATAATTCGCTAGCTAACATTTATTGTTTATTCTTATAGGGTGCGTATTCGCACGCATAATTTTTTAAAATTAGGACTAAAAATTTTATGCGAGCGATGGACCTATTTATATTTTAGTGAAACCATATAAAATGTTTATTCGGGTACTTTGGGAGGTAATAGAGATGAGAAAACATTTAAGCTATAATGAAACAATAATTGAAGTTATATTAAAATATCTCTCGTATACAATACAACGAACTTTCTCATTAAACTTAAGAATAACAGTAACTTATATTTTCTTATCGATACGATATAGCGACTTTCCCACATCACTAGAAAGTCATGTTATGCCTCTAACTATTACCTAATCTGTGGCGTAACTGTGACGTCACCTTAAACGAGCCAATCAAATCTAGCCACTTATCCCCCGCACCCCACCATGTTTTGGTGACTTTGTTTTCATACAAAAAATGACCTAAGCGCGGTATATATCTCTCTTGTATATGGCGCCAGCAAAACGAGAAGCGATTTCGGACCGGAATAATTAATTATTTGATTTTAGAATCATTTTCAATTTTCACCCCTTGTTCTAATTTCACTCCAAATTTTTTCACAGTATTTTTTTCAAAATTAACAACATATTACATAACATTAACAATGGAACCGATCTTAACAAATTATAAAATTTATAATTAGCTTAATCTAAGCTTTATTTTTTTTATTACAAATATGTGTAAGTATATTTTTATTGCATACAATTAAAATCAAAAATTTTAAATACAGTGTAAATTCAAATAAAAAAATCATTGAATACACACATGCAACAAATCATGCTTATTTATAATATGGACATAAACCCTGAGAATGGGTCGCCCTTATGAGTAAATTCATAACAATATAACAAAAATAAATGAGACAAAAGCTCGGCAGTAGAAATAGGCCCACTTCTTGAATGAGAGTACTTGATTTACTTAACAGCTGCAGACCTCAGATCGTAGAAAAGTATAAAAAGCACTTTTCTTTTGACATATTAATTGCCACTACATTTTTCAGGATATAGGACGGACTAGCAAATGAAGCATAGGATGTCAACCCACAAGGTGGACCGACAACCTTATAAAGGTCGCCGGAAGACGCTGGATGCAAGTCCAACCGGTACATATGGAAGTCCAAATGGGAGGCCTATGTTCAGCAGTGGACGTCCTACGGCTGAGATGATGATGAGGTACCCTTTCACCCCCAAATTGACTCCCCCTAGGCGGCATTAGGGAATAAATGTGTGAAAAGGAAGATTTGATCTACACAAGCTTTTAAAGAGATTTGAAGTGGGAACAATAAATTGCCATTCCATGGTAATTGCCTTTTGGGGTCGGTCAATGTGTGGGTGAATGAGAAAATATCTTTAACAGAGATGCATGAATGCTACGTATATTGATTGAGTGAATTTGTATATTTAAATAGAGAACTTGAACTAATGGACGGTGAAATTGCAGGCACTGAATATAAAATACCAGATTGTCTGCCAAATGTGTTTTTTTAAACGACGAAGTAAGAAGACGAGCAAGACACTCTCCTGATGGTAAGAGACAACGCTGCCCATAATTAGTACAGTGCTACCCAGTGCACTGCACCAACACTTTTTACTTGAGAGTCCTAAGATGTTAAGACTCTTCAGCCCAGTAATTTCACTAGCACATTTCAGTTGACAATATTTTAAAGACTACAGTAAGTGGCTAACAATATGGTAATGACCAGCACAGAGTCAAACACTGATGTTGTAGACATCTATAGGCGACAGAAGATGGTAACTGCTCAACATCAATTATCCCAGAGCAGAGCTGCTCTGGTCAGCTTGTATTTATTTCATTTATTCAAGTATGGGTATGTAACATAAAACATTGGATGCATACAATAACTGCACTTGACTTAAAATTGATTTGTCTTATATTAACCTGACTCATACATAAAATCGGTATGGTGAAACATGCAAATTAAATTGGAAGACAGCTTTAACTCATTACGAACTATCACAATCACAACTAGTACAACAATCAAGGCACCCGGCACAGTCACCACCATCATCACCGCCTACATCACCACCTCCATCACCAGAACAACAACCATCATCACCGGAACAACAACCACCATCGCCAGAACAACACCCGTCACCTTCACAACAACCTGTTAAACAACTTGCACATCCTTCACAACACCCTTCCGTACAATGCCATATGCCCGCACAACAATGCCCAAACATCTGACACAAATTCCTTATACAACAAAAATCACAATCATCTGCTATCACGAAACAGCAAAACGCTGTATCGTCTATCACTTCCTCCGCTGTTAATTCCTCCCTTTGTTTCTGCGCTTCTTCTTTCATTTTTTCCTCAATTTGTTCTTTATTCTCAATCGGGACGTCTGAAAGAGGTTCCATCTTCAAAACCTCTCCGTTCAATGAAGATCTTGGTTGGTCTGTCACTACTTCTGAGGTTTTAGTGTATGATCCCATTTTTTGTCCCAAAATTTGTTCAATAAATCAGTCTTGAATTTCAAAGGAGCGTGTTTTGGCACAATGTTCTTGCTTACACGTGTTTTGCGTTATTTCGGCGTAGTTTAAACCGGTACTAGGTTTAATTATTATTATTCGCAGCAATCAGCATGAAAATACGTAATATTTTATTGTATTAAATGTAACTTTATCCGTCACGGCTGCATGTCAAGAAGAATAAGCGGATACTGATTGATGAATGTTCACTACATTCCATAATAATTAGTTCGTCTGCACTCTGTTCTTGCAAATATTATTATTGGAGTTGATAAACAAGTTTTACGAGTTCTAAAATTTCCTTCCTCAAGCATCAGCTTAGGAACTTCGGCGAAACTTATTTGTAAAACTAGCACTGCAAATAGTATATCTGTTTCATGTAGGTAGTTAAAATAAAAGTTTAAGTTATAATTTAAGTAAAACAAATGAAAATTCTTTTTGAATTTTAAATTTTAACTTTATAGCCGATCGCCACCTCTTGTAACGTCACACTGAAATTGACAAATTGACAGCTGTCAATGTTAAATGTCAGCTTTTTTTTAAATCACCATTTCATATCCCCGTTGCAACTGTTACCCATGTAGGTATATTTGTTTGTCAAATTTATTAAGAATAACAATAATAATACAATAGATATAATAAGTATGTTTATGCATGTTATATTGTGATTTCTTTCTTTCCAGGTATCCAACTTTACATATTAAGCAGTCTTTAGTTAATTTTTTTTAACCGATCAATTTTCCGTGTAAAAGCTCTCTATCCACGGCGACAAAGAGCATATAAAATAAGAGTGCGCACTTCATACAATTATTTGAATTCGTAAAATGTATGAAACCAGATCCCAAGTTTAACCAACATGAAGAGAAAAAAAAACAACCAACATAACGAACAAAAATACCAACATAAAAAAAACAACTTTATGATTAGGGATGATCTAAATCAGTCGATAGCTTATCGACAAATATTTATCGATATCGATAGTCGTGGTTCTAGCATATAGGGATGGTCCTACATATACATAATAAAATAAGAGGAAATAAAACTAAAAGATTTTTTTAGATTTCGATTTAATGAATCTAATACATTTATTAAACAAGGTTTGTGTTACAGCATTATATAATCTAATAATGAAACTAATTAACGCACAGGCTTTATTAATGTCCGATTTTTAAAACTATCGCGAATCGCAAGTGTTCTTCATGACTAAAAACTGTAAAACGGCATAACTCACGTATATTAAACGTATTTAGAATATCTTAACCACGGTTTCGAACAATTATTACGATCTTTCATCAGGAGTTCATGCATGCAGTAAAGGACGCTGTCCGAAAATATTATACCTGAGTTGTGCCGTTTTATAGTTTATTAATGTCTACATACAAAGTATTAACAATAATATTGATTGTGTGCAGAATGTATTGTGGATAATACAGTGGCCCTAGTATGTACCTAGCATTGTCAATATTATTGCCAGTATGCGGCCAAGTATTGCATTTATCAGCAGAATAACTAAAAAAATACATAGTATAATGTAAACTCTCAAAAAATTATGAGAACTAAAATGTTTTTCTGATAGGCTAGCCGCATACAGGCAATAATACAGTACATACTAATACAAATAAAATTATTGCCCCTGTGTGGTCAGCCGTACATATTTTGGTATTTGGTAAGTATACTATAAACTAAGGCGAAATTAATCTTATTTGGTACTCAGTAATTTAACTTCAACATAATCATTAATAAAAACATACACACCTATCACTTATTGCTAATTTATTATATTATCATGGCAGATTCAGATATTTCTTGATGGTGCAGAAGGGCACAACAACAATCTTTACCTTGACTTTGGGGCTTACGGTCCCAAAATGACTATATTTTGTCTATCAAGTAAACACAAGTGACGTAGCATGGATAAGTTTCCTCTAAACTCTGGTACAAAATCATACTATGGGGATAATCAGTTGACGCTGACAGCAGCTGACAGCTTTTTCATTATATTTTGAAGCGTTTTAATGCTAGGCAGAGGCATAATATGTCGCATATATCTATAAGTCTTTGGCGATCTTTTAAAAATCGCCAATGCTGACACTTTATTTTTAAGTGTCCACCTCTTTCCTTGAGGTTTCCGTTTTTGATTTTTGAATGCAGATATCACAAATTCTTTTAAAACTGATGAAGACAAATTTTCCAATTGTTTGGTGCTTTTTCTTAGAGATGCTAAAGTGCACTTCGTCTTTTGAAGTTGCATCAATAATTTCTTTTTTCTAGGTGTTACATCTGAAAAATAATTGAAAATTAAATCAATAATTATTTTTTATGTTCTATTTGCTAGGTATGAACAGTGGATGGCAAGTCGCAAACAAGCAATTAGTTTAATGTTGAGCACTCATGAGCTGAGCACATACATGGTCTTTATTTATAGTCAGTGTTTTAAAATAGTCGCGGGGCTTGCAGCAAGCAGCTCGTACATCTACTTCAAATAATCCAACTAATATTATCAATAATACCAATTTGTAAGCGTTGGCTTTTAAAAGACAGTTTTTATTTATTTTTTATGTAAAGAAGTAAGAAGACGAGTAAGACACTCTCCTGATCTTAAAGAGATAACGCTGCCCATAATCAGTACAGTGCCACCCAGGATTTTACAATAATTTATAACTCTAGTTGTACTGCACCAACGCTTCTCACTCAAGAGTCGTAAGATTTTAAGACTCTTTAACCCAGTAACTTCACTAGCTATAGTGTCCTTCTACCAAAGCACAGTAATGTTTGCACATCACTGCTCAGGCGGTAAAATAACTAGCACTGTTGGGGTACCCACCTAGTTGACCTCCTGCAAAGGAAATCTCAAAAACAAAAGAAGAAATCTCATCTCAAGTGGCGCGCTTTTATTGGTGCTAACAGCACTATAATAAATTTCAGATCCAATATTTTAAAGCGTTTTTTTTATATTTTAATTTTTAATTCAATTAATTTGTTAGCAAAAGCTATGTTACATATGATTTTTACACATTTATCATACATACCAATACAGTCGTCCAGTTTTCTTTTTGCAGCCTTAATAATAATTTCTTTATCATTTTGTGGCAGTGAAATTGGTTCATTGTTTGGCTGATAAGGTGGTACACCTGGAATAAATAAATATTTAAAATATAAAATAAATTTAACTAATATATAAACTTTTTTAATACAAAGAAGTAATAAGACGAGCAATACATTTTCCGAATTGTAAAAGTTAATGCAGCCCATAAATTATTATTAACTAGTGGACCCGCACGCACTTCGTCGCGCCTAACAGATAATTATGAGTGTTTCTCTACTATATTATACATATATAAACATTCCTCTTGAATTACTCTATCTATTAAAGAAAACCGCATCAAAATCCATTGCGTGGTTTTAAAGATATAAGCGTACATAGGGATATAGGGACAGAGAAAGCGAGTTTGTTTTGTACTATGTAGAGATAATATTGGTAATGTGCTACGCTGGAGCCTGAGCCCTTAATGTGAACATGACAAAGGGTCGGTACTTACTAGATGCTGTTACAGCTTTGTCATTGTCGGGGCTTCGGGGCACAGGCAGGTTCATTGCATGGCTCGTTGAAGGTCCAGGATTTTGGATACTTGATGGGGTATCAACTGAAAAAAATATTATAATTTACATGGGCTACCACTCACACGAATAGGCTTTATCTATTTAATTTTTTATGTTTATATATAATATATAAAAAGCTTCAATATTTCAAAAGTGGCCATTTTACTTTTATGTTAGCATAAAATCATGATCTTGCTCAATGTTAAGCAAAAATACGGCTCATGATTGTAACAGACTAAACCTAGAAGAAATAAATCCCACCCATATTTTAATATATGAAATTATAGCAAAATAATCACAAACTAAGACCTCCTTTCATCCCTTTAAGCTTGATTTCTGGGATAAAAACTAGAAAATTATTCCGAAACCAAACTTCTGCTTATTCGGATCACCACTATCATGAAAAGTCAAAACACTGTAAAGTGTGCAAAAACTTTAAGTAGGAAGGATTTTAAGAAGGAAAACAACACCATATTGCAGTATACAGTGGGCTTTACACTATAGAACAGTTATCAATATCCATATTTATTATAGAAATGAAATAAATTTATTTGCTGAAAGTATGATATACCATATGTTACATAAAAACTAGTTTTAAGACAGTCGACCTCTGTGGCGCAGTGGGATAATACCCGCCTGCAACGCAGAAGGTTGCGGGTTCGATTCCCGCATGGGACAAATATTTGTGTGATCCACAGATATTTGTTTCTGGTCTGGGTTTTCTGTATCTATTATAAGCATGTATTTACAAAAGAAAAGTATATAAGTATTATATACGTTATCCTAACCACCATAACACAAGCATTAAGTTGCTTAGCTTGGGGGTTAGGTGACGCTGTGTGTAATGAAATATTTATTTTATTATTTTTATTTATTATAACAGTTATAAATAAAATACTTACCCTGTGAATTTATTCGCAGGAATTCTCCAATAACTTGATCTGACAAAGGTGCTGATGATATATGAAGTTTTGGTATCGCCTTTTTTTTCAAACGTGTCTTTGATTTGGTGAAATCATTTTTTGAAAAATGTATCCCACATACATGTTTCAAGTCATACAGTTTATCAACAGGAAGATATGCTAGATCTTCATTGCCAATTGCTCTCACCCATTCACCACACCTGGAAAAGAAAATGATTTTTTATCTATCTATAAATCTCAAGAGTTTAAATATGTCTCATATGGTATTAAATGATAACAAAATTAATCGAGCACCTACTGCAAATAATGAAACATTATGATGTATTTTTAATATTAATTGATCTCATTAGTAAGTAATCTTTTAATTTGTGGATCGAAAATATTAAAGCCATCGGTACATTGCAATAAAAATATTACATAGAAATAATGCAACTATTGCATTTTTAGTCGAGAACAAAATTTTTGAGGTTAAGTAAGCGTTGTTTGACTTACCGATGTTTGTCAAGTGGAAATCTTGCGAAAAATCGCTTTTCAGTACAATGTTTCTCCTTTACACCACAAATTTCGCAAGAACGATGAGTCCCTCCCATTATCACAAATGTTTTTACACTCGAAAACACAATACACGTTATTGAGTCCTGTCTCGTTAAAAGAAAGAGTTTTATTGTTATAATGAAACGTTGCTGACGATACGGAGGGGCAAATGCTCTACTCAACGTAAAAATCACAAAACTTTGCGTAGAATTAACTAAAAAGAGAAAAATACACGATTCTAAACAAAACAAACAAACACAACAAACGCCATTTTGTTTAGTGGTGTTGCCTCATGTAATATTTAATTTCAAACAAATGTATAAAATAATTTATTAAAATAAAATAATATTGTTGGTATTAATAAACAAAATAATATTATTTTTAGGTTGATTATGACTGCTAAAACCTAAGTATAAAATAAAATCTTGAAATCTTTACAGAAAATGTTAGTACTACTTCGACCGCTAATGATTTTCCATAGTATTTTTTTTATTTAGAATCTTAATAAAACTACCAAATAGTACGCTAGAGTTTAAGAAGTGGTATTACTAAATCAATTTGTTATGTTGGCTAAACAAAGGATCCAGGCCCATACAAATTCCTTTTGTTTAGAAGTGCCTTGGGACTGCACGGCGACATTGGCTCAATCAATGGCAACCCCAAGCCAAGTGCCAAGCCATTAAATTAAAAAAGTGAAGTGAATGCAATAATATCCAATATCCACGAGAGATTATACGGACCCAAACGTTAGTGTATTTGCCACCATTAAGTAAAATGTCCTTTTTATCACAATACCGTTCCAAACTCATTTTTATAAGGGCATTTTCATTTTTAAGTGTACCCTGATCAAAATACACGTATTTTTTCAAAGTTGTGTTTTTAAGATGTTTAATGGACCTAAGCTGTACTATGTAATCTGGCGGACTTAAATAACTATTTTATTTATTACAAATAGCATGTTTTCCTTATTAAAAACGATAACTAAATGGACATTGTAGTAAAATAGAGGTCAGTTTAGTGACTACATAAAAATCGCCCTGTATTAATATTAAAGGGATTATAACTTAAATTCTATTTTCTATTGCAGCTTGATATTATAATCCATCGAAAAAAATAGATAGTAACTTTGAATTTCAATCAGATTTTTTATAATGAATTTTTAACATCGGTTTTGCCAAAAGTGATGCCAATAAGATTGATTTTTTTATTTTATTTCTTAAACAGAGCGGTTAGTTTTTTAATGAATTGTGTTGAGTTCAACATTTCAACCGGCGCAAACAATATTTAAAATGCTTTTAAGTAAACTAACAATACATAATTTATAAATAAATATTTTGTTCATCTAAAAATGGAGACAGTCACGAAACTGACCCATTGAATATCCTTAAGCTGAGGTTACATGAATAGAAAATGATACAGATTTTATGAACGTTCTAGTTTTAGCCTTTCTCTGTAACGTTTAGTCCTTTCCGCGCCACTAAGTGGCATAGTGAAGTGTATTATACCTAGTCAGGTCCAGTGGCGGATTTGCCCTAAGGCCCAGTAGGCCCGGGCCTAGGGCGGCCAGATATTAGGGGCGGCCAATCGTGACAAAAAAATCACTGATGACAAGAAATAACTAAAAGTACGTAAATATTTTAAAGGCTTCAAGGGGCCATGGGTTTTTCTCGGCGGCTCTGCTTTATAATAAGAATATTTATTTTCTCACCGCTCAGAACACATCTTTTATAGCCTGAAATATAAAATTTTTTCGGCACTCGCAGCTAGCTGCTCGCGCAATTATTAATAGAATATTATGTATTTTGCTCACCACTCAGAACGAGCTCATTGCACACAGTACCGGCGTTAGGGTGGGGCGCGGTTGGGCGACCGTCCAGGGCGCCGGATAAAAGGGGCGCCACAGGCTCTATAATGGGGCGCCCGCGGCGCCCCTTTCGTTCTGAAAAATTCAATATTCTCGGTGCTCGTAGCAAGCTGCTCGCGCTTTTATAAGAACATTTAGTTTCTTTGCCACTCGAAGGAAGATAAACGCACATCATTCGTGCTGAAAAATTCAAAATTTTCTCGCCGCTCGCAGCGAGCTGCTCGCGCTTTTATAAATGAGAACACTTGCTTTCTTTGCCACTCGAAGCAAGCTTAACGCACATCATTCGTGCTGAAAAATTCAAAATTTTTTCGGCGCTCTCGCTTTTATAAATAAGGACATTTGGTTTTTTTCCCACTCGAAGCAAGCTAAACGCACATCATTCGTGTTGAACAAATCTAAATTTTCGCGGCGCTCGCAGCGAGCTGCTCGCGCTTTCATAAATAAGAATACTTATTTAGTTTCTTTGCCGCTCGGAGCAAGCTAAACGCACATCATTCGTGCTGAAAATTCAAAATTTTCTCGGAACTCGCAGCAAGCTGGAAAGGTGGATTTTTTTCTAGATACGCCCATGATTTTGCCCATCGGAATCGGCCCAGAAAAAAATCCTGGAATTGTTCATGAAAATAAAAATGTATACTTTTTAGAATTTTACTCATTTTTAAATATGGAGTGGACGCTTAAAGAAGACCGTGTTGCAGTTATTGCGTTGCATCGTTGCGGTTACGCGCCAATTCAAATTTTTGACATACTGAAAAATTTGAATATAACCAAAAGATTCGTTTATCGTACCATCAAACGATACAATGAAGACTCTAGTGTAGATGACAGGTCACCCTCAGTGGTCGCCCTCGGTCTGTTAGGACTCCAGCAGTGATAAAAGCTGTGAAGGCGCGAATTCAAAGAAATCCCAAACGTAAGCAGAAACTGTTGGCCCTTCAGATGGGGTTAAGCAGAACCACGGTGAAAAGGGTGTTAAATGAAAACTTAGGGCTTCGGGCATATCGAAGAAAAACAGGACATCGTTTAAATGCTCGTCTAATGGACCTGAGACTGAAGAGATGCCGCGCTTTGTTGAAGCGGTACGCGAGAAAAAAATATCGAGAAATTCTTTTTTCGGATGAAAAAATTTTTACCGTAGAAGAGAGCTACAAAAAACAAAATGATAAGGTGTACGCACACAGTAGTGAAGAAGCGAGCAACCGTATTCCGCGTGTCCAACGAGGTCATTTTCCATCCTCGCTCATGGTATGGTTGGGAGTTGGGAGTTTCTTATTGGGGCTTAACAGAGGTACATTTTTGTGAGAAAGGTGTAAAAACGAATGCAGTTGTGTATCAAAATACAGTCCTGACGAACCTTGTGGAACCTGTTTCTCATACCATGTTCAATAACAGGCACTGGGTATTCCAACAAGATTCGGCGCCAGCTCATAGAGCGAAGAGCACACAAGACTGGCTGGCGGCGCGTGAAATCGACTTCATCCGGCACGAAGACTGGCCCTCCTCCAGTCCAGATTTGAGTCCGTTAGATTACAAGATATGGCAACACTTGGAGGAAAAGGCGTGCTCAAAGCCTCATCCCAATTTGGAGTCACTCAAGACATCCTTGATTAAGGCAGCAGCCGATATTGACATGGACCTCGTTCGTGCTGCGATAGACGACTGGCCGCGCAGATTGAAGGCCTGTATTCAAAATCACGGAGGTCATTTTGAATAAACTTTATTGTCATAAGAATCTATGTTTTGTTAAGTTCATTTTGGTATATAAATGGTTACATAATAAATAAACTTGTTCCAATAATTTTATATTAAACATGTGACAGAATTTATGACCTGACTAGGTATATATTTTAATATCAATTTACCTGTAAAATTATATTATAAATATATTTTCAAATTGTCGATGTAACTCTAGCCTTATGTGTCAATTTAGTGACATTTGAAGTCAGTCCTATATGTGACGAAATAAAAATGTCACTAAATTGACGTCACATTCTCAGGCAAGATTAAAAGAAAAATGTTTTTAAATTCCAATATGATATTTAGTAAGAATAAAGTTAGCGGAAATAATTCTAAGTTATACCTGAATGGTTTGAAATAATTCTAGGATGCTTAACGTCTATATTTAACAAGGAAATAACATCACTAACCTGACAATAAAAATGGCATCAGCTGCTGACCAAAACAAAACACCCTTTCGCTTGAGAAACTGTTTTAATTACTAATGTTTAAATTACTGGCCGTGATCTTCTTCACAGATGCTGCCATTTTAGGCAATATAAGTTTCTTTAGTAATTCTTTTTAACCATAAAATACTGTCACTAAATTGACATGTCCAAACGGTTCAAGTTTTAGACATTTGTTTAAAAATGTATTTTAGTATGTTTTATTAGCATTTATATTACAAATTTAATATATGTGAAAGTAAAAATAACAAGCTATGCTTGCATCAAAACAGTGAATATATATGTATAATATTATTTTAGTAATTTGAGCCAATATAATCTTGTGACGGCGGCGACATGCCAAAAACAGCTACTCTGGATATTTAAAATACTCATAAAATAATAATTAAAAGGTGTTTTACTAAACCTGCAGTCTAATTCGCTAAATTAATATATATTTTACCTTTTTATATTAAACTTTAAACAAAATGTCCATTATTAAACTCGCAAAATAATGTTAAACACCGGCGACATGCTCAAATTGGCAGGTACACTTAAAACTGAAAATGCCCATAAACAACTAGTAGACCCGCGCGCACTTCGTTGCGGGTAAAAGAAAATTACCAGTATTTGTCTTATAAATTATTATAATGTTTTTTTTTTCACGAAAGGAGTCCCTTTTGAGGGGCGCCACTATCGCGCATTTTAAATTTAAAATATCTATAACATTTTAACTTCTCATAATTTCTCGTATTATAATAAAATTTCTTAATTAAATATGTATTTACTTAATCTAACCCATAAAAAATATATAGGATGTGAAGTACATACAATAATAATCGATTAAATTAAATTTAGTTCCGCTAATTTCCGCAGAACCTCTTTCCTGAAAAGAACTACTTCCTCTTGAATCACTCTATCTATTAAGAAAACCCCATCAGAATCAGACAAACAGCAGGCAGACACGGGAAGCAAATTTATTATTTATTTTATAATATGTACCTAGTGATTAATAATAATTTATAGAACTAATTTACGACATAATATTATAATATTGTGTATTGTGTTGTATTTAATTAATTTTTAATATGTAATTATAAGTAGGGATAGATTTAAGAAATATGTTAATCAAAGACCAATGTACATAAAAAAATATTTAATATTAATACAATACATGTATAATATTATGTACTATAATAAAAAATACTAGGCATAAGATTAAGACGTTATAATGATACACAATTTTCGTTAAATAAACTTACAAAATACAGTAATAATAATTATTCATTATAATATATCAATGTCTTAATACATTAATACTACAACATTGTAAATTAATCGCAACTACAATCGCCGCCACCACCCCCTGAATCACCACCCCCGCAATCCCCACCGCCACTATCCCCAAACCCACCCCCACTGTCGCCTCCACAATGACCTCCTGAATCGTGACTATTTGAATGATGACCTCCTGAATCGTGACCACTTGAGTGATGACCTCCTGAATCGTGACCACTTGAGTGATGACCTCCAGAATCATAACCACTTGAGTGATGACCTCCAGAATCATGACCACTTGTGTGATGGCCTCCACTTGAGTGATGACCCCCAGTATCATGACAACTAGAATAATGACCTCCACTTGAGTGATGATTTCCACTTGATTGATGACCTCCACTTGAGTGATGATTTCCACTAGATTGATGGCCCTCACTTGAGTGATGACTTTGATAATTATCAGATCCGAGCAGCCCGGTCAGGTTATCACGTCCAACAGTTCCGTTATCATCATCACTTCTTCGCATATTCCAGTCCCAACCTTCCTCTGACTCTGCACCGATCCAATTATTATCATCATCATTTCTGGTGGTGTATTTTTTTTTATTTTGTGATCGGTTTTTATTGTTAGTGGTGTTACTTCTTGGATTTCGTGATCGGCTCTTTTTGGGATAACAGCATCCGCAGATACTTTGAAAGAAGCCTTTTTCCTTCTTTGGTTCGTCCATATTTTTTTACTTCTTCTTTCGCTTTCTGTTCTGGTGGCTTTAATTGTTCTTTCTACCTTTCATTAATTGCGCAGTCGGCTGAAACAGCACTTTTTATATTTTTATTGTTAAAATTCTTCACTTTTGGAATAAACGCAAAGTCTTTTTATCAGTGAACGATAAACAGCATTGAGTTCAAATGCACTTTGTTCGACACGTGTTATTTTTAGAACACAATATTATTGTCGTATTTATTCCACAGCACTGAGTATTTATTCCACTGTTTATCCTTTTATAAACCTTTGGGAAAGTGTTTATATATGGAATTCCACAACCAGTAGTAGCTGTATTTTCCTTGATTACTCATAATAATTCCTAGGAATTATATATATTAGTTGCTGTCCTACTCTCACTAGTGCAAGACTCGGCAGCTTGTGATAGCGTTATCTTCATTGCACACTTTGTTATTTTTCATCAGTCTCTATATCTTTGTATTTCATTGTTCACAGAACGGCACGAAATTATCTCAATCACTCTTAAGATAAATATTTATCAATTAGGTCAATATATATCTACATTAATTTAAAAAAACTTGAGTGAAATTTGACGTGCGTTTAGTTGCAGAGTAAAATGCACACTGTTGCACTGCACTGCACGCATAATCAAGATAATGGTACGCGAAAGTCCAAATTCCTGTTATTGAAACAAGTATTCAAGCCAACAGGCCCGATCGCGATGACCTCACCCGTTCAATGAATTTCAAAAGGGAAACAAGTAACAAGATAAATTCATACATAATGCTATGTACATACTACATACACTATATAAGTAGGTATTTACAGTTTATTTCATCGTATGATATATTGTAGTTATGTATAAAGGCAAAGGTGAATGAGAGTGTGTGTATGTATGTTTGTTTAAAGCCGTGTCTCCAGCTCCTTTTTTGGTCTACACTCTCAACAAAAACACGTCAACACACAGCAAAATTCCCCTACACTAAAAAAATAATGTCTTTGCTTCAAGCGTCAACGTTTGTGACAGTGTTTGCTTTCCATCAGCTATGGAAAGCAAAAACATTTGTAGAAGCTTACCGCCGGGCTCAGCTAGTAAATGAATAAATAAAGCAAAAACATTTGTTGAAGCTTGAAGCATAGACATTTTTTTTTTTGTGTAGGGGAATTTTGCTGTGTGTTGACGTGTTTTTGTTGAGAGTGTAGACGAAAAAAGGAGCTGGAGACGCGGCTTTACGGCTGAACCAATTGACCCACATTGAATGAAGGAAGCTTAAATCCTGATATCAAGTATATTAGCTGTTATTTATTTCTTTGGAAACTACGAGACTACGAGGCATAACTAGTTTTATGGAACCTCTGGCATTTGGCTTTCAACATTGAACTCACCTAATGTATAATATGCAAATTGACCTACCTATGTGTGTTTATTTTTATATTAAGCTGGCGCCGGGTTAAATCACGTCCATGAGTGCCAGAATTTTCGTTAAATTAAACCAATTATAATTATCTAATTGGAATTTTATTGGTTGGGGATTTCTCAATCTTACATTCTAATATTGACTAAGTGGAAAATATTATTAGGTATAAATTTTATATCTTATTGTTAGTCATATTTCAAATATAAGTTTAAGGAATATGGAAATAAAAGACAATGCACATAAAATGTATCTTATAATTATACAGTATACCTATACTAAGTATATATTACGTATTAAAATAAAAAAAAAATCTACTAGGTATAAGATTATGACGTTATAATAAAGAATACATCGTTTTCATTCAATAATCTTACAAAATACCACAATTTTATATATCAATGGCTTTATACTATAACATCGTAAATTAATCGCAACTACAATCGCCCCCACCACCCCCTGAATCACCTCCCCCGCAATCACCACCTGCGCTATCCCCAAACCCACCCCCACTGTCGCCTCCACAATGACCACCTGAGTCGTGACCACTTGAGTGATGACCTCCAGAATCATGACCACTTGTGTCATGCCCACCACTTGAGTGATGACCTCCACTTGTGTCATGCCCTCCACTTGAGTGATGACCTCCAGAATCATGACCACTTATGTGATGACCTCCACTTGACTGATGTTGACCGTCATGACCACTAGAGTGATTCCCATAACCTCCAGTTGAGTGACCTTGATTAAGATCAGATTCCTGCCCCGTCAGATTATCGCGCCCAGTAAAATTGTCATCACTTCTTCGGTTATTCCAATCCAAGCCTGCAACTGACTCAGTACCAACCCAAGTATTGTCATCGTTGTAATTATCGGTGGTGTATCTCCTTGGATTTCGTGATCGCTTTTTTTTTATATAACAGCATCCGCAGATACTTTGGAAGTAGCCTTTTTCTTTCTTTGGTTCGGCCATGATTTTTGTCTCTATTTTACTCTCTCTATGATTGAGCAGTCGTTATACACAACTTTTTTGATATATTTATTGTTAAAATTGTATAAACTTTCGGAATAAACAGTCTTTTTATCAGTAAACGGTATGATTTCAAATGCACTCGGTTCGACATGTGTTACTTAATTTTCGAAAACAATTATTATAGAGGTACTATAATATTGTAGTATTTATTCCACAGTACTGAAGCACTGACTATATATAATTCCACTATTTATCTTTTTATAAGCCCAGGGAAGGTGTTGCATTAAATTTTCCTTGATTACTCATAATCAGTGAGCTCATAACTCATAATAGTTCCTATTCCTAGGAATTGTATTATTTGTTGTCCCTCTTGCACTAGTTAAAAACTGGGAGTTTGTGATAGTGTTATCCACAGAGTAGATACATTTCATATTATGTGTTATCTTTATTGCCTATTGAACTTTGTTGTTATTTTTCATCAGTCTTGTATTTGCTGGATTAACGTTTCGTATTATCTTGTTCACAGAAGCGCACGATTTAAAAATATATAGATTATATTATAATCAATCACTGTTTAGATAATTTATATCAGTTAGGTCAAGAGTCAAGATACATTTATAAAAAAAAATGTGTGAAATTTGACGTAGGAACGTTTGGTTGCAAAGTAAATCGTACACTGCTCACTGAACTCCGAACAGAGAATCAGGATAATATTAATGGAACTCAAAAGCTCTGCTATTGGAACAAGTATCAAGCCAACAGGCCCGATGACCTCACCCGCTCAATAAAGGACGGAAAACAAGACATATTCATACATAATACTATATAGAGTGCATTTCACGAAAGAAGTTCCCGGCTAGACGGGGCGCCACTATCGCGAATTTTAGAGTGCTTTACACGAAAAGGGTTCCGCGGAATTTAGCAGAACTACATTTAATTTAAGCGATTATTACTTTACTTCCTATTCGTAATAATTTTTATTTCATAGATAAAGTAAATATCTACCGATTAAAGAAATTAAATATTATTAGAAATTATTAGAAGTCAAAATGCTATAGATATTTTAACTTTAAAACGCGCGTTAGTGGCGCGCCACCAAAGCGTCTCCTTTCGTGAAAAGCACTCTACAATCTCTAAGTATTTAATTTTGGTTATTGTCTAATTTTTTTTGACGACTTTAGCCCAAAAATCATATCGAGATAATATTATTATACCAACGAGAAGTCGCATACGAGGCCTCATAATGTGTACTACTTATATATAATATCATTGTTTTGACCACTGTAAATAATTATAATAAATATTATTAGGCATTAAGTATGTACTTTTGTATTATTTTAAACATTATGATACGTGGATTATTCTCCGTGATTCAGATCACCACGACGAAAAGTGGTGGGTAGTGGTTATTTTTTTGTTATCACCGAGAAAAAATGCATTACACATACCCTCCCACCGGGCTATGTGGGACTGTGGGACTCTCCATGCAGAGCGACTGCACGGGTATACCCACTAAAACAACTCGGCGACACTGGACACCACTGAACACTCCCGCATCGTCTATGTGACGAAGGGTTCGCAAATTTACTTTTTACAAGCTTTATATTACTTTCACCTGTCTGTTGTCTGTCTGTCTGTCTGTCTGTCTGTCTGTAATCAAATCTTGCAAGTTTGATTTGACCCACTTCCCGGTTTCCAATTGAGCTGAAAATTTGCATGCGTGTGTAAATCGGATGACAATGCAATATTATTATGACATGGAGCTGATCTGATGATGGAGCTGGAAGGTGGCTATAGGAACTCTGTCATTAAACAACGCAACCCCATCGAGTTTGGGCTCATTTGATTCGTCTTGACGAGTACTATATGATGCAAGATGGTAATGATAATTAAAGCTTGTTTTTAAAAAGTATTTTTAAAATTTCACTTGTTTATTCGCAGACTTACAGAAAAAAAAAGTTTAAAAAAAATATAAAGGGGCAGACTATTAAAATTCGGTGTAACAGAATGCCCCATTGGGTAATAACTCTATCCCACGTCTCACGTTGAAACAATTGGACTATTGTACTAAGTATTATATTATTGTAGAATCACTCTCATAATAATAATTATTATGTATTTGAACAGTGCGTGGTGACAGTGGATCGGTACCAGACATGATCGTGTTACAAATTATCCAAGCGTTGTGGTACGTAATTAGTGGACTAAATTAAATTAGATAATAATATTTAAATAATAAGGATTTACTCAATAATAAGGATTTACGCTCCTATTCAACAGGAACCTCACACTGTCAGAGTCAAATCACATTATTATAGGTTGTGTTATGTGTCGCTTCCCACGTCTGTCTGTCTAGCCCTATGTATTCTTAGATTTAAAACGGATTTTGATAGGGTTTTTTTTTAATACAAAGAGTGATTCAAGAGGAAAGTTTATTTATATATGGTAGGTACATGCATAATGTAAGTAGAAGAGAAACATAGATAATTTTCACGCGCTACGAAGTGCGCGCAGATCCACTTACTTATTAAGAGTTCGCTGCAATCGTTGCAGATTGCAAAGCGCCTAAAAGTTTGTAAAACTATAAACTGCGATTATGAATGAAGTTCTTTTCACAGTGTAATTTTCCTCGTGATAGACGTGGAATCAACTAAGAGTAAAATAAGACGCTTCCCTGATGAATTCGAATTCGGAGCTTCCTCTTCAGCTTATCAATGTGAAGGAGCTTGGAACGAAGATGGTATGATAATAATTATTGAATTTCTTTTTAGGGTTCCGTACCTCAAAAGGAAAAAACGGAACCCTTATAGGATCACTTTGTTGTCCGTCCGTCCGTCCGTCCGTCCGTCTGTCTGTCTGTCTGTCTGTCTGTCTGTCAAGACCCTTTTTCTCAGGAACGCGTGGAGGTAACAAGCTGAAATTTATAGGAAATACTAATGTCCATTGCCTCTTAGAGCTGTGAAAATTTCAAACTTCTAGGCCAACGCAATCAAAAGATATAGTCGAATATGTCGCAAATTTCAGTAAATTTTCGACATTAACAAATAAATCAAAACCTACGGGGCACTTCCCGTGAACTCAGAATCTTGAAATTTGGCACGAAGTAACTCCTTAAAGCACAGATCAAGGAAAAATTGCGAAAACCATAAATTTTTATTTGCATCATATGAAAAAAATATTTTGAATAATTTTATACCTACTACCCCTTTTCTCATGAACGCGTAGACGTATTAAATTGAAATTCATATCAAATACTCAAGTCTATAATACCTTTAAACTGTAATAAAATCAAACCTCTATGTCAACGCAATTAAAAGAAACAGCAATTTTAGTCGCAATTTTAAACTCGCAAATACTCTCAAAAAATCAAAACCTACAGGGTACTTCCCGTGATCTTAGAATCTTGAAATTTGGCACGAAGCAACTCCTCAGAGCACAGATAAAGGAAAAATTGCGAAAATTGTACATTTTTAGTTAAATCATATAAAAAAATATTTTTAAAAATTTCATACTTACTACCTTATTTCTCATGAATGCGTGCAGGTATTAAACTGAAATTCATATCAAATACTAAGGTCTATTATACCCTTAAACTGTAATAAAATCAAACCTCTATCTCAACGCATTCAAAAGAAACAGCAATTTTAGCCGTATTTTTTACCTCGCGACTACTCTCAAGGGAATCAAAACCTACAGGGTACTTGCCGTTAACTCAGAATCTTGAAATTTGGTACGCAGCAACGTCTTAAATCACAGGCACAGGAAAAATTGCGAAAACTGTAAATTTTTGTTACATCATATAATTTTTTTTTTTATATTTTTGTATTTACTATCCCTTTCCTCAAGAATGCGTACAGGTATTAAATTTAAATTCATACCAAATACTCAGCTTTATAATAACTTTAAGCTGTAAAAAAATCAAACATCTATGTCAACGCAATCAAAAGAAACAGCAATTTTAGCCGCATATTTTCAAACTCGCAAGTACTCGCAAGGAAATCAAAACCCACAGTATATAATATTATACCCACTTTTCCTTAGGGTTCCGTAGAAACTCGTAGGTTTGTACGGAACCCTCGGTGCTCGAGTCCTACTCGTACTTGACCGGTTTTTTATTTTGCATTCTAAAAGAATCGTTTATCATTGCTTTTTATGTATGTTCATCGTTTATTCTAAAATCGCTGAAAACAATTGGAAAATTTAAATATTATCGAAATCGGTTAAATTATGAATTAAAATAGAAAAAATTGAAGTCAGTTTTATATTTATGTTCAAAACCAGTCCTAAGGAAATTTTGTGAACACAATTCAAAACACCAATCTTATGTACCTTCAGGTAAAGGACCATCCATTTGGGATGAAGCCGTCCACTCAAAGCGGTCACGAGTTAAGGATCACAGCACCGGTGACGTCACAGCCGACTCCTACCACAACTATCAGAGAGACGTACAAATAATGAAAGAGTTAGGACTAAACTTCTTCCGCTTCTCCATATCCTGGCCGCGAATCCTTCCCAACGGCTTCGCAAACCAAATCAACGATAAGGGTATTGAATATTATAACAATCTTATTGACGAAATGCTTGCAAATAAAATTCAACCTTTCGTCACCATGTACCACTGGGACCTCCCTAGTAATTTACAAAAATTGGGCGGTTGGACCAATGACGCGATCATTGAATGGTTTGGGGATTATGCGAAAATTTTGTTCGACAAATTTGGGGATCGGGTCAAACGCTGGGTCACAATAAATGAACCCAAACAGATCTGCATGGAGGGATATGGTTCGACTATCAAAGCACCTTTCCTCAATATTTCTGGAGTAGCAGATTACATGTGCTCAAGAATAGTTCTTCTAGCTCACGCTAAAGTGTTTCATATGTATGATGAGAATTATAGAAAGCTGCAGAATGGGTCGATTGGTATATCGTTGGGGCATGATTGGTTTGAGCCCGCTTCGGAAGCTAATGATGATGCGCTTGCTGCAAATGACGCTCGACAATTCTATGTGAGTTTAATTATGTATTAAATAGTAAAATCATTTAAAATATTATATCTACTGCATAATATATGAGTTCTCATCAACCTCTGAACCACTAGCTCTAGCTATTAAAAGAGTAAGTAGGTACTTAACTATTTAGACCGACAGTTAGATATTACAAAACAGTAACCAAGGAAAATAGAGTGCATTTTACAGAAAATATAATACCTATAGTTAGAAATTGGCGATAGGTATACTCCAGAACTCTTTAGTATGTAAATACCTATTACAATTTTAAAGAGTTCAAAGAAAGAACACAAAATACATATAAAACATGTTTTTACTATTTTATATTTCAGTGGGGCATTTTCGACAACGCCATTTTTGCAGTCGGAGGAGATTACCCAGATGAAGTGAAACATAACGTAGCCGCTAAGAGCGCGGAACAAGGCTTCCCGCGCTCCCGGCTTCCAGAACTTTCTGCCCAGGACGTAAGCTTTATCAAAGGATCCGCAGATTTCCTTGGCATCAACTATTACACCTCTAAAATGACGTACAGAGATGCGTCATTAGAAGGCATGTACCCTTCTCCTTCCTTCAAAGAGGATATCAGTGCAGTCATTGTGAAAGATTCCTTTTGGCCTCAATCAGCGTCTCCGTGGTTGCAAGTAAGAATATTTTAAGCGTTTACTTAGATTTAAATCCCCACTTTTTATTATAAATTTTATTGTTGAGAAATAAACTCCATATAATAATGCAGTGGGGATTAAGGCAATGTCCCTTTATATTTTTCCACTCAAGAATCAAGATACACATCCTTGAAGACGGACCTTATCGATCACATCCTTATTTTTTATTTAATTAAATTGAAATTCTCTATTAAAATTATTTTCTTTAAATAATATTAGATTATTCATACCTACTTATTTCTAGGATTTATATGTATTAGGTCTCTTGGGTTTTTTTCTGCCTCAAATATCTTAAGTCTTCAAGTAAATAAATATTTCATGTTATAGGAAGTACCATGGGGTCTCCACAAAGTCCTACTCGCAGTGAAACACCAATACGATAATCCGCCTGTTTACATAACTGAAAACGGCTGGTCGACCACCGGTGGTACCTTAGACGATGACAGGATAAGATATATGAGGAATCATATAAAGGCCGTTCTTGATGCCATCGCAGACGGATGCGATGTTAGAGGATATTCAGTGTGGTCCCTCTTTGATAATTTTGAATGGCTTGCTGGCTATAGGTAAGTTTGCAGATTTTATTTTACGTTAAGTAGCTACCTAGTAATTTATTTCTTAATTTATTATTAATTAATTTATGAAAATCATAATATTATTATGAAAATGAATTTAATAATAATAATCTAATAACACTTAATATTCACATCACTATTTGGTTTCCCGCCCAAAAAGTGCGGTAACATTGATATAACTTTAGTCGATTCAAAATTGAAATAAAATCGATATTATCATGCAAGATTATTTTTACACAAGCGGTTTTACAATTTAATCATTATAAAATAATTTGATCAAAAAATAATACATTGTATCGTTTGGTCTCTGATCTTCCATAGCTTCAGTGAAATTATCTTCTAGCTATTAACAATTTTTCGTTGCAGAGAACGGTTTGGCTTATACGAAGTGGATTTTAGTAGTAGTGAAAAAACTAGAACACCGAGAAAATCAGCTTACGTCTACAAAGAAATGATCAAATCAAAAATGTTTGATCCAGATTTCGAACCTGCGGAAATGCCCAGTCAATAATAAAATCCCAGCAATACCAACCAATCAATAAACCATTTGAAAATAAATATAATTAATAAAAAGTATTTTTAATATGAACTTTTATTTATACAATTTTCACGAGTTGCATTTTATAATCTCTTGATTCTTCTCGATTTGAAGTAAATGTATAAACCTCAATCCATTAAAACATTATATTCTAGCGTCATTATGATTTATTATAATAATAGATGCATGTGTATGAAGCTATTAATATAAAATTTAAAACAATTTTACATTTAGTCGATTTTTAAACTGAAGTTTAGCCGCACCTCTATTTTCAGCTGTCACTGTCATTTTACTAGCTGTCAAAATTGTTTTGTATTTTGTTTATGTGTCATGTCTTCATTTATTGCCTAAATTATTGCTTAAATAGCTGCAAAAATGTGTGATGCCAACGATACTCCTCTGAAATTAAGTGTAAAGTGGAACGGCAAGGAGTATGAGATACCAGAGTTATCGCCGTCCGACTCGGTTGCCATGTTAAAGATCGCTATAGAAAACGCTACAGGAGTGCGTCCGGAAAGACAAAAGCTTTTAAATGTGAAAGCCCAAGGTAATTATTGCATATTTCCTCCTATAAAACCTTCATTGAATACATATCCCTGCTTAAACTATTGTTTTAACGACAAAATGTTTTAATGAAGAGGTTAGAATTTATTTAGGTTTAGAAACTGTAGGGTAGGCCTGTTACTCAATTTACTTTAAATAAAATAACGTTTAAACAAAGGTTATGTGCTGCCCAGCTGTGGGACAATATTGTTAATGATGATAAATGGGAATGCCTAAACGAACATCTCTACAATCTTCATCTTAATAATTTAATACTAGCTGCGCCCAGTGGTTTTACCCGCTGTACTGTAGCTTATGTGTTATTCTAGGGTCTAAGCTAACACTATACCAAATTTCAGCTCAATCGTTCCACCTGTTTAGGCATGAAGAAGTAACAAACATACACACTCACAAACTTTCACCTTTATAATATTAGTGTAATGGTACAGGTTAGCATTTGGTGCCTAGATCATCTTCTTATCTTATATAGGGGGCTGACAAAGTCAGCAACACATCAACCCATTGGGATCTATTGTGTTCACCCCTTGCCTACCGTTTAAGGTGGAAACAATTTGAAATTATATAGAATGCCATATCTCTATATTATATTTAAAAATTGCAGGTAAAGTAGCAACAGACAACTTCACTCTGTCGGAGCTGAATCTGAAGCCAAACCTGAAGATCATGATGATGGGGTCCTTGGAGGAAGCTATACAAGGAGCGCAGACCAAGCCGGAGGTGGAAGACGTTGTTAATGACCTGGATATTGAGGAGGAGGAGGTGGATATTGAGAATCAGGAGGTATGGACGTCATAATAATTGAGTTTTATACTCTAAACTCTAAAGGTTGGTGCAAATGATAGCGGCCCGCAAAGTAACACATCTCATAACAAAAATTGACCTTTTTTATACAAAAAAGTAAAAAGACAAACAAGACCTTCTCCTGATGGTAAAACATTCCTTGAATATGTGTCCCAGTCCCGAGAAGAGATAACACTGTCCATAATTAGTAGTGTTACCTAAGATGATGTAAAATTTTAGGTGCACTGCACCAACGCTTCTTACTTAAGTAATAAGATTATTATTGGGGGAACTTCAAAAGGACTTTAAGCTGCTTCGACCGTTTGTGATCTGAGTCATAAGATGTTAAGACTCTAGCCCAGTAATTTCACTAGCTCCTACATCACTTTCTAACAATTGTGTACCAATGCAAATGATACAGTGTTGGTTCACATAAAATGTTCGCAGACAGATTTTTTTTGTGTTTACACATTTTTTTTATGTGTGTTAACAATAGCTTTGATGTTTTCTCACAGTTTTCTAACATTGTTTCATAATCATACTACCCAGGATAGTTATTCCAGAAAAAAGGACAGAAAACGAAAAAAAAATGGGAAAAAAGACAAAAATAGGAAAAAAAAGGATTGAAAATACTCAATGATATTTATTGTAATCTAAGTGTTATTTATTTGTAATAAATAGTTTATAAGGGTGCTGCAATAACCCATAGCAGCAGGATTTTGTTGTCCGCATAACTAACACCCTACCAACCTAACTAACATAACCGCAGTACTGATAAAAAAAATATTGTTTCATATTCATTCCTATTATTCTCCTTTACATAATTATTTCAAGCCTGTTAAAAATACTGTGCATTCCCATTTCAGGTGTACCTAGCCAAAATATACAAGAGAGTGAAGGATTACGACGTAGACATATTAAACGAACCTCGGCCCGGGAAGAAACTACTAGTTTTAGATATAGACTACACACTGTTTGATCACAGATCTGTGGCTGAAACAGGTAAATATAATCACTATTTAATATTTATATTTTAAACCTATACTTGAGAGTAAAAAACTCACTGATTCACTGATTGACTCATTACGAAATCTCCGAAACTATGGATGATGTTATGGACTGTATTATAATTATTATTTACTGATGTGGGACTATAAATTAGATTTAAAACAACACTGAGAATGTGACTGATTTATTAATATTAAAGCAAATAGTACATGACTATAGCTGTTCAGCAGTGAGGAAAAAATAGATGAACTCCGAAAATTGGTAACAGACTAAACCTAGAAGGCGGGATAAATTCCTCCCAGACTTCACTGAACAAAAGTAGAAAGGATGTAGGAAAGTTTGTATGGAAATCAATAACAGTTGACCTATAACGATAAAGATAAGTTCCTAAAAAATAGATAATCAAACTTAAAAGCGGGAAAATAGGCTAACCTTATACTTCGCTATTATATTTAAGTGCAGATTTCCTTATATTTAGAATATAATAGAGAACTCTATTGAAATGCCACAAATAAACAGAAAACTAGTGTTAACACATAGACTGCAGAAAACACAACAGCTATGTAATTATTAGTTATTTAATATTAAGTGTTAATTCCGCTCTAAATTTGTGAGATCATTAACAAATAGTCGACCGAGCGAAGCGAGGTCTTAGAGTCGAAAGCCGCGAAATGCCTGCGTTTGGACCAGTTTAACGCTTGACCTCTGGTGCTTAAGTTTGGTCGACGTTTACTTGAAAACGGTTAATCCAAATTAAATGAAACTTTACACACAAGTTAAGAAGGTTATTGGAATAATTTAAGTGAAAAAATTAGCTAAATAGGTTCCAGGGTTGCAGAGATATAGGTGACTTAAAGTCTTTACGATAGGTCTGACGATTATTTCAAAACTGGAGCGCTGATAATTTTTTTTCTAACATATACACATTTTTTATGAGCGACACAAATATATTAGCCAAAGTGTATGTTTGTATGTATGTTTGTTACGCGATAACTGGAAAACCAATGGTGCAATCTGCATGAAACTTTGCAAACGCGTAATATAAATCCATAGAATTTTTAAGTTCGAACATGAGCCAAATCGGTCGAAGGGTTCAAGAGTTAAAGATATTGCTGTATTACAATGAAACCGATGATCCAGTCTTGATAAAATCTTTTTAAACAGGTAGTACAAACTAAAAGAATTCTCATGTCCAAAAATGAGCCAAATCGGTGCAAGGGTTGTAGAGTTATAGAGAATACAAAATTACAATGTTTGTCGATTATAATATTATGAGAACTGCAGGGATATTCAGTTATCCGCCAGGGAACCGAACCAAAGACCGAATTGTCAAAAATCGATACGACGTAATACGTCATTTCATACATTTTTGATAATTCGGTCCTAGGTTCGGTTCCCTAACGGATAAGTGAATAGCCATGTTGACTTACTCAAAATATTATGAATTTAAATGATCGTGCGGGTGAAACTTAAACCCATTTTTTTATTCAAATAGTAGTCCAGTCAATGAGTGCCCAAAAGAGGCATGTGGATCGAAAAGTCGAAAGCGGAAAAACTAACTTAGGAACTTTGTTTGGACTATTCAGGAGATTAACATACTAAAAGTCCCCACCCCTCCGAGGTGATTCTGAGGGGTGGGGGGGCCGAAGAAGGTCCTATTTTTAGGTTTTTTGCCTATATGTCAAAAACTGGGCGTAGTACGATATTTTGTTGTACTACATTATAGAAGCTTTAAAATTTCCTACAACTTTGGCTTTAACACTTTTATCTATATCCAATCGTTGCGTTGTCCAGCTATGAGCTTCCAAACGTGGTCTATTTTTAAGATGCTGAAATTAGTTTTCCATACAAAGTCGGTAAAAAAATCTCATATAAGTAATATTTAACCAACTTCTGGTTGTCGTACCATAATGAAACTTTGCAAATGTCTAGAAATATGATGACAGTTCAATAATTTGGTACCACTGAGCTGATCTGATGATGGAGCCAGGAGGTGTTTACTGAACCTCTTCAATGGCTATTAGTAAACCCGTCGAGTTTGGGCACATTACACTCGAATTGGCATAAGCAAAAAACCTAAAAATGGAAACTTCTTCGGCCTCCCCCCCCCTCGGGCTCACTACGGAGGGGTGGGGACTTTTAGTATGTTTATGTTCTGAATAGTCCAAACAAAGTTCCTAAGTTAGTTTTTCTGCTTTCGACTTTTCGATCCACATTTCTTCTTTTACTGGACTATAGGCTACAGTGCTTCCCTTTAAAAGTAAATTTTACAATTATTTAGATCTAAGTATTTTAAGACTCTACTGTTCGTTCGAAAAGCATATCTATGAGAAGAACGAGCAAGAAACTTATTGGGATTGTTATTTATGTATTTATCACATATCATTATGCTATTAAAACCATCATTCACTCTAACATCTGCAAACATCCCTGACGCTCTGTAGTATCGAGACAGCGCCAAAAGCATCCTGAAAGCATTGTTGTACTGGATCCGTTTTTTGTAAAGTTGTAGTTTGTAAAGTTCATCCACAAGTCTTTTGTTTAAAAAAATAATTAATAATTAGGCCTACGTTTGATCACATCCCACCTGATGGAAAGTGCAAATGTGATCGACGAGCTGCACGTTTAAAAAGTCTGATAATGCCTTGAACAAGGACACTTTGTCTTGCTCAGTAGCTGTATCTTGAAAACCTGCGAGCCTAGATGTTACGCGTGACTGTCATAGCTCTGCGTTCTCGCTCCAAGTCTAAGTCATCATCGGCTGCTACGACAAAAATGTTATAGAATTAGCTACAATATCAATATAATAACTGTTGTAAATTTGCTATATAACAGAAGTAAAGCTAGATATTTTTTTCCAATTTATATTCTTCTAATGTCCACTGCATCGGCAACTTCTTCGTAAACAAGTGCTACAAACTATGAAGATTTTTTGAGATATTTTTTAAAAACTATAGTAATATTTATTATTTTATTCTATTATTTTCTGCAAGTGAATACACACATAACCTTTCATATTTTATTATTATTGAAATTTTGATCACAACAATAAAATAGTCACAGAGATAAAGATTTTTTTAATGTATATGCGTTACGTATTTTGAGTTTTAACATTACTTTCAATTTTGGCATTTTCCTTTCCTTTTACGAATATTATAGGTTAAAGTTTCCATACATTTATATTTCGTAGATACTTATAACTTTTACCCATGTATACCTATTTTGAGGGAAATTGGGTCTGCGAGGTCCCAGTTCGCGGCGAACTACTAGTTATAATCCTTAATGCATGCATATGCGGGAGGGCGGGTGGTGCACTCGGTGGTGGAATTAATACTAATTACTATTTTGGTAACGTTTGAATTCCTCGCCGTCTCTTAAAACTTAGTTAGACTCACAAATTTAGAGCGGAATTAACACTTAGGGACTGCGCAGACGGCACACTTTTTGTACGATCGAGTCTGCGGCGCACAAAAAATCTGCATGGCGCGCAAAAAGTCGGTTGCGGATTTTTCACAGACTCAACGCACACGACGCACATCTTCGATCATTCTGTCGGCAGAGCTGTAGGGACGTAGACAGGCCCGGATTTAGCCAAAATGCCGCCCTGAGCAGTGAGAAAATGCCGCCCCCCTCCGCCGAAATATTATTTATAAACGCTCATCGGCTAGACATTTTGCTAAGAAATTTGTTGTCGAGTTCTTTCATATTATACGTAATTATGAATATTTATAAAAAAAAAAATATACATCTAACTACGAAAGCTGTGTGTATAGCTTGCTTTGAAATAGAGAAATTATAATTGAGAAATTTTATAATGCTAACTACAATAAGACCGCTGATTGTGAATTGTGACACATAGAATATAATACCGGGTTTTTATGTTTAAGTTTATTTTTCAATGTTTCAATAAAGTGTTTTATCTACCTATCTATCTGTCTACGACAGGTGTGCGTAAAACTCGCTTAGAGTGGCAAGAAAATTATAATATTATGTTGACTAAAAAGACTGCGAGCAGCTTGCTGCGAGCGAGAAAATTTTGTATATTTGACTACACAACAGTGGGCGCATACTTCACCCTGAGTGCCAAAATCGCTGTGAGCACCGAGAAAATTTTGTTTTTCTGACTATATAAACAATGGATGCATAGTTTGCTCTGAGTGTTAAAATAAAAACAAGTGAAATTTAAAAAATACTTTTTAAAAACAAGCTTTAATTATTGTTATCATCTAGCATCATAAAGTACTCGTCAAGACGAATCAAATGAGCCCAAACTCGATGGGGTTGCGTTGTTTTATGACAGAGTTCCTTTGGCCACCTTCCAGCTCCATCATCAGATCAGCTCGATTTTATAAAAATATTGCATTGTCATCCGATTTACACACGCATGCAAATTTTCAGCTCAATTGGAAACCGGGAAGTGGGTCAAATTAAACTTGCAAGATTTGATTACAGACAGACAGACAACAGACAGGTGAAAGTAATATAAAGCTTGTAAAAATATATCGCACCTCTCGAGGAAGAAAGAATTAACCCTAATTGTGACTTTTTGTTTTTATTGCATAATAAAATCAAGAAAAATCCGATACATATTGTCAATTTTTTTCATAAATTTATCTCAAAAAATGAGGGAATTATTAAAAAAAAAACTAAACTTGTACGACACTGAAATCAAATATAATTACTCCATAAAACTGTAGTTAATTACTTTTGCGACCACACTATTTACTAGTTTTCCATGTCAATAACATCATAAATACACTTACGTCAATCTTGTATGAACATTTTTGCAAATATCTTTACATAACTACAGATAGCTCCTTTTTAAAGAAATTTTCGTAAATATATCGTCGTGCAATTACAGTTACCACATTCTTCTACGAAACATTTATCAGCCTTCATCACTTTAACTACTAGTTACTCACTTCTTTCACGAAACTTTAGTAAGATTTAAAATAAATAAGTCTAATTATTTACATCTTTTATTAAGAAATAGTTGTATAGAGATTGGTTTTTATGTTATTGGAATCCAGCAGCAACGACTTTCTTCCTCGGGGGGTGCGATATTATTCAAAGCGCGAGAAGCTAGCTGCGAGCACCAAGAAAATTTTGTATATCTGACTGCAAAAAGTGAGTGCGTAGTTCGTTTTGAGTGCCAAAAATAAAAAAAAGAAGGCGAGCAACTAGCTGCAAGTGCCGAGAAAAGTCTTGCTAGGAAAAGTGGACGGATAGCTCGTTTGGAGCAAAAATCTTGAGTTTGTGTGGCCAGTATTCCAGACTTCTTATTATGAGCGCAAAAAAAAATTATAATAATAACCAGCGTGATTGAGAATACAAATTTTAATTCAACATCGGATGTTTATGGATTGAATATTTTTTTCTCGTTTCGAAATTTGCCGCCCTCAGTAAATTTGCCGCCCCCTGAAAATTTGTCGCCCTGGGCACTCGCCCCGAATGCCCCTAGTGAAATCCAGGGCTGGACGTAGACGCTATGGAAATCGTGCAGAGATCGCGAAGTATTATTTTGTACATGAAGTACAGAAAAAGAAGAAGAAAGAAGCGTTACGTCCACCACTAGCAAATGCAGATTGCAGACTAAAGTGTGTGCCGTCTGCGTTAGCGCGCGTTGAAGCAAACGTTCAATTTTTTTCACACACTTTTTGTGCGGAGCGGCGCGGCGCGGCGCGGCGCGGTCTGCCCGAATTACACGGATTATTTGTGCGCCGGACTTTTTGCGCGTCGTGTGTGTTACTGCATATAATTGTATAGGTTCTATTTTCACAGACTAAAAAGTGCGTCATGGATAGTCTGTCGTCTGCGCAGCCCCTTAATATTAAATAATAATTGTTGTGATGGATTTCCGCAAAGTAACGCCTATTTCCATTAATTACAACAGCTGTGTTTTTGAGGTCGGAACGCGAGTGTTGAAAAAAAACAAAATTGTGTTTTGTAAGAGGATTTTTCCATACAAAATTAATTTCAGGCACTGGGGATAGTTTTATAACACGCCGCCGCAGTCAATGTGTCTGTGACGACGTCGCGTCTGTGGCGCGGTGGGCTAATACCCGCCTGCAACGCAAAAGGTTGCGGGTTCGATTCCCGCATGGGACAAATGTTTGTGTAATCCACAGGTATTTGTTTCTGGTCTGGGTGGCTTTCTGTATCTATTATAAGAATGTATTTACAAAAGAAAAGTATATATCCGTTATCCTAACCACCATAACACACAAGCATTAAGTTGCTCAGCTTGGGGTTAGGTGGCGCTTTGTGAAATGTCCTGAAATATTTATTTAAAGTAAAACACAATTTCGTAACTTAAGTGTAAGTAAATTTGTTATCATTCCAGCATACGAACTAATGAGACCGTATCTTCACGAATTCTTAACATCAGCGTACGAAGACTACGACATCGTTATCTGGTCGGCCACGGGCATGCGGTGGATAGAAGAAAAGATGAGGCTCCTCGGGGTGGCTTCACATCCTGACTATAAGATCATGTTTTACCTGGACTATCTGGCCATGATCACTGTGCATACCACTAAATATGGTACGATAGATGTAAGTATAGCTTTGATGCTTAAGAATTTGTGACAGACGATTAGTATACAGTTATCTTCACCAAAGAAAGGTACGGGTGAGATACACAGGATCTGAGGTTGTAAAAGAGACCAGCAAAGGATGTGTGCAAGGTTCAGTAGGCGGTCCAACATTTTGGAATCTCCTATTGGACCCCCTTAAGAATCGAAAGTCCTTACTTTTGTCCTAGTATGAATCTCTTGCTTGACGACGAATTTTGAAATATATTGCAGAATTGACTTTTTGTAAAGGTCTCTTGGTAAAGTTCTAGATAAATAGCTCTTTGGTTTGCTAAAGAACATTAAATGTTCTTCAAATTTTGAAGCATAGATATAAAAAATTAGGACTTTTATTTAAAAAATTACTGACGTTTCTGACATGGTCCGCTTCAATTAGGCCCATAGCACACTTTCCGAGCCAACAGGCCCAAGTTTGGCATTGACGATGACGCTATGCCGCATCTTCCCATTTTCTTATAATCTAAGATTTGAAGCGATGATAGTCTTTACTTTCGTCCTAGTGTGAATCTCATGCTCGTCAACGAATTTTGAAATATATTGCAGAATTGACTTTTTGTAAAGGTCTTTTGTAAAGCTCTAGATAAATAGCTCTAGACGTAGTGATCTGCTGGCCTATTGGATATCGCCCTCCACATGTATAACTCTAGAATCTGTAGATAAACTTGCGTACATTACTTGCTCAAACCTCCTCATTAATAGGAGTAAAGTAACAAACGCAGTAATGTACATTGAAGTGGACATCAATCTTAGTGGGTGTGAATTGTGAATTAGCCAATAGCAATTAAATTTTGAAGTTTCGTCATTACATACGACTTACGACTCTTAATAATTCTATCCCGAGCGAGTATTTTCAATTTTCTTAATAAGAACTGATCGCATTCAGAACACATTGCCGTCATCCGTGTTTCGCGTGCGTTACAACTTAGGCATCTTCAAGAAAATAGTATAGGTAATTGGTACCTTTCTAGGCATTTTACGTATTGATCGTTGACTGCATCTGCACTTTCCATTAGGTGGGATTTGGTATAACATAGGCCTATTTACTTAGTATAAAGAAAATTAGTTAAATTAAAAAAAGTTTTTTCTACACTTCTGTCTGTTCTCAAAAACTAATTTTGCATTTTCTTTATTCCAGGTAAAACCACTAGGCGTAATATGGGGCAAATTTCCCCAATACTCCTCCAAAAACACCATAATGTTCGATGATGTACGGAGAAATTTCATCATGAATCCAAAGAGTGGACTCAAAATTAGAGCATTTCGTCAAGCACACATGAACAGAGACAAAGATAGGGAATTATTGTATTTATCTGACTATTTAAAGGACATAGCACAATACTGTGATGATTTTGACACATTAAATCATAAAAAATGGGAAAGGTATCGACCGGAAAAGAAACATGGGTGTAAACGGAAAGCTGAGGATAGGGGTGTTTGATGATTAGTATAAAATGTTTTTGGTATAATTTTGTTTTATTTATATGATGTAACATTCAAATGGTGTTATTAAAAACTTAACGTTTAAAAAGAGGGCTTAAAATAAAAAGGGAAGATAATGTTATGATACGCGCTATCGTTACTAGAGACAAACTAGAGCTTGCTGGGTCGGAACGTGTGGATACTCGCTCCAAAGTAAAATTGTGTCCATGATCCTAATTGGAGCGGTCCACTTGCGAGACGCCTGTACCGTATCTTCCCTTTTTATTTTAATCTAAGCAATAGGGATGTTGACAAGGTTAAATATAAATTAGGCTGTATTGTTCAAAAATGAGTTTTTTTGTCTGTTAAAATCAGCTGAGATATAATTACGCTTACCTATAAGTTTTTGGGTAGGGACGCGTAATAGCATAATTAAATAGGTACGAAATGTTCCAATTAAGTATACTTAAAAACTATGTTAAAACCGGTACACCGGGGGTAGACTTCCTTTGCAGGAGGTCGGCTAGATGGGTACCCCAACAGTGCCAGTTATTCTACCGCCTGAGCAGTGATGTGCAAACATTACAGTGCCTCGGTAGGAGGGCTAGCTTCAGAGCTAGTGAAATGGGCTGAAGAGTCTTAATACGTCGCAATAGTCACTAGTGCATGTAGTATGAAAAAGAAACAAAATCACAAACATTTTTTTATTACGTAAACAGTAAAACCAAACTAACAAAAACAAAAGCAGCTAAGTTTTAAACACAACATTAAGCGACTAAATAAGGAATGTCATCAACTGATACTCCTTAGTCGGCTAATATTATAATCTATTCTCGTCGCGAATCCCTCTCGCTTAATGGTGCACAGGCGCAAAGAACTAAATGCCGTTTGGCACAGTCAAGTGAATCCTGAATGCTGATTGGCCCAAACAAATGCATCCTTAATGCTGATTGGCCCAGTTAAATGAATCCTTAATGCTGATTGGCCCAGTTAAATGAATCCTAAATGCTGATTGGCCCAGTCAAGTTAATCCTGAATGCTGATTGGTCCAATCAAGTGAACTCACTGAGCTGAGGGCACTGTAGCTAGTGAAATTACTGGGCTAAAGAGTCTTAACATCTTATGACTCTTGAGTAAGAAGCGTTGGTGCAGTGCTCTTAGAATTTCACATAATTGTGAAATCCTAGGTAACACTGTACTGATTATGGGCAGCCGTTATCTCTTAACATCAGGAGAGCGTCTTGCTCGTCTTCTACTTCATCACATAAAAAAAAAAAAAAACTCCGAATGCTGATTGGCCCAGTCAATTGAATCCTAAATGCTGATTGGCCCAGTCAAGTGAATCCTGAAGGCTGATTGGTCCAGTCAAGTGAATCCTGAATGCTGATTGGCCCAGTCAAGAGATTCCTGAAGGCCAATTGGCCCAGTCAAGTGAATCCTGAATGCTGATTGGTACGTTGAACAGTCATTTGGTTTTACACATCTTTTTTATATGTTCCGAATTTATTATTTATGTTATTAGGTATCTAGTGGATAACATATAATTATTATGTAGGTTTATCTATATCTTTTAGATTTATTTGGCGAATCTAGGACATCATTGCCTCGTTTCCTTGGACTGCACTGTAAAACAACAGAGTATTTATTTATTACAGGCTAGTGCACCCGCGCGCACTTCGTAGCGCCTGACAGAAAATTATTAGTGTTTCTCTTTTATACCATGCATGTATTATACATACAAATCTTCGTCTTGAATCACTCTATTTATTTAAAAAACGCATCTAAATCAGCTGCGTAGTTTTAAAGATCTAGAATACTATCCTATTATATCCTTTCTCGAGACTCGGACTATACCAAACTTTATCCAAATCGGTTCAGCGGTTTAAGCATGAGGTATGAGGTAACATTTAACATACAGACACACGCTTTCTTATAAGTGACATGAATATGGAATAATAGATACTGACATGTTTTCTCGTGGCGCAGGTATAGATCTCTTCCAACCTTTTAGTTTTGCGACCTGTAGGTAGATAAATTTCATTTAAGTATTTTTTTAAAATTAAAATCAAAACCATTGTTGGCTTAAATTTATTCTATGAATTTATATTTCAAAATTTGTCAAATAGTGCGAGCGAGAGAGCCTCACTCGATATATATACGCTCTTCATAGGCGGATTTAGGGGGGGGGGGGGCAGGGGGCTATGCCCCCCCCAGAAGCATTGTAGAGATACGAATTTCGCACATATTTCATGGTCAAGATTATAATTTTATTCTCACTTATCATTAAGGACATTTGAACTTTCTAACTGTTCAGAGCGAGCTAAACACACACTTTTCGTAGTAAAAATTATAATATTTTTGCTCGTCTGCCCCTTGCCCCCCCCCCCCCCCCCCCCCCAGAACCAAATCCTGGATCCGCCAGTGACGCTCTTAATCTTTGGTTTTAACTTTTTTGTGAAACCACAGGACTGTCCTAAGTACCCTTTCCCTACGAGGTTGTCTGGAAGAGATCGCTCTGAGCAATAAGACTGCCAATAATGTATTTTTTTGTGTGGTACCTATCAATCCGTATCAATAAAGAGTTATAATTTATTTTAAATCTTATTATAAATTAATAATAAGTACCCACATCTATTGGTGCGTGTTTGATGATGGCCGACATAACGTCTGTCCGGTATAGGAGGTCTCTAAATAAACAGAAAATTATAAAATCTCTACCCTCTTTAGCCGTCCATCTAAGTATTTATAATATACATATATTTTTTTTATACATAAATTTGAGGATTGATAAGAACATTATGGTGACATTAGTCTGACTTACCTTTTGAGTAGAAATCGAGGTGCGATTGAAGGAAGAACAAAATAATTCGTTGTAATACCATTGAGACTGAAAAAACAAGGCATAGGTAAATTGAGATTTAAAGGGGGGAAGTCTATAATTTGGTTGAACTTACTTCCAAAAGATATCTCGATGGTGATAATAGATCGTCGAATCTTGTATCTGAAAAATATTAAAATTATCAAGCTATTATGTAACTCACCACGAAATTTTTGAAATTTCGGTAGCTGTACAATATTATGGCGCCATCGGCATGATTCTGTAGGATAAGGTATAAAATATTGACCATAGCACAATAAACGTAATATTATTGGTAACAAAATTTCACCAACCACTTCGTCCATAAAAAAAAATGTCCACTTAAAATCGATTATGTAATGTCCGCCGACGCGACGCGCTCTCTCTAGCGCACCGCCGACGTATGGCAAGGGTCGCCATGTATTGTCGGGTGCGATAGGATGAGTAACAAACACGTGTGTTCCGTTCAAAGATGCATTTATTACTAACTTAAATCTAGGTCATACAATATATAGGTACTTAATCTATCTCTCCACTACAGTATACCAATATTATAAATACTGATAATGTGTGTCTGTCTGTTCGCTTAAATTACTGAACCGATTTGGATGAAATTTGGAATACTTAGAGGACTTAGAGATAATTCAAGTCTTGAGAAAAATAAGTTAGAAGAAGTTAGTTTTTGTCTCACATGATAATAAACTGTTTTATAGTGGATAACACCGCGGGAAGTTACTAGTCTTTACATAGTATAATAAATAAAATCGTTTACCGCTGTCTGTCTGTCTGCTTAGATGTTTGATGTATACCAACCTCTCGGAATAATCTGATCATTGCTATTGAACGTCACAATTCTTCGAGCAGACGATACCGCCGCTTTCATCGTCTCATTCCTAACCATTTCCACGTCTTGCTTTTTAAAATGTGTGTACTTTAATCTTCTGTGTGTTTCATATCTATTCTTTTCTTTTTTATCTGACTCGTGTCTCTTTTCTTTTCTATCTGTCTCATGTTTATTTTCTTTTCTACCTGTCTCAGACTTATCAAGCTCATATTTCCTTTCTTTTCTATCTGTATCATGTTTATTTTCTTTTCTATCAATCTCGTATTTCTTCAAGTCTTTTTTGTCTGTTATTGGGCTCCACCAATCAGTGGCGGTGCTTACGTCACAGTTGACTTTACTAGTGGTTGTAGATTGTTGTTTTTTCGTAATACTTGGACTCTGAGTATATTTGTAGCATTTAGGGCGACATTTGACACAATAGTTGCAGACTGTAGTTTCTGTTGATTCACTTTGGTAAGATTCTGATGATATGGATGATGTTCTGTTTAGTATTGCAACTGAAAATATTGATTTTTTTTAAAGAAAGTAGTAAGATGATGAGTAAGACGCTCCCCTGATGGTAAGAGATAACGCTGCAATCAATACAGTGTCATTGTCTTCGGTGTTTAGGCTAACTTTATAATAGGCTTTCTTTAGTAGGTACTTACTATCACTATCCGAATTCCTTCTGAATTTGCTACTGCCAACATTTGCCTTGATTCTTTGATATTGGGTGGCACATGTACACAATGGTTGTTCTGAACCTGTTCTTGCGTCTAAAAGTTAAAGACTTCATTATTAATCTTAGAGGATTAATGTTCTAAATAATGCCAACAATACAATTTTTACTATTTATTGGCATTAAACACCTAAGAATTTAAAGGCACAACCCTTCCAGGTTGCCAAGATTCCTGCAACCTGACCTAATGATTTTCTACTACATAATGACATAGGTACAGTCGTCGGACTCCACAGTTGTAATAGAGCCTTTCTATTATATGGGTAGGTTTAGGCGAAAATTTGGCCCCGCACTGAGATATGATAGGTCTTCGGATTTATGCCGAACAAAATATTAACTTATATTAATAAGAATTCTTGTTCATGGGGCTCTAATGCATTATTAATATAATTAAACTAACCGACTAAAATTGGCTTCTTTTCAACAGGGATCAAATTAGTTTGAGTCGAACAATCACTGGAGGCAGTTTTTATTTTATCTTTATCCGATATTAAATCATACTGACATGCGCTGAAAACAATACGTAACTTTAAGTTTCAAATTTGCCTACCTAATTTTTTAGTGTTTATATTTATAAATCAGTGAATTATTTAAATTATCATACCAAGAACACATTTCTGGATGCACTGATATCTCTTTTTCATCTGTAAGAAAAACATTGAAAGAGATAAATAAGGGCTTCTTGCAAAATATTAATTAAAAAATCGAATAATATTTAGTTAAAACATGGCCATTTGTTATTTTCGGGTTTCATAAGCTGAAAGAAATTTACCAGTCCTCAGTGCATTTTTGACAACAACATCATCTTCTATCACATCTGGTTCCATGTAATTTAGCCGTAGGAGTAAAGACGAGTATATATTCCTTAGTAGGGAAAGGGGTCTGGACAAACTGAAAGCATTTGAATATGAAGACAACCGTTAAAGTTTAGAGTGAAATAAAATAATTTAGGGAAATATTTATTAAATTACCTGAAGCCTGAACTTCTTGAAAGATATCTGAAAAAAGTATTAGAATATAATATGTAATTAAAATTATAAAAAATATATATATGTAAGTTGGAGTTCCACAAGGGATTGTATTCGATCCTCTATTCTTTGTTGTCTACTTAAACTAGAAGAAATTAGTTATGAGGCTTATTCTGGTTAAAATAAAGATTTCTGATTCGATTATAATAATTATAAATTATAATTATAAAATGCTTAAATTGAAATTGTAATAAAACCTTTTTAATATACAGCCGTTATTTTTAGTCTCGCTCGAATTTACATCAACTGTAATTATTTTACTTTTTTGTTTTACATTTGAACGGGATACATCTGTAAAAATGAAAACTCAACTTATTTTTAAAGTCACGAAACATTTAATCTTAAACTAATTTATTTAATAAACAAATACTTACGAATATGCCTTTTTGAATTTAATCCCTTAATATTGATAGAATGAAAAAATCTTTCCAACGCACCCGAGGCGTAATTATTATTTTCTGAAAAATTAAATGTTATATGATATTTCGTTGTATTTTCTGATGCTTAACAAATTAATAGAATTTACCTTTCGATACGCTTTCCGTAACCGTTGTTTCTACTTTTAAACTGCTGTCTTCGTCATTTCCTGACCCGGTGATTTGCTTTAAATCCAGATGTGGGATTCTGATCTGAAAAAATCTTTCTGATTTAAGAAAAAAAATGTCAACTAAACAATTCAGTCATCATCATCAGCAGCCTTCAACTGCCCACTCCTGGACAGGGAGGGAGGTCCTTTTGATTATGTAACAATGCAGTAAATGAGATTTTTTAAATATATTAAAGGTAACATAATAAAAAAGGGTAAGGTAATGTATTAAAGGTAAGGTAAGGTAGGTATTCTAAAGGATTTCTCTTTTCATCTCAATCAGTCGATGAAACATTACTAAGTAAATCATTTTTGGTCAAATTTTTAAAAATAATTTAAAGTAGGTAGGTAGTAGGTACTTACGTTGTTGACAATCTCAGCATCGGCATATTTAGGAGGATTATCACCTTTTCCCTTTTTGTCTGCATCAGTGCTCTTCGATATTCTGTTTCTATTTTTTACATTCGTTTGCTTATGATTCGTAAAATGACTTTGCATCCAATCCCAATCATCTAAATAAGCAAACAATCTGGAACTTCTCTTCAAATCTTTCAACTGCTTAAATCTATTTTCAGAGGAATCTTTCGAATCTTTCTTTTTCTTTCTTTTGTGCTTCTTCTCATGAAGTAGCGGCAGGTTTTGTTTACTTTCTGCATTTAGTTTTGACGAAGATTGTGTCTTCCAATATCTTGTTAAAATTGACTGAAATTTCTGTATGCAAACGCATGTAATACTATTGCTGCTTTTAATTTTTTCTTTGCTCGTTTTGTTTTCGTTTTTATCCTCGAGATTGTTTTTGTCAGGTGGGTCATCCACGGCTTGCTTTTTATCGTTAATATTGTTCTCTTCATTTTCAGTCTTATTAATTTGGACTCCCTTTTCCGCATCATTTCTAGCACTGCTGCAAGTCATAAAGAATTTCACATCTTGTCTTTCACTTTGTTTTATTTTGCTTATATTTTTCTGTTTCGTTTTATTTCTATTTCGATTGAGCTTTGTGTTCTTCTTTTTACGTTTTTTCAACATCTTTTGTTTTCGGCATCTTATAATACCCTTCTTTCTAAGGTATTTCGCCAATAACGTAACATTTTGCGATGTCCTCATTACGAATAACTTTTGTGTGGGTTCTACTTTAAATGCATTGTTTTGTAGGAAAGAAAAGGTTCCTTGCCTTAGCAACATTACGTCGTTGTTGTTTTCATCCTTGGTAATGTTATAATTTTCATGACAATCTTTCTTTGTTATACTATTGTCTTCTAATTCAAGCTCTTTAAAATTGATAGGATCATTGTCTTTTGTCAGTACTATTTCTATAGCGTTTTCAATAATTGGAGCTCCCATATTAGCGTGACGCTTTTGTAATAAAGGTTGTGCATCCTTTCCTTTGCCTCTTTTCTTTTCTAGCATATTTAGTAAACGCATTTCTTTACCGAACTTGCTTCCTTTCGATGTACTGTCATCGAACGTATTTGTTCTATATGTCTGAAAGTAGTACCTAGTATGATTTTTCATACATATCCTTTTATTTACCGGAAATTACCCATTTTATAAAATGCAGCGCCTTTTGACATCCAAAATATTGTTTAACAAGTAAAAGAGTTTTTTTACTTACTAAATTCCCTCTCCTATGTCCTCCAGGATGATCATCATTAAAATTATCTTCTTCATTGCTATCACTGTCACTAGATGAATCCCTGTGGTTGACAAATTAAATTATATAATATGTCATTTAAATTTTCTACATAATTAAGCTAAAAAGATCAGTCAAATTGGAAAAAATGTATAGTTATTCTAGTTGACCCAGTGAAATTCGTACCACCTATTTTTACCTCGCAAATTTTTCCACATTTTCTCAATGGTTGAACCTTCTCTCGACTACGACAAACATTTAAAAACCAAAATGCCGCGTCAATTTTAGCGAGACAAACGAACAGAAATTTATTTTTAGATATAAAGAGGATTACCTCTCCAAGCTGATATCACTAAGGTCTCCATAATCAGAAGGGTTCAGGCAAATGGTGCAAAGTTCCCCGATGTCTGAGAAACAGCTTTTGCAATAAGCACCTGGACATTTCGGGACTTGACACCTATGAAAGAATACGAAACAATGTAAAAGAACGAGAAATTAAAAATATGAAAATAATATATATATATATATATATATATATGTGGGAGTAATGCGTTGCAATGAGTCGGACACGGTCTTAGATTTCACTTCGTTTATTACTTTTTCACAAATCACAAAATTAATTATACGTCTTACTTATTCGCTGTCGTCTTTCGGTCCCCTCGCATTTACATTCTTAATTAACTAACTTAATTGCTAACACTCTCTCTGTCACTCTTGCATGCATTACTTACTTTCATCTCTTTCACCCGCATCACACTTCGCACTGCACTTGCACACTTCCTACCACAGATCATCTCCATATACGTTCCGTTTCCCACATTCGGCCATCCTGCTCTCATGTCTGTCCCCAGACATGCTATTCCTCATCCTTTCCTACTCCTTTCACTCTTTACAATGTTGCCTTACTAACTATCTTAAATTGTAACACCTTAAATAATTATTTAACAAAATAAACATTATTAATTTTAACTGGTGTTTCATTTTACCTCTTTAGCTATATTAAACTTTTTTAAAACTTAAATTAATTTTCACCATAAGTTAGGTTTCCTGCTTTATTGAAAATTTAGGATTTAGGTAGTACTTTAACTTTACATTACAGATATAAATTGAAACACCCTTGGTACATCTTTGATAAGGCCGTCTTATAAGCTAACGCAACATTTTCAGTTAAAATATTAGAAATTACAATAAAAACAATACCTAACAATACTTTCATACCATTCGTCATCATTCATACAACCTTTCACAAATTCATACTTACCACTTAAGAAACTGTCCCAGTCTACCCTGGCCACTTCTCCATCGGGACGGCAGAGCTGGACGTGCTGTTTGGGCTCTCGGATGAGCCACTGACCTTTTGCATTTCATACCGATCTTTGAATTTTTTGGTAATACGGTAAGGTCCTAGGTATTTATGCTTCAGCTTTAGATTCTTCCTAAACTGGGTTCGCTTTGTGTTATACTTGTATCTCTTTTTCCTTTTTTTATTAAAATACTTTCTGTTTTCCTCTTGAACAGCGAGTATTTGCTCCTTAGCCTTTTGACGCAGCTCTTCTCTGCTGCTTTTATACTGCTTAACAGTTTCTTCTTGAAGCAATTCTGACATCTTCATATCTTCTTTACCCCTCATTTTCTTACCGATGAGTAAATCATAGGGTGTGGAGTTGATACTCCGTTGAAATGTACTATTGATGCATCTTTGCACTCGGCTGACATGCTTATACCATTGCTGGCCGTCTTCTGTTTGTTTCTCCACAATACCCTGCTCTGCATAAGACAGTCGTCGTGGCCTCTGCGCTACAGGCACGTCGTCTTTAAGCACAATCTTAAGCTCCAAAGGCGCCTCTTTCACCTGGACGGGGGAGTAGTCTTGCACACACTGATATACCTCTTGCCTCACCAATAATGGATCTCGTACATGTTCTACCAAACAATCAAAATTATCATTTATGCAATTTATATTATACAAAAACAACAGTGAGTCCTTGTATATTTTCACACGCCCTTCATTCATCACCATCGTTACACCTTTTAAAAATTCGTGACCAATTATTACATCGAATGGCATACAGTCTCTAGGTACCATGTGAAACGTCACGTCGTCGTAGCACTGTTCGTCTATAGAAATAGCAGTCTTAAATTTACCCAAAGAACGCACTTTTGAATGTCCTAAACCGGTCAAAACCAAGTCGCCGACATTAAAACTCACATCGAACAATTTCGCACAAACTTCCGCGGATATTAAGTTTACATCACTCCCGGAATCGATGAGAGCACTCATGCGATGGCCTCCTGCCAAAATTACGTCTTTAAATGGTTTTTCGGGGCACAAATTGCAATTATTTTCCATCATAACATCTTTGTTTACATCGTCGTTCGGCAATGACAGCTTGTCAGTGTCATCGCTCTGCAGATAAATATGGCCGCTCCCGCGCCGCTCGTCATTGGCTGCCGGAGATTTACCGAACATAGCCGAAGCTGACTGCCCGACGTTCCGTTCTGCGTGCGCGTTGCTTCCGGTTGCACTCGCTTTGTTTGTGCAGCGTGTTGCAATATGGCCGAACTGATTGCACTTGAAGCATTTTACTCCGCTTGAGCACTCTGCGGATTTATGCCCTTTCTCACCACAATTATAGCAACGCGTGGGGCTGCTGTTGCTGGAATTGGATGCTTCTTTTTTCTTTTCCACAGCCGGCTCCACTCGCGCACCTTTCTTCATATTATCTTTCATCTTCTCGTAAATTTGCAATTTTTCTTTTAGCGCCGCGTACGTCGTCACGCCGTATAAGACCACTTTGTTGCATTGTAGGTCTGAAATGCCGTCGATGATATATTGTATGGCGACATAATCGGGAAATTTGGCTCTTTTTCCCAATTCCTTCATAACGAGCATGTACTGATAATATGTTTCATCTTTTCGCTTCCTTCTTGCCGCCATTAGCTCGTGCATTTCTTTTGAGTTCACTGCTTCTGGGAATTCTTTCAAGAGCGCCGTCTTCAGCTCGTCATAATTTCGGAACGCCTTTTCCGTTCTCAGCCACAGGCCCGCCGTACCGCAAAGTGACCGGCGTGCAATAATTAATTGTTGTTGCGCGCTCCACCCGAATATTCCCGTGTTATCTTCAATATCTTGAGCCCATTTCGACACAGAGTGGGACTTGTCCTCTCCGGTAAATGGCGTTATAATATCTTTAATTGAGTTGAAGCCATAAATGCTATCGTGCGCAATGGCCGCCGGCGAGACCGCCCCGACGCCATCGCCTTCCTCGTTGTAGGCTTCAGCCATCGTCTTGAATCGTCTTACGTCTTCCGCCGACCGACTGTAGCTACGCATATCCCGGACGAGCCCCCAAAAAATGTGGGGCTAGATGCGTTGCAATGAGTCGGACACGGTCTTAGATTTCACTTCGTTTATTACTTTTTCACAAATCACAAAATTAATTATACGTCTTACTTATTCGCTGTCGTCTTTCGGTCCCCTCGCATTTACATTCTTAATTAACTAACTTAATTGCTAACACTCTCTCTGTCACTCTTGCATGCATTACTTACTTTCATCTCTTTCACCCGCATCACACTTCGCACTGCACTTGCACACTTCCTACCACAGATCATCTCCATATACGTTCCGTTTCCCACATATATATATATATATATATATATATATATATATAAGTACATCATAGAATCATAAAGGATGTGCACGCCCTGAAAGTTGGTAACTGACAGAAAGTGCACGGGACAGATCCAGCTCTAATTGTCAGAGGCCAAGACTCACTTTGGGTTCTCACGTGAACATAGTAGTATAGTGTAGTATAGAATCATAAGGTTCTAGGTTTTGACCCAGGAAAAATGCGTTATGCGTCGTCGCTTTGCGACAGGGTGGTATGTGGGAATCCCCCGCTATACAAGATCGGCGTGGCGGAGATAGGTACCCACTAAATACCTGGGGGTGTTCCTGCGGGACGCCATAATGCCGGGGCAGCGGGTATACCGAAGCACTCATCCGTGGTAGACTCCTAGACTCTTAGGACCCTATGGTACATATTACTGCGATTATAAAGTAAGGGACAAAAGACAGGGTAAAAAGTTCATACTTTATCAAATCCGTGTTTCCAGAATCTCTTTCAGTGATATGACATAGCAAGCAATGTGGGTTCTCACGTTTCAACCCCAGTAACGTTCTTAGCCAAGCACATCTGAAATAAATTATAAAAATCTCATGAAAAATCATCCTTCCAGTGTTGAAAGTGCTCTTCCTGCTGTTTTTTGGCTTCGCTGAACATCATTTTGAAATTCGATCATAATGACCGCTTGGCGACACGGTTTTGCCCAGTGGGTGGTGACTAGCCACGGCCGAAGCCCACAACCAGTATGGCCGTGATTCGAACTCGGTGATTTAGAATGATACCTGCACCACATAACCTCTTGGCTTCCACCGCTTCACGTACCAATCTATTACCTATTGATAAATTAATTTAGTAATCTATGGAACTGCTTACGGTATAATAGACTCCAACCATTTTCGTAGTGTAAGATGAGAATGCGACGTATATTTGTATTCTCGATGCAATCGTCTTCGAGCAAACTTCATGAAACTTGCTGTGAAAGAAACTTTCTATACTTACAAAACAACTTTCAAATAAATATTATAACATATTATCTAATATTTAATGGAGATAAAAAGGTGTGACCCTTGGCGTTTTGGCATAACATTTTTGTTGCCCAAACTTTTTTTACTAAAATTCCAAAATTAAATCAAATTATGATGATTAACCAAATATTTTTAAAAATATACATACAATATTGTAGTTTAGTCTTTTCTGGCGCTTCGCCGGCCGTTGCTGCGGAATGGTTTTGTTGGATAAGATTTTTTATGTACCAATTTGCTTAAATTTAAAAAAAAAAATTATAGCGCTAAACAACCCCCATTTTAATCGCTTTGTGCTACCTGGTAAAACAAAAATTATGTAAGTACCTCTAGTTCTTAAAATATGGTTATATAACCATACCGCCCTGGTTTTAGCTCTCTCAGGACGGTAATGCCCCATGATAATATGACGAATTCTAAGCCCGTATGGCTCAAATATGGCGAAGAACCATAGGAGGAAAATCAGGAATCCTGGAATGTCGAAAACCTGGTTAAGGAATAATATAAGCAAATAACTCTAGAAAAATGGTTTATTACCAATGGTTTTTTTGGTTTGGTTTTTGTTTTTTTTTTGTATATTTTCTTTCTTTCTTTTACCGAATAAAAATCTAAAACCCATCACTAAAATCTTAAAATTTAATAAGCCTTTGGTGGAGGGATGATATATAATTCGCCGTTTTGTGTTGGTGGCCATCCTGGATTTTAGATTTTATCATATTGCGTTGTATTTTACAAGTTAAGCCTTTTCATTTTATACCCATATCGAGGGGGTTGTAGAAAAAAAAGTAACCCGCTATTTTTTAGCGACGGCCATCTTGGATCGATTTCCATCAAACATGGCTAAGAACAGTATCGACTAACTCTACTTTCATAAAAAAAACACACACACACACACACACACACACACACACACACACACAACCCTGTCGTTTTTGCGTCGGGGGTTAAAAAGGTCGCAAGGCATAACTTTTCACAAAAAAGAAAAAAAGATTACAAGAATTTCCTTACCAATTTGACAATATCTTTTGAAGTCTGGCGGGTAGGGGTTTGGCAAACAAGTGTTGTCTGGTGGTGGAAACGACAGGTGTACGTTAAGACTGTCAATAAACGACTGTAGGAGACGTGCTACGAATCCTTTGCCAGTTATTAATGGCCCTGATTCTGATGGCGATGCTGAAAAAGAAATAAGTTGTCAAGTAGGTACCTATTCATGGATATTATACCTAATACTTAACTTTTTTTAAAATATTATAGGTTAGTCTTTGACGCCGATGTCGCGTGATGTTAACTGATGGTGCGGTCGCAGATGGTAGCAGATTAAACCTAGAAGGTGGGATAAACCTCTCCCTTGCTTCATCATGTCAGAATTCGGAACACGGTTATAATGACCGCTTGGCGACAAGGTTTTGTCTAGTGGATGGCGGTAACTAGCCATGGCCGAAGCCTACCGCCAGCATAGCGCATAGAAAAACCTCACAAAACTAATTAAAGTCATTAGTGCGGAGCCGGCAGTGCCGGCGTTAGGGTAGGGCGCGGTTGGGCGACCGCCCAGGGCGCCGGATAAAAGGGGCGCCATAGGCTCTATAATGGGGCGCCCGTGGCGCCCCATTCGTTCTGAAAAATTCAATATTTCTCGGTGCTCGTAGCGAGCTGCTCGCGCTTTTATAAGAACATTTAGTTTCTGTGTCACTCGAAGGAAGATAAACGCACATAATTCGTGCTGAAAAATTCAAAATTTTCTCGTCGCTCGCAGCGAGCTGCTCGCGCTTTTATAAATGAGAAACTTTACTTTCTTTGCCATTCGAAGCAAGCTAAACGCACATCATTTGTGCTGAAAAATTCAAATTTTTCTCGGCGCTCGCAGCAAGCTGCTCGCGCTTTTATAAATGAGAAAATTTACTTTCTTTGCCATTCGAAGCAAACTAAATGCACAGCATTCGTGCTGGACAAAATCTTAATTTTCTCGGCGCTCGCAGCGAGCTGCTCGCGCTTTTATAAATAAAAATACTTATTTAGTTTCTTTGCTGCTCGGAGCAAGCTAAACGCACAACATTCGTGCTGAATAATTCAACATTTTCTTTTATAAATGAGAACACTTTCTTTGCCACTCGAAGCAAGCTTAACGCACATCATTCGTGCTGAAAAATTCAAAATTTTCTCGGCGCTCGCACCGAGTTACTCGCGCTTTTATAAATAAGGACATTATGATTCTTTGCCACTCGAAGCAAGCTAAACGCACAAAATTCGTGCTGAATAATTTAAAATTTTCTCGGCGCTGGCGCTTTTATTAATAAGGACATTTAGTTTCTTTGCCACTCGAAGCAAGTTAAACGCACATCATTCGTGTTGAAAAATTCTAAATTTTCGCGCCGCTCGCAGCGAGCTGCTCGCGCTTTTATAAATAAGAATACTTATTTAGTTTCTTTGCCACTCGAAGCAAGCTTAACGCACATCATTCGTGCTGAAAAATTCAAAATTTTCTCGGAGCTCTGGAATTTTTTCCTTTTTCGTTTTTAGTATGGGTTTGAATTGCTTTTTAGGGGGCGCCGTAGAAATCTCGCCCAGGGCGCTGGTAATGTTAAAACCGGCCCTGGGAGCCGGGGTTCGAACTCAGTGATCCAGAATCACATCTGCACCACATATAATCTCTTGGCCTCCACTGCTGTGATGATGCCAGGTCATCAGAATAAGACAAACTTTAGTCACCTTCCATATGGATCAGAGGGCCTATTGGCAATCGACATGTAAAACACTAAAATCCATAGACAAAATTGCGTACATAACTTGCTTAAACCTCCTCATCAATATGAGTAAAATAACAAACGCAGCAATGTAGTCAACTACAAAGAGATGTTAATGTATCCATATAAGTCTTACAAAATGAAGGAACTTTAAGTATGCAAAAATTATTTACCCTTACTTCGTGACATTTTCAGTATCCACCAAATCTTATACTATATTCGATTCATTTTAAATGCTATTATTATGTATCACCTAAGGAAAAGTAGTGGCAAACGAAAATTCACTTCATTTTGTAAGCCTAACATGGATACATCTCTTTGTAGTTGACTGTACATTGAAGTTGTCATCAATCGTAGTGGGTGAGAATTAGCCAATAAGCCCTCTGGATTTAATGTGTCCTTAGCTTAGTAGAATATATATTCATGGAGAAATAGATGATTTTAAAGACTAACCATCTGAAGGCGCCTGGAGTTTACCATGATGCCGTATAGTCATCAGCACCCAATACAAGCTGTAGTCAGCTACGATATGAATCAGTAGTTTGAACGTGGTGATCGTCATGAATATTGCTGAACGGTTAAGGTGGATCTTCTCTGATGCCACTAGGCGGAATGATGTGGTCTGGAAGATTTGAAGTCTAATAGAATCTTTCTTGGAAGGTTTAAGGTCCTTGTGAGTTGTAAAAGACTCTAGAATCATCCTGATCAGGGCTCTTTGAAAAGACGTGTGCATATCCTCTGTACAAACCTTTTAGAAGAGAAGAGTCATAATCACATAAGTGACTATGACTCTTCATTCATACCTACCTATTTCTGTAAGTTTTCTGTCCTCAGTGATATAAATTGCAATATTATAAATTATAAACGTGAAAGTTTGTAAGAATGCATGGGGATGTCTGGTTGTATGTTTGTTACTCTTTGACGCCTAAACGGGTAAACCGATTGAGCTAAAATTTGGTACAGAGATAGCTTAGACCCTGGAATAACACATGGTACACGTAAAACTGTGTTTCCCGGCTGTTATCCTATTAGAAAAGTAGAATCGTTAGGTCATGTTGTAGAATTGTAGTGATCTTGGCGACCTGAAACTACAACATATAGGTTAGCCACAAGTTTACTTTTTTCTCAATAATATTTGGAACTCACCGTGACATATTTAGCACGTTCTCTCCTATTAAGAGGCAGGACAGTTTCCCTTCTTTCACGCAGCCTCTTTAGATCCAGTTCCCTAAACTCCTTAGTGATGAAACGGTTGTCGAAACGGGAACGAGTTACGAACATGTGCTGGTAATGTTTCGCTCTAAAATGTAAACATACTGACAACATGACGGTAAATCTGTAATTTTACTTTTTAGACGGATAAGGAAACTACCTGGCAACTCTTTCATAAATCTTAGAAGGTAGGTACCTAATTCTGTAATATCTACTAAAGAGATAGTCTTATTTTGACCTGCATATATCTTGTGCCTGGTACATAAACAAAAGAAATCTTCCTCCGCATATAAATAGGTATAGCAGAGATATTTCCTACATTGCATATTTATTCTCTTTTCCTTCCTAATCAAGAGTCAAGAGCGTTGTTTTCTAAAGAAAATGACAAAATGAAAGGAACAAAGAAAAGAGGAAATTATAATCTAAACTTCACTACTGATAATGAGGTTTCATCTAAATTTACCTAAAAATAATGAGCAATAAGAACAAGCTAGTAACGCAAGAGCTCCAAGAAAGCCACGTCAGGATGGGATCAGCTCTGTTCCTGATCTCAGTAACAATGCCAGAAGCGATCTGATTGGTGGAATCGCTGGTGCCAATGAAAACGTAGCTGTGGTGGATGTTTATCTTGACGTGGAAAAGACGGCGGAGTCCGTTGGTGAAATATTTTAATTCTAAAAAGGTGAGGAAGAAAAGTCAACAGTGGTTAAATTTCAGTCGACCTAACGCTCAGGGTGTTGGTTTTTGCGAGAGTCGAAGTGTCAAGTTAAATTTTCATCCCAGACATTCTCAAAAGTATAATAGTATGATTCATCTTCTACTGTTGGATGTAGGGCTTTTTCTATTTCTTTTTATTTTACACTTTTTATAGGAGTAGTTACACAGTGGAGAAATTTGTCTCATTTCTATGATTTCTTGCAAAGACATGATAAAAACTTCTATTACATTTGCAAACTTACTCCTTTTAATCATTGCCAGAAAAGATCTCTCAACGAAACCAGCAGGAACACAATATTTATCGTACTTATTCAATGTACTGCACACATCTTCAGCCACATTGACTTTGGGACATTTATTATAGTCTTGATGTAGAGTTTTAAAAGATCTTTCATTTTTAATGTTAGTTACTTTATTTTCATTCACTTCTTTATACATTTTATCAGTTTTAAAAGTTCTAACATTCCTAATTTTAACTTTGATTTCATTTTCTTCTTTATTCATTTTACCCCCTTTACTTTTTAAAGTGTTATAAGTTGTTATGCCATCTTTAATTGCATTCATGCAGGTATCTTCAGGTTTTCCAAGAACGTTGTTGCAGTTTTTAGCAACAGATTTAAGCCATGAGAAACTGGATTGTGTGACTGATGCTGTAATATGATTATTATATTTATTATCATGACCCTATTACTCTAATTTAATTTTCTTTTTAATAAAGGGAAAGAGTGACTAATTGACGCATATTTCCTTTCGTTATATCACAACGAAAAGCTGCGTACACACCAAAAACGAAGACATACGACGGGATTCGTTGGCTATCGTTGGCGCTGTGTGGAGAAGGCATATCAATGTAGTTTTGTCGTAGGTGTATATGCGTGAAGAAGAATGTTAGGTGTTCTATTGCGGCGCGAACGCTGATCGTCATTCTTTGGCCTAGGTTTGATTGGTGTGTATTGTGTACCCAGCTTATAAAGTATTTTTTCTCGGTGTTAAAAAAAAAAGAATCCTGGAATTATACTCATAGAACCTTTCAGCTGTTTTATACATCTGCGTATAAAACATGACATTGAAATTGAAAATCGATAAATTGCAATATATATTATGCATAATTATCGATTGGAATTATGAAATAAGGACGTGAGAAATAGGCGGCAGCAGATCAGAAAGTTAACTCTGTTCCTATTGAAGTTATTAGACTGATAAGTCCGAACATCTTGACACATTAAGAACCGTTGGTGCGGTGCACCTAGGACTTTTACATGATTGTGAAATTCTGGGCACTGTTCTGATTAAGGACAGCGCTATCTCTTACCATTAGGAGACTATCTTACTCGTCTTCTTAGGATAAATAAAAGATTATGGCTTCAAATGCTACAAAGTAAACTTAAGCAATGATGGACAAGTCCATTTTAAAATTGGATGAACTTACCTATACTCAAAAGGAATCTATTAATCCGTATTACAGCTGCCTTCAACTTGGCGACGACCAGTTTCATCTTGTGTATTGTGATCTTCATAGTTTCGTGGATAGAGTTGAATGGTTTCTGTATCGATTCGTTTATTTGCCTTGTGTTTGTTTTTATTTGCTCCTGAAATATTAATAAAAAGATATGAAAGAAATTAAGATGCCCTGAAAATTTAAAATATTTATAAAAGCAAAATGCATCATCATAGACTCCCCATGGCATACAATTCAAATCGCTCTGCCGTCTTCCCTCTACAAGAAATAAAAAAGGTAAAAAAAGTTTTTAAGTTAAACGGTTTTATTGTAAACATGTACTAAAAGCTAAAAAATAAAATCGTGAGGCACGTCAAATATTTACAATTTTCAGTTCAAATGTTCATTAGATTTAGATATTTGACGTGCCTCACGATTTTATTTTTTAGCTTTTAGTACATGTTTACAATAAAACCGTTTAACTTAAAAACTTTTTTTACCTTTTTTATTTTAAAGCTTTTTAGTACACTGTATTCTACTTGTCAAGCCATTTTATTTGATAACCATATTGATGACATTAAAAAAATTGGTTATCCGCCATTTTGTAGCGGCGGCCATCTTGGATTTTTATTTTGTATAGTGTACTGTATTCTACTTATCAAGCCCTTTCATTTGATACCCATATTGCTTGGATTAAAAAAACATGTGTTATCCGCCATTTTGTAGCGGCGGCCATCTTGGATTTACAGTAATTTTGAATACACATAATTGTATTGTCACCAGAACCAAAAGCGTATACTAAATTTCAGATCAATCGGTTGACAGGAAGAGGGTCAAATTTCAATTACTAAATTTGACCCAAGAAAAAAGAAAAATGAAATAAAAAAGGTAAAAAAAAAACAAACGGAGTAAGCTAAATAAAACCGTTTAAAAAGAATAATAAAACAAACGGAGTAAGCTAAATAAAACCGTTTAAAAACTGGAAAAACATGTGTCGACAAGCGATCATTATGACGTGTTCCGGCATGATGTTCAGCCAGGGAGATATTTATCCCGCCTTCTAGGTTTAGTTTGCTACCATCTGCTGCATCGTAGCTTATCATCACGCGAGATCAAAGGCTAACCTATAACGAATAAGAAAAATAAAAATAAAAACTTACCTGACTGCAAGCCATGCTCTCAGAAAGAACCTCAGAGTTCTTCAATGTGTTAGTCGCTGGTCCAGTTAGAATTAAAACTAGGGCATAGCAAGTTAGCGTGTACCTTCCCACTCGTGAGAACAGTTGGGGGATTAGGAGAAAAATTAGGCATCTGCAAAAGGGGATTTAACAAATTTGATATGAACTGTGAGAGCGCTTCTTAAGCCGGCTTGCCTTAGAGTCTCAGAAATCAAGTTTCAGACTAATAAGCAATGTATAAATACATCGACATCCCATATCATGCGACGTCCATGGCTCAGTGGACGTATATCCGCCGTCTCTCTTAAAATAAGAAGCCCTAGATTTAAATTGTTTTTTTTTTTCTAGTCTGTACGGTCCCACTGCTGGGCAAAGACCTCTCCCAAATCCCTCCACTTGTCCCTTTCTTGCGCCACCGCGTGCCTTAAATCGTTTAATTGCCATAATTTTTTTTGAGACGCTATCGTGCTTTAAAGGCACGAAAACTGTGGGTCAGGAAGTGTGGTAGGAAGCAGTCTTAAGGCCTTGTAGTAATCTCGACGACATGGAACTGCAACATATAGGTTGGCCACACAACCTAAGTAGGTATAGTTACTAATTGTGATTTGTCTCTGATAGTGTAAGTAGGGTAACCTGTTCTGATGGAGTATAAACCCCAATTGTTATTATATTGTCCTGTTACTGGCTAATGAGCAAATAATATTATCTAAGAAATTTAATACATACCTCATCCGATTACTAAAAGTCAATCCCAAAGTCAGTAAAATCCCCAAAATAGAGCTCAAAACTGTCGCATGGATAACAGAAAGTGACAACTGGAAGACAAAGAACATGAACCCCAAATACGTCAAAAGAAGACCGCCAACGAATCCATACAAACTCCTCAGCAAGATGTTAGGTAATCTCATATTATCAGAGCGGAGGCTAACGTAGAAATTAGAAACCGTCGTCCCTTCTGGGTACCATTTACTGAACGTTCTAGAAAGCCGGTTCTGCAAATTGTGGCTATAGTGTCTCCACTTTTGAAATAACGTCTTATCAGGAATTTCCGCGTTCGATTTGATGATGGAGTTGATTTTTTCATTTTCGTAATTTTGACGGTACTTCTCGATCGTTCTAGCTTTCCATAGGAGAGCGAAGTGTGACATAGTGTTTCTAATCGGGTGTTCTTTCACGTAATGTTCTTTTAATCATTTTTTAAGATAGAAATATCCGTTTAATTTTCACGTCGAGTACTGAAATCCGACATCTTTGAAATGATGACAGAGAAAAAAAAATAAAACGGAATAAAACCTCCGTGTGGATTGCTTTAAAAAGTTCTATGGACATGGTAATCACAAAAAGGTTCAATACCTAGGTACTTAAGGGGACGCGCATCCGCTTCAAGTATGAAGTTATATATTTTTTAATTAATAAATAGAATTAAGTGCTCCAAACCACTGTCAGATGGCAGAGTGCCCAGAATGCTGGCAGCATTGCCACGTTGAATGGCAATACTTATATACGTTGAGCCAAATATACCCCAGCATTTTGGTCACATGTCGCCTCGACCAAGCGCTCAGATAAGTTTTGGAAAATGCGGTGAGCTCCCGGACCCCAAGGACCCAATGTCTCTACCCCAAACGGCTCAAAAATGTAACCGCTATCGAGGTTAGCATATTTACGCCTCTTGAGCCGCTCAGCAGAAACTGCCGCCGCACCAGCCGCAATTTGAGTCTCTGGAAGATGTGAGGGCGCTAGTGTATCAACGCAAGTCGCGTCCCACACCAACGGCCGACCTAACTTCCAGGGAATCAGAGTCATACCGTCAGGCCTTTTACCATCGTCACGCAGCAGACCATTCGGTTCGAGAACGGCTGCTACATTGGCGCTGGTAAAAGCCCGGCGAATAATATCATTGAGACTGGAGTGGCGGGAGATTCGGCCAGCGCTCCGAGAACATGAGAGACCATGGTGACCGAGTTCGTCGACTGCAGTACCACACTGACAGTGGTGACCTACATAACATGCTGTACCCAGACGCAAACCAACAGCTACTCTAAAAGCAGATGAATCTAAAAGATTACCAGTATTAAAAGAAGGAATGGCTTGCAACCAAAAACCAGATTCCCTAACAGAGACTGCTAGAAGTCGGGCACGATCTGACGAGTTGGGAGTTGGGACACGTTTGTATTAGACGATTCCGTTCCAACTCGCAGAGAGGCCCATCCCACAGTCTCTGTGAAGATGGTACGATAGGTAAATCGGTATTGGGGCAAGCTGCCACCCAGGCATTTTTTGCCTCGGCCAAATTAGCTATAGCCAACGGTGATAATGCGGGGTCTCGTGAGGGAGCGAGAATTTTTTGAATGAGATTGTCCGAACTATGCACTGAGGACAAAAAAGCCGGGAGAGCGATCTGTGGCTAATAAAAGTGTTCTCAACTGCTGTATTAGCTGTAGTATTGTTAGTTTGTTTACTCAATAAAGGCATTTGCCATTTAAAAAAAAAAAAACATTAAAAAAAAAATCCATCGTATTCCGATTCTCAGAATAGGTAGGTAGGACCGGAGGACTACTACTGCGCTTGGATAATTGGATATTGATAACCTTGCAGGGCTTGCAGGGAATTAATAGGAAGGAATTGCGAAATTGACAAATTGCCACTTGCTGGAGTTGCTCGATTAATCGACGTAGGTATTATTCCGTATTATACCTACCTATTTACTAGTACGGCGTAACTCACCTATCTTATATTATACCTACCGTAGAAAACTAAAAACTGATTTGTTTAATAAAATAGCTAACGCCTGAAGTTATTAGACATTTTAAAATATTTTTGCTCAATAAAAATCATCAGGAACTAAAAAACTAGCTATGTAAATAAGAATAAAGCTAAGCACAAACAAGGACAGCCCCATCGCAAATCGTAACTCTTAACACAACGCATCATTTTTGTTATTCGATGCGTAAAGATGCTGCCCGCTGCCCGCCTTAGTTTGTGGGAGCCTTGCAATGTAAAATGTCGCATAAAATAAACGCAGTTTCCAGTACCAGCAAGTGGCCACTCAACAACACGCGATCAAGGTGCGCCAGCAATGTAAATTAACAATAAAAACTCGGCGAATCATTGAATTGAACGCTTAACGCTGGCATATCTAAAAAGGAAGTAATTTCATCAACAAAGGATCGCTCTGCCCAGTTAATTAAAGGTTATTCGCCCAACGAGACTATTGAAAAACTTTAGAACTCTTAAAGTCCCTAAGCCCAATGTAGCCCTAAGTTCAATGACTCAATAACAAAATTAAAATGAATGCTCCTGTAGTTTGTCGTTCCGCGGTGCGCATGGCGAAAATCATGCGCAGAACACTGCATTGCTACAAATCTAACTTCACTCCATTCGTGAATAGTCGAAAAGATTAACTTCTTTCATCGACATAATGCAGATTTTCTGCCGTGTTTGAATAAACAGAAAAGTGATTATTACGAATATTATGTGCAGGTGATCTTTGTGGTGTATTATTTGGGTGGGAAGCCGCTATATACTAGCATTTGCCAACAACGTAAGTCCCGCAATATACCTTTAAAAGTGAATGAGTTTTCGAGTTCCATTGATTAAATCCTAAAGTGATTTATGTGTCTGGTAGTGCATTGTGAATTAAAGAAACACTATTTTACTCATTGAGAAGGAATTCATAGTCTGTTCTTTATAATTTAAGTCTACTTTTGTATCTTGAATCGATGTAAACGCTACGAAGACAATAAAAATGAAATTTGCATAGTCATAAAGTGAGTTGCTTAGGCTTACGAGTCATGAAACATTTATTTCCAGTGCTTAGACAATTTTATTTCCATTTCATTAAAATTCATCAGCATTACTTGCTATGCTACCTTAATTCTTGCGCTATAATTTTGCAAAACGCAACGTGAATGTGTCAGCATTTTTTTGTTTTTAATTTTTGAACGAAAAATTTAATGTTTTTGATTTTTGAATTTAAATGACAGTGACGTTTCTTTGTTATTGTTATTCAAAAATTTGTTTATTTTTTGATTTTTTGTATATTTAGGCTATAAAAGTTATTATTATATTTATTGCCAATTAATACATTATGAATTGACTGTGTATTCCAATCGTAAAAGCCAGTCAGTGCAGAAACTGCTGGTACAAACATACCTAGCAAAATAAAGTAGGTAGGTTTACATACATGAATCCTAAAAAAACACTTGATTTAGTCGTGAGTCGTGAAGTCACCGCAATTGGATAGGAACGAAAGACCAGTGTATCTTAAACCCGATCCGGTGAAATGCTGGTTATGCGGCAGAACTTCTTGGCTTGCCGAAGATAAATTGAAGTTTCGCTAAGGTTGTAGTCACTGAGCATATTATAATGGTTGTAGTAATGGAGGTTCTTGTCTACTCAATTTAGTCGTAACTTGTTAAAGCCGGTTTAAATTGTTATTTCAAAGTAGTTTTCCTTCTAGAAGATGGACAACGAGCAGCCTCATCAAGAGTTAGTGAAGTGCGTAGTGGTCGGCGACACGGCAGTCGGTAAAACGCGGCTGATATGTGCCCGCGCTTGCAACAAACACGTTTCCTTGTCTCAGCTGATGACCACACATGTACCGACTGTATGGGCTATTGACCAGTACAGGATTTATAAAGATGTAAGTGTGACTACAGTACAATAAAATTATAGTTCCTTACCTCTTTCTGCTTACCTACTTGCTACAATTTTACTATGATACTGTATTTCAGTACCTAGCCAGCTGCAAGGGTCAGTGGCAAACTATAATGGCTTGCTCACAATATAATAAGCCTAATTCTTTGATGATATTTCAATGATTGCAGGAAAGACCTGGATGCCAACTCAAGATAGAGTTCCAGTATATTTTTAAATATTTTGATGTTGTTTAAGGGCTCAGGCTCATCAGCTTACCTTCCTTCCAGTCGTAGTTTGTTGAAGATTGTGCTCTCTTCAACCGTTTTGTTGACTGCGGGTTCTCTATAAGTGCTTTGGCAAGGGGATTGGAATGTGATTTAAGGGTGGTCACATAATATAAAATTGATTAAATTTACGATATATTTACCTACTTACTATTATAGTTAATAACTTTAATATATCTATAGAAAGTGTATGTCTAGGTGGTCACAATACTTACTGCCCATCACTTTTATTTCTTCCTCTACTGACAGGGTGTAATGATATCAGCTTATAGTGATGATGATGAATAATTTCTAGGTACTAGAAAGATCATGGGAGGTGGTGGACGGAGTGAATGTGTCATTACGCCTGTGGGACACATTTGGAGATCATGAGAAAGATCGGAGATTTGCATATGGCAGGTATGAACACAAATTCTTCTTTGGCTATTTTTTTTCTCTGGATCATTATTAAGAATTGATTATGGTGACTGATATCCTATGCTACTACAGTAGACTCTCGTTAATTCAAACCTGCGATAATTCGAACCTCTCTATAATTCAAAGCTATCACGAGTTCCCTACAAAATCTCTTTATATTTCGAACTAAATCAATACATTTTTATGCACTTGGTAATTCGAACGAAAAAAACATTGCTATATAACGAAATGACGCGTTAATGCGAACTCATCGGCGTCCAACACTCGACAATTCAAAGTTGCAGAGAAAAGGAGGCGGAAAGATTGTGTGTGTGTACATTTTGCGACAAGTTCAAAATTGTATGAATGTACACGTTCCTTTGTGTTTTTTATGATTAGTTTGACTATTTGACACACACACTTCTCACGAATTGGTTTGTTTAGTCACTGTTACTCTTTCGTTGGTAGGTTATACACAGATTAAAAGTTTGCGTTGACGATTGCTGAAAAGAAGAAGTTAATCGAAAAAGTAGAGGAAGGTGAGGAGAAAAGTCTGTGTCGTTCGATACCTTACAAAGCTTCTGTCTACAAAACGAAAGTGATGAAAAAGCATTTCAGGCACTATTTCTGCTTTGAAGCAAACCAGTATAACAGAGTTCTTTCGAAAGATTAATTAATTTACATTGTGAATACATGTGTCCGTACACGAATGTACCTCTAAACTTTTGTCATTGTAATAGAATAGCAGTTAATAAATATTATAATGATTGATCAACACTCAACAGTTAATAATTCGAAGTTTTATTTATTTTCTCTCACAAATTTCGAACCATTTAATATTTCGAACACTCGATAATTCGTAATATTTTAAGAGTCCCTCGAGTTTCGAATTAACGAGAGTCAACTGTATATGTTTGAAAAAAGAAATAAAAAATACTCTATGACTATAAAAAGAGACACATTCTTTCCTGTACATTAAAATTTACTTTGTTAATGGTTCAAACAATTTTTTTTTATTTTGCAGATCTGATGTTGTACTCCTGTGTTTCTCCATAACAAATCCCATTTCTTTAAGAAATTGTGGAGCTATGTGGTATCCAGAGATAAGGTATGTTTAATTGATAACTTACTAAATATCAATTTCTGAGGTATTTTAATATACCTAAAGTAAACGCCATATTTTAGGTCAGAAGCAAAACTAATTTATTTCAGAAGTACCCACTTATAAGTAATATAAAATATGACAACTTAAAACATAACAATACCAATATGCTAAATTTTACCGCTGAAACCTGACACATTATGAAGGTTGGTTTTTTATTGAAATTTCATGCCAGTTATCGATTTATACAGGTTTCGACGCTGGTCACTATTTTGAAAAAAAAAGTGACCAATAGGTTCAACACACTCAATAGGTTCACATACAAAAATGTTCAAACACCTATCATATTATTTTAACCCTTTAACCGCCATCACCGTAATATCACGGGATATGAAAGATGTGTTCCAAGCGCCAACACACGTAATTTCACGTTAAATTCCATTATTATACAACGCCGCTGGCGTTAGGAGACTAGTGAATGTAACAAAATATGGCGGTTAAAGGGTTAAAAAATTAAAATTTATCTGGGCCCATAGCATGACAAAACAATTCAATAATTGTTTCCTCCACAGACGTTTTTGCCCGAACACCCCCATTCTCCTAGTGGGCTGCAAGAATGACCTCCGATACATGTATAGAGACGAAACATACTTGAACTACTGTAAGGACCGGAGCCCTTTTATAAGGTAAAAATATCCTTTATTATTTTGTAGGTAAATTTAATTTTACATAGATAGTAACACTTTATTGAAACACAGAAAAATGTACAAAAAATAACTTAGAAATAAAAGCACAATATTATAATCTATCTAGGTCTCATTGCTAAAAGCTATTTTACTGGACTTTTACTATAAAAATCGCTCAATTATGAATACATTCTATTTTTCATTCCATTGTAGACATGCATATAAACCTGTTAGGAAAAAAAATCTTGTCTATCAAGTTAATTATATATCAAAGTTTTGCATTTGCAAAAAGAATTTGAAAAAAAAAAAAACTAAAACTGGCTAGAACCCAGACTCGCGCGAAGGATTTTGTTCTATTGTCTTTATTATAGCTAATGCTTTAGTATTTTGTGTACATTTAAAATTAACATTTTAATGCTTTGGGAACCCTTTTAAAAAACTAATTCAGTTTCAAGCTTAGATCTTTTTATTTTAATCTAAAGTGCTAATACTATACCAAGCTGAATGTGAGCCAATCATACTTGTTTATGGAGATGTTAGTGAAGCCACACATTTTACCATCAAAATAACATGTCTCTGAAATCTTTTATGGTTGTAGGGAAGCCTGTGCTGAAAGGTTAATTGTTTTTTGTTTGCCATTTGACAATATCATTAGATCTATATGTCATACACAAACGAAACAAGTGAAATTAAAAAAAACTTTTTAAAAACAAGCTTTTATTTATTACCTTCTAGTACCAAAGTACTCGTCAAGAGTCAGCACGAATCAAACGTGCTCAAATTTCCATCCAGCTCCAGCTCCATCATCAGATCACCTCCACGTCATAATAATATTGCATTGTCATCCGATTTATACATACATGAATACAAATTGGTAACGGGGAAAAGGGGATCGGACAAGGTCAAAAAAATATATCATATTAGGCAGTAATTTTAATAATAAAAATATATTCGATACGTTTTTTTGCTTGAGAATAAAAATAAAAAATAGCTTAGATATAGCGCTTATAGGTTTATCGATAATGACGCTTGACGTCATTTGTGGATGCATTATATTGTATCGACTCGAGTACCCATAATAATTATGGGTACTGATTATGAATTTTAATAAACACTTTTGAATAGGTTTGTACAATGCAAGTAGTCTTTTTCACGAAAGAGGTCGCGGAATTTTGCGGAACTAAATTTCATTTTTCGATAATTACTGGTCTTCATTCCCTAAATAATTATTATTTGTTTGATAAATAAATATATATAATCAATTAAGAAATTCAATTTTATTTTAAGAAATATATGAGGCGTTAAAAAGTTATAAAAATGCTAACTTAAAATTTGCGATAGTGGCGCCCCGCAAAAAGGACTCCTTTCGTGAAAAGCACTATATAAACGTCATATACAAGAGAGATATATACCGCGCTTAGGTCATTTTTTGTATGAAAACAAAGTCACCAAAACATGGTGGGGTGCGGGGGATGAGTGGCTAGATTTGATTGGCTCGTTCAAGGTGACGTCACAGTTACGCCACAGATTAGGTAATAGTTAGAGGCATAACATGACTTTCTAGTGATGTGGTAAAGTCGCTATATCGTATCGATAAGAAAATATAAGTTACTGTTATTCTTAAGTTTAATGAGAAAGTTCGTTGTATTGTATACGAGAGATATTTTAATATAACTTCATTGAAGTTTTATTATAGCTTAAATATTTTCTCATATCTATTACCTCCCAAAGTACCCGAATAAACATTTTATATGGTTTCACTAAAATATAAATAGGTCCATCGCTCGCATAAAATTTTTAGTCCTAATTTTAAAAAATTATGCGTGCGAATACGCACCCTATAAGAATAAACAATAAATGTTAGATAGCGAATTATTTGTTTTTAAATTAGTGACAAATTTAACATTATGTATTTATTAAGCTTCTTTACACTTCTCTTATTATAAGCTTCATAATAACCATTCATGAATTAAATACCAGTAACCCTGTATAATATTAAACCCCGATAATTTTGGTACCTTAATATACCTAATACCTACCTACTTCAAAAATTTCAATAATATTTTTGTCGATAAAATTTGTGGTGTAAATTTAAATTTGTGTCTTATCACTAGTTTATCCGGGCGTAAGAGAGAACGAGATAATGTTATACAAATTTACCAAGAAAAAATGAGATGAAAAGAAACTTGGCCATTTTTATATTGCATTTTATGTTAAACATTTTTCAATGATTATTATCGGAATAATAACTTGCCTGTGTAATAAGATTTCGTCTTTTGCGTAACTGAATGTAGCGCTAGTCTTTCTGCGCCTTTTTATTGAACAATACGGCATTTTTATTAATTATTTTTCATTAAGTATGTGAATGTCACGCTGTCAATGTCGGCCGTGGAATGAACACGAAAAAGAGGCGGAGCTACGAGCTTATGTTGATTCAGGCATATGACTTGGCGACTGTTACCTCATTTTAGCTTCCATCTCTAGCTTTATGATCTGTGATAAACGTAAACACACCACAACTTAAAACAGCGCCATCTAGCGGTAAGTAGCGAATTTATCATATCACCACTCAATTCCCGAACCCAAGCAAATGGCAAAGTCGTGCTCCGCGTGGCCGTCAGGGGCCGCCACTTGTATTGTGTCGTTCCTATGGCTATCTTCCAGCTCCATCATCAGATCAGCTCCATGTCATAATAATATTGCATTGTCATCCGATTTATACATGCATGCAAAATATCAGCTCAATCAGAAACCGGGAAGTGGGTCAAATTTAACTTACAAGATTTGATTACAGACAGACAGACAGACAGACAGACAGACAGACAACAGACAAGTGAAAGTAAATAAAAGCTTGTAAAAAGAGGCGGAGCTACGAGCTTATGTTGATTCAGGCATATGACTTGGCGACTGTTACCTCATTTTAGCTTCCATCTCTAGCTTTATGATCTGTGATAAACGTAAACACACCACAACTTAAAACAGCGCCATCTAGCGGTAAGTAGCGAATTTATCATATCACCACTCAATTCCCGAACCCAAGCAAATGGCAAAGTCGTGCTCCGCGTGGCCGTCAGGGGCCGCCACTTGTATTGTGTCGTTCCTATGGCTATCTTCCAGCTCCATCATCAGATCAGCTCCATGTCATAATAATATTGCATTGTCATCCGATTTATACATGCATGCAAAATATCAGCTCAATCAGAAACCGGGAAGTGGGTCAAATTTAACTTACAAGATTTGATTACAGACAGACAGACAGACAGACAGACAGACAGACAACAGACAAGTGAAAGTAAATAAAAGCTTGTAAAAAGACTTGCAATAAGACGATTCTTTGTTCAATAGGTGGACAACCATTGACCGAGATTTTTTTTATGCTAAATAGGCCTACATTTGACCACATCCCACACACATTTGATCACGTAAGATGCCTAGAAAGGTACCTATTCACTCGTGCCTTGAAGATACCCAAGTTGTACCGCTCGGGAAACACGGATGACGGCAAAGTGTTCCAAATGCGACTAGTTCTCATTAAAAACGATGAAGCAAAACGCTTGGTGCGGGCTGTTGGTAGCGCCACTAAGTAAGGAAAAGAGGGAAAGAGGGAGAGGAACAGAATGAAAAGAGCGAGGGTTGGGCCTTTGCCCAACAGTGGGACAAATGGGACGCAAAGCGACTTTGTTTTTTACTAAAATTTAATGACTATTTATAGGCCGAAAGGATTAGCAAGCTGAAGTGGCAATGGGCTGGTCACATTTGCCGCAGAACCGATAACCGATGGGGTAGACGTGTTCTAGAGTGGAGACCGCGTCTCGGCAAACGTAGTGTAGGGCGTCCTTGGGCGAGATGGGGTGATGATATCCGGAGGGTCGCTGGAAGTGGTTGGAGGAGAAAGACGGAAGACCGAGTTGAGTGCCGTGTCATGGGGGAGGCCTATGTCCAGCAGTGGACGAACATAGGCTGATGATGATGATGATGAATGACTATTTAAATATTTTTTAATCTTCTTCACAGAGCACCAAGAAAAAGCGACTTGGTAATGCCAGACCAAGGTCGTGCATTGGCCCATGAATTCGGCATATACTACTACGAAACGTCAGTGTTCACGTATTACGGAGTGAACGAGGTATTTGAGAACGCTATCAGGGCTGCGTTGATAGCGAGGAGGCAGCAGAGGTTTTGGATGACCAATCTGAAGAGGGTTCAACGGCCTTTGCTGCAGGTAATAAAAAAAAATGGGGTAGATAACATTTATACTGGTGGCAGGCTTCGGCCGTGGCTATTTACTATTTACCATCCACTGGACAAAACCGTGTCGCCAAAATATAAATGATAAAAAAGCCAAGTAGTCATTATGACCGTGTTTTGGTATGATGTTCAGTGAAGCCAGGGATTTATCCCGCCTTCTAGGTTTAGTCTGCTAGCATCTACGGCCGCATATTCGCTTACCATCACGCGAGATCGTGATCAAAAGCTATAATGTATAAAAAAGTCTATAATAGAGCAGTTTTGCGTTAGATAGAGAGAGGAAGGCATAGAAAGAAAGAGAAAGGTGGCATTGTACAATAGTATATTTATTTATTAATAATAAACTATACAAGACAAGGTCTCTTACCTACAGCCACACATGTATTTGTTGATGAAACTAAGTGTTCTAAATGTTCTTATAGTGAATAAATATTTGAGTTTGAGACTGTGTGTCACGCGCCTGAATTGTTCGTTCGAAAAAATCCCTATGGCTAGATCAGTCAGTCAATCAGTCATCCCTTTCCTTCTATATAGGTTCTAGCTTATGTTCGCGGCTTTGCCTGCGTGGCAAAATCCTTTCTCTACGTCATAAAACCTATCTGTATTCCAAATCCTAAGAACATAGTTGATCTACCATACAGAAAGTTTTGTGCGGAGCTAGAGAGTTGGTTAATCCAGAAAAGTTTCTATACGATTAATTATTTTTTCAAACAGAGTTCGTGTCGATTTATTGGCTATGGCAATATTATTCATTGATTTTAAAAATTCTGTAATATTAATATAATGACAATTTGAATAATATTATTGCAATGCATTATGTTTTTAAGTTAAATGATAATGTAAACTAATATTTGTACACCTCTTGAGGTAGTATTTTGTTTGAACTAACTTATTTGTAAGACCTTATGTAAGCGAAATTCTGACAAATAAATGAATAAATAGAATAAATAAATAAAAAATAAAAATAAATAAATTTCAACTGGATCCGCTCAGTGGTTTGGGCTGTGCGTTGATAGATCAGTCAGTTAGTCAGTCATACCTTTCCTTTTATATAGGTACTTAGATTATTAAAATAATTTGTATAATATTGTTACAGGCACCATTCAGACCCCCTCGTCCAATGGAACCCGAGATATCTGTTGCAAACAGTGTTTACTTGGAGAACATGACTTCCTTGCTCCATCATCAGGTAAATAATTATGTTATTTCTCCATTGTCTTTCAGCTAAATTTTGATTTTAAATAGGGGGAGTTAGACAAGATAATGACAGTCATTTTCTTCATTTTTCCCTTGAATAAGGAACCAATGGAGGCTGCGTGGTCAACACCAAACTGAAACAAGAAAAATGACATCATGGTTGTTCATCTCACTTACTTAATACCATAGATAATATTTCATACTGATATGCCATAGATAATATTGTCATATATCATCGTTTTCAGCACAATATCTTCAGTTATATGTGTTTGTCGCAGTATTTTACGGACATGGTGATAATATACGGCTCGAAAGGGTTCCCTGTACATCGGTTCATGTTAACGGCGGCTTGTGAGGCGTTCCACCGGTTACTGATAACCGATTGTGTCAGCTATTAACTATATGTGTCAGCTAACAACTGAATGTGTCAGCTGTCATGTCAGCCGTTAGCTAAACTTGCATATTGTTCTCTATTCATCATAATATTGTCATACATAACCCGGAGGAGGGCGTTTGTGTCTGCAACACAGACCCACGACTATCGCAGGCATCATCATTCCATAACATAAGTTTTATTGTTACAGTTTTCCAATATAAACTATTTGTGTTTGTGTATAAATTAAAATTAGCTATATTGCTCGATATATCATCATTTTCTATACAATATGGTCAGTGGTCAGTAAAACGTGTTTTGTCAGCAATATCATCAGTTTTATTGTGTTTTGTCGTAGTATTTTACGGACATGGTGATAATATGCGGCTCGAAAGAGTTCCCTGTACATCGGTTCATGCTAGCGGCGGCTTGTGAGGCGTTCCACCGGTTACTTACAACCGATTGTGTCAGCTATTAACTATATGTGTCAGCTTTCAACTGAATGTGTCAGCTATCAACTGATCATGTCAGCTGTTAGCTAAACTTGCAGATTGTTCTCTATTCATCATAATATTGTCAAATATCATCGTTTTTAGTTTAATATCATCAGTTTATTGTGTTTTGTCGTAGTATTTTACGGACATGGTGATAATATGCGGCTCGAAAGGGTTCCCGGTACATCGGTTCATGCTAGCGGCGGCTTGTGAAGCGTTCCACCGGTTACTGACAACCGATTGTGTCAGCTTATCAGCTGAACTGGCTAGGAGCTCTAGTGAAACTAGCATGGTAAGTATTAACTGACATTATTTTTAGGGGGTTAGGTGGCGCTGTGTGAAATGTCCTGAAATTATTATTTATTTTATTTAATAAAAAAAGAAACTTAAAGACGGCTTAATTTACTTTTATTAACTTGTGTAGGTGAGCAGTATGGGAGAAGCAACGGCGGGTGAATTCAACGAAGACACTGAGTATTTGATCAGCAAGGAACAAGCTAAGCAGATGAGGTAACTTTGAATTTATTCAATCTAAATATATAAGAGGAAAGAGTGACTGATTGATTGATCTATGAACGCACAGCCCACACCGCTGGACGGATTGAGTTGAAATTTGGGATACCTACATGTAGGTTTTAAGGTATAGATATCCGCTAAGAAACTATTTTGCCGTTTGGGCAAAGCCGCGAGCATAATCTAGTAATAGTAGCAGTAGTAATAATATATTAGCAGATGCCGCTTGGGGAAGTACCAGATTTTTTTTTGGTTTTTGTATTGTCTACTTATGAGCGTATATAATATCGAGTGACGCTCTCTCGCTCGCACAATTTGACGAATTTTGAAATATAAATTAATAGAATTAATTTATTGAAAATTACTTAAGAACAGCCCTCCATAATATTATTGAACACATTTAAAAGTGTTTTCAGTTAGATATATTAAAAAATGGCATAATGAGATTTTTTGAAAAAAAATTTTTTTTCAATACTGTTCCCCATCCCATTTTTTAATATATCAAACTGAAAACACTTTTAAAATGTGTGCAATAATATTATGGAGGGCTGGTATAGAGGAATTTTCAATAAATTAATTCCATTAATTTATATTTCAAAATTCGTCAAATTGTGCGAGCGATAGAGCGTCACTCGATATATACGCTCTTAAGACTATTTCCTGTAACCTGGTATGAAATAAAGAGTAATTGAACTTATTGTATTGTAACTTACTACTCTAAGAACCTCGACTTTATAAATTTATTGTATATCTCTTGACATGACCTTTGTAAATTTAATTTTTTAATTTCAATTTTTAACTTTTTATTTATTTTTGATCACTTGGCGCTCCGTTTTTTTTTTTAAATTTATGAAATGATAATAAAATTGTAAACTAACACTAGATTTATTAAGATTATTGTAACTAACAATTATTATGGTCTCAATTGGCTGATAAAATAAAATTTAATAAAAAAATTAATAATTGAACAATGTTTCTTTATTTTTCAGGGTGTGGGATCAAATTAAACGCAGGTCGTCTTGTCAGATTCTACCACTGAGTGACAGTTGTAAGAAACCGCCGGATCTGTATAGAGAGGTCAACCATCCGGCTATAAACTCTATAAGGGTTGTAAAGGTAAAAATTACATTTAATAAAAATATAATTCCGCATAGTAATATATAAATTCTAGCTATGGTAATATGTATATAATATGTATATTGCTTACTTTTACAAAATATTTTTCTTTATTTTTCGTTTATAGGAACTCCCTTCACATTCAAAATCGTATGCATAAAATGCATACGAATTATTTAAGTACTAGGTACTTTGTCGTTTACTACACTGTATATCTATACTTATTTAACTTATGTATCTGCGGAAGCTAGTAATTGGCCTTCATTGTTTTATATAGCTTTCTATTTATTATGTTACCTAGCTGTTAGCTTTCTTAAAATAAATAACTTCTAACGATATGGCACTCCTCTCCACTCTCTTGTAACTACACTCAAACTGTTGTGGTCTATGTTATGATTGGCAATAAATGTTTTTTTTTTCTTTCTTTCTTTCTATGGCTACAATTTTAGCTGCATCCAGCGGTTTTATCCACTGTACTGTATATTCTCTATACCAAATTTCAGCTCAATCGGCCCACCCGTTTAGGCGTGAAAGAGTAACATACATCCAGAAATCCTGACATCCATACATTCTTTAAATCTTTCATGTTTATGATATTATTAAGATGGTGTGCAATAAATAGTTTTCTATTCTATAAATTTTATGCTGATAGTGAACCCACGCGTACTTCGTCGTAGAAAATTATCAGGGTTTCTCTACTATTTTATGCATGTATTATACATATATTATACCTTCCCCTTGAACCACTCTATTTATTAATGAAAACCGCATTAACATCTATTGCATAGTTTTAAAGATCATCTTTGGTGGAAATCGGTCCAAGATGGCCGTCGCTACAAAATGGCGGATTATTTTTTTACCACAGCCCCTTCAATATGGGTATCAAATGAAAGGGCTTTACCAGTAGAATACAACGCACTATGTACAATTTAAAATCCAAGATGGCCGCTACCACAAAATGGTGATTTAAATATTGCGTAGGTGTTTTTTTTTAATTTTTATTTAATTCACTTGTTTTTGTATCAAATAATAAAGAAAGAAAGATATCACATTTATTCGACGGCTTAAATTGATATATAAGAAATACTAATTAACTCGCGCGCACTTCGTCGCGCTCAATAGAAAATTTATAGAAAAATTATGGACCCCTTTTTCCACACTTAGGAGTTGAATTTTCAAAAATCCTTTCGTAGCGGATGTCTACGCCTTAAAACCTACCTATATGCCAAATTTCAACTCAATTCGTCCAGTGGTTTGGGCTGTGCGTTGATAGATCAGTCAGTCACTCTTTCCTTTTATATATACGATTAAACAATAATGTACATAATATATTAATGTTGAATGTGTATTCATTTTACAGTGCGACAAAATCCAACACGCCACATCTCAAACCCAAACAATAGTGACGATGAGCAAGTTAATATCTCAAGCGGTGATGCAGGAAATAGTCAACTTTGTATATACTGGCACTATGGACAGCGCAGCTTTTAAACAACAGGTGAGATATATATGTTTTTATGTAGCTTTTGAGTTTATAAGTTTGGAAATGTTTCTGGAAGTTCGTTAAAAAATTCAACTTTTGAAAATCGAATGATCATTTTTGAAAATATGCGGAGAACAAAGCGAAGGAGGTTAGTCCGCGGGACGCTATCTCGCTCGCACAATTTGACACATTTTGAAATATTGATTCGTAGAATTAATTTATTAATTAATTTACCGGGGGTAGACTTCCTTTGCAGGAGGTCGTCTAGGTGGGTACCCCAACAGTGCCAGTTATTCTACCGCCTGAGCAGTGATGTGCAAACATTACTGTGCTCCGGTAGGAGGGCACTGTAGCTAGCGAAATTACTGGGCTAAAGAGTCTTAACATCTTATGACTCTTAAGTAAGAAGCGTTGGTGCAGTGCTCCTAGAATTTCACATAAGTGTGAAATCCTAGGTTACACTGTACTGATTATGGGCAGCCGTTACCTCTTAACATCAGGAGAGCGTCTAGCTCGTCTTCTACTTCAACACATAAAAAAAAAAAAAAAATTATTAAAAATTCTTCAAGACAGCTGCATAATATTATTGCACACATTTTAAAAGTGTTTTCAGTTTGATATGTTAAAATAAGGAAAAACGAAGCTTTTTTTTAAAATCAATAAGTTCAGAACAATCGAGCGAGCGGGTTATTGGGTTGATATGTCAGGAAATATTTCTGGAAGTGCGTTATAAAATTGAACTTTTCAAAATTGAATGATCATTTTTGAAAATAATATACAGAAAACCTTCAAACTGTTATCAATATTGTCAAAAATTGTTAGAGCGTTATATCGAGTGACGCTCTCTGCTCGCACTACTTGTCAAAATTTGAAATATAAATTCATAGAATTAATTTATTGATAATATTTATAGATCAGCCCTGCAAAATATTATTGCACACATTTTAAATAAGTTTTTTCAGTTTAAAAAAAAAATTCAAATCTTTTAATATATCAAACTGAAAACTCTTTTAAAATGTGTGCAATAATATTGTGCAGCGACCCTCTAGAGGAATTTTCAAAATGTTAATTCTATGAATTAATATTTCAAAATGTGTCAAATTGGTAATTTACCGGGGGTAGACTTCCTTTGCAGGAGGTCGTCTAGGTGGGTACCCCAACAGTGCCAGTTATTCTACCGCCTGAGCAGTGATGTGCAAACATTACTGTGCTCCGGTAGGAGGGCACTGTAGCTAGTGAAATTACTGGGCTAAAGAGTCTTAACATCTTATGACTCTTAAGTAAGAAGCGTTGGTGCAGTGCTCCTAGAATTTCACATAATTGTGAAATCCTAGGTTACACTGTACTGATTATGGGCAGCCGTTACCTCTTAACATCAGGAGAGCGTCTAGCTCGTCTTCTAGTTCAACACATAAAAAAAAAAAAAAAAAAATATTAAAATTCTTCCTGACAGCTGCATAATATTATTGCACACATTTTAAAAGTGTTTTCAGTTTGATATGTTAAAATAAGGAAAAACGAAGCTTTTTTTAAAATCAATAAGTTCAGAACAATCGAGCGAGCGGGTGAGTGGGTTGATATGTCAGGAAATATTTCTGGAAGTGCGTTATAAAATTGAACTTTTCAAAATTGAATGATCATTTTTGAAAATAATATACAGAAAACCTTCAAACTGTTATCAATATTGTCAAAAATTGTTAGAGCGTTATATCGAGTGACGCTCTCTGCTCGCACTACTTGTCAAAATTTGAAATATAAATTCATAGAATTAATTTATTGATAATATTTATAGATCAGCCCTGCAAAATATTATTGCACACATTTTAAATAAGTTTTTTCAGTTTAAAAAAAATAAAATGGAGATTTAAAAAAAAAATTCAAATCTTTTAATATATCAAACTGAAAACTCTTTTAAAATGTGTGCAATAATATTGTGCAGCGACCCTCTAGAGGAATTTTCAAAATGTTAATTCTATGAATTAATATTTCAAAATGTGTCAAATTGGTAATTTACCGGGGGTAGACTTCCTTTGCAGGAGGTCGTCTAGGTGGGTACCCCAACAGTGCCAGTTATTCTACCGCCTGAGCAGTGATGTGCAAACATCACTGTGCTCCGGTAGGAGGGCACTGTAGCTAGTGAAATTACTGGGCTAAAGAGTCTTAACATCTTATGACTCTTGAGTAAGAAGCGTTGGTGCAGTGCTCTTAGAATTTCACATAATTGTGAAATCCTAGGTAACACTGTACTGATTATGGGCAGCCGTTATCTCTTAACATCAGGAGAGCGTCTTGCTCGTCTTCTACTTCATCACAAAAAAAAAAATTGTACGAGCAAGATAGCGTCCCACGGACTAAGCGCTCTTTCAAATAAATCAATGTTGAATCTAACAAAAAAGTTGAGCACATGAATTCTCTTCAATGATTCATACCATCGTCAAAAACAGTACAACAAATAATTTTATGAATAAAATTTACGAAGGTTGTGCATTTAAAAAAAATGTTAACCCTAAGTGGGGTTCAGATATTATTGTATTTTATTCTTATATGTATTAATGTTTTTGTCTACGCTTTGAAAGGGCTTTTGCTTTTATGAAATTTAAATAAAATATTATTTTGTATTGTGCACGATAATTTTCTATAGAAATAATAATAATTATTATTATTTCTGTTGAAAATAGCTTATTAAATACTATTATTATATTAAGTTTAATATGCTTTTTAATCTTCTACTTATTACTGTCCTTTCCTCACTTAATAAATAAATAATAATTAATAATATGATATAATTATAAACTCTTTTCTGCAGTCCGCTGCTATTGGATTATTACTGGTAAAAATTATAATAATAAATCATAAATATTATTATTAATTCATTACATGCACCATTTTAGGTATATTTTTTATTTGTGTGTGTTTTTAGTATTTATAATTTAATGGTCCTCTTACACTTAATCAAAAATAAATAAAATATAATTATGAAAAATCTAACTAATAATAAAATTGCGAAAGTTTGTTGGATGGATGTTTATTATTCTTTTACGTTTAAACGGCTGGACTTATTTGGCTGAAATTTGGTATGTAGGCTGCTTAGCGCGACTACTTTTATCCAGTTAAACTGCCGGGTGGACTTTATCGTCAAAATCGCATCAAAATATGTATTTTGATATAATAAAAACAAATTTTTCATGATTTTATCTTTGAGTCAAAAACTTAGTTTTCACAAATGTAAATGGACCATTAAATTTGTTTTATTTTTCATTATTTCAGTATATTTATGTGTATTTTCATGTTCCAAAATTCATATCCTATTAATATAATATTATTTTTAATTATAATGCTATAATTTTATGGACTTTTAAAGGGTGTAACAGAAAGGAGAACAGAAAGGTGTTTATGAGAAATTGCCTAATTTCACTATTCCTATTACTTCTTTTTGTGACATTGTAAAGAAAGCTCAAGAGACCTTTGCCTAGATGCGACCCAAAAAATTTATTGTTATAATATTTGCGTGGAATTCGTACTTTGGGTACTTCTTATTGTTTTGTTTAATCGGGACTTATCGACAAAGACAACACAAAGACTTGAGTCTTCACGTGACCACGGCTCATGTAACTGAGCCGAAACGTCGAGATTTATTTATAATGTTTTTATAAAACTAATATTTAAATGATTACGCGATAAGTTCCGATTAAAATTAACACGAGTTCAAATCGCGAAAGTTTAAAGTTCCTTATTGTTTTTCCATGACGTCTTCGTCCATGATAATAGTAAAAAAAATACAACAAAATATTGTCAAATCGTTTTAAATGAAACAATAATCAAATTTAAATGAATATCACTTTAAAAATTTCTCACTTTTGCTAAAATTGTACCAGGAAATCAGACAAGCGGCAGAGTTACTAGGCTTCCACGAACTGACGAAGCTGTCCCAGTTCATATTGGACCAACACCTGCTGTTCGATAAAGGATTTATGCTGAATTTTCATGGGGTAAGTTACCTGTTCTTAAAACACTATTCTGAAAACATTACAATATAGTTACGTAACGTAATTTAGCACTGTCATAATAGACAGGACGACAAAAAAAATTTCGTCCATATTGTAGATTATTAAAAAATATTGGACACGTATTTTTTTTTGTTAAATTTAATGTAAAACGGGTAAGTTACAGTGCCTTAAAGTTGCGGAGGGGAAGTTTATAATTTGTACCTAGGTGTGACGTAGCGCGTCTTCCTCCACAATTTAACATTCCTTATATCTCAGTCAAATTCAATGATGTTGACAAACAAAAAAGTACGTATCGAATATTTTTTATTACTTAAATTACGGACTAATTACTTTTTGAAAATTTTATCTTGTCGTCGCGCCTATTGTAATTCTTTTTATCCAGTTATATTATTTTTACCTAGTGTTACTCTCACAGTAAATACGAATCTAACGACACCTCCCAAGCTAAAATCCGTCGAGCCGTTTGAGTTGCTGTGCGTGCCAAACAATTATACATTCAATATAATGATCTCATAAAACATAACCCGCTTTCTATTCCTATCGGGTAAAAAACAAAGGATTAACAATTCATGATGTTGATCCACTCAACTTTTTGTATTTTAACTCCAATACTAATTTGAGAAAAGTGATGTGGGGTACATTATTAATAAGTTTTAATTGTGTTTGTTATTTGTTAAGTCTCATAATGTAGTTGTTAACTTTTCCTTAAATAAATCAATAAAAATAAATAAATAAACTTATCCAATGGTATTAAAAAAATTGTCTTTTCACAGCCACTACCTCAAAGACTTCGAGAAATGTACGTCGAGAACAATCTATTCGCGGATGTGACGTTTGACCTCGATGATGGGATACATTTGGCACATAGAGCTATTTTGATGGCCAGGTGTGACCCTATGAAAGCCATGTTTCAAGGGCATTTCCGGGAGAGCACTTCTAGGGTGGTAAGTGATTTTGTATCAACTGCGTACAGCCCGTAACAAAGACACTTTAGGTATAAAACTACGTATGTAGAGGTAAATGTAGAGGGCAAGCGGTCACGCGGTCGATCACCAACGCGTTGGACAGATATCATCAAAGCTGCGACACAAACCTCCGTAGTGCAGAGTTCCCGAGACGCTGGAGACTGAATGACCGAAAATGCAGCATCATCAACCACGACCACTCTGTCAAGAGTGAACGACTAAGGAGGAGATTGTAGAGGTCACATCGGGATAAAACAACGTCCAAAATGTTTATTAAAATAAAATATTAATTTTCAGTTGCAAATCTTCTTTCCTGCGTTATAATCTGTAAATTGATAATAATCCCCTAGGTGCTTGTTATTACTAGATTTAACCAAACTAGTATGTGTATCACAACTATTATTTAAAACAAACTGATTTTAAATTCTGACAAATAAGTGATATTATCTAATATCTTTAAAGGCGACCTTATAAAGGTCGACCAGACGACCTTATAAAGATCGCCGGAAGACACTGGATGCAGGATGCTTCCAACCGGTACATATGGAAGTCCAAAGGGAAGGTAGTCCAAAGTCCAAAATATGTTCAGCAGTGCACGTACTACGGCTGAGATAATGATGATGATTTTTAAAGGCAAATATTTGTGTTAGTTTGTTACTCCTTACTAGAAGGATCTCTAATCAATTAAAAAGCTTGTTCTACACGAAACATGAACAATAGAATATTTTTTTGTGTAACATCCGGTATAAAACAACGTACGTTAGTTACATCGGGTATCACTCACGGATAAAACAACTACTTTTATGGCGGCTCCAGATTAGTGCCGTGAAGCCCCGTGAACAGGCGTGAACGTGAATGTGGACGGTTTTCGCGGGGTTCACGCGCATTCACGCCTGTTCCCCGATCAGTGTCGGTATTTTGTCCCGCGACAAAGGGTTCGCGCCCCCTTCGCGCGGCCTTCACGCGTACACATCCACATTCACGGCCCCGTGCCAGTTTCGTTTTTCAGATTTTTGAAATCGTCACCCTACAGGAGGTTTTTTTTGTTTTTGTTTTTTTTTTTAGTTTTCATTGACGTGATGTTGGCATAAATGTTGTATAACAATTTGCCATAAAAAAAAAATACTCCGGACTACAAAGGCGAACGGACGTATGCAGTTTTGCTGCGCAAAATGGAGTGGCCGCAAACTTTTGGAACTAATCTGGAGCCGCCATTATACCTAGTCAGGTCATAAATTCTGTCACATGTTTAATATAAAATTATTGGAACAAGTTTATTTATTATGTAACCATTTATATACCAAAATGAACTTAACAAAACATAGATTCTTATGACAATAAAGTTTATTCAAAATGACCTCCGTGATTTTGAATACAGGCCTTCAATCTGCGCGGCCAGTCGTCTATCGCAGCACGAACGAGGTCCATGTCAATATCGGCTGCTGCCTTAATCAAGGATGTCTTGAGTGACTCCAAATTGGGATGAGGCTTTGAGCACGCCTTTTCCTCCAAGTGTTGCCATATCTTGTAATCTAACGGACTCAAATCTGGACTGGAGGAGGGCCAGTCTTCGTGCCGGATGAAGTCGATTTCACGCGCCGCCAGCCAGTCTTGTGTGCTCTTCGCTCTATGAGCTGGCGCCGAATCTTGTTGGAATACCCAGTGCCTGTTATTGAACATGGTATGAGAAACAGGTTCCACAAGGTTCGTCAGGACTGTATTTTGATACACAACTGCATTCGTTTTTACACCTCTCTCACAAAAATGTACCTCTGTTAAGCCCCAATAAGAAACTCCCAACCATACCATGAGCGAGGATGGAAAATGACCTCGTTAGACACGCGGAATACGGTTGCTCGCTTCTTCACTACTGTGTGCGTACACCTTATCATTTTGTTTGTTGTAGCTCTCTTCTACGGTAAAAATTTTTTCATCCGAAAAAAGAATTTCTCGATATTTTTTTCTCGCGTACCGCTTCAATAAAGCGCGGCATCTCTTCAGTCTCAGGTCCATTAGACGAGCATTTAAACAATGTCCTGTTTTTCTTCGATATGCCCGAAGCCCTAAATCTTCATTTAACACCCTTTTCACCGTGGTTCTGCTTAACCCCATCTGAAGGGCCAACAGTTTCTGCTTACGTTTGGGATTTCTTTGAATTCGCGCCTTCACAGCTTTTATCACTGCTGGAGTCCTAACAGACCGAGGGCGACCACTTCTTGACCTGTCATCTACACTAGAGTCTTCATTGTATCGTTTGATGGTACGATAAACGAATCTTTTGGTTATATTCAAATTTTTCAGTATGTCAAAAATTTGAATTGGCGCGTAACCGCAACGATGCAACGCAATAACTGCAACACGGTCTTCTTTAAGCGTCCACTCCATATTTAACAAGTGAAATTAAAAAAAACTTTTTAAAAACAAGCTTTTATTTATTACCTTCTAGTACCAAAGTACTCGTCAAGAGTCAGCACGAATCAAACGTGCTCAAATTTCCATCCAGCTCCAGCTCCATCATCAGATCACCTCCACGTCATAATAATATTGCATTGTCATCCGATTTATACATACATGAATACAAATTGGTAACGGGGAAAAGGGGATCGGACAAGGTCAAAAAAATATATCATATTAGGCAGTAATTTTAATAATAAAAATATATTCGATACGTTTTTTTGCTTGAGAATAAAAATAAAAAATAGCTTAGATATAGCGCTTATAGGTTTATCGATAATGACGCTTGACGTCATTTGTGGATGCATTATATTGTATCGACTCGAGTACCCATAATAATTATGGGTACTGATTATGAATTTTAATAAACACTTTTGAATAGGTTTGTACAATGCAAGTAGTCTTTTTCACGAAAGAGGTCGCGGAATTTTGCGGAACTAAATTTCATTTTTCGATAATTACTGGTCTTCATTCCCTAAATAATTATTATTTGTTTGATAAATAAATATATATAATCAATTAAGAAATTCAATTTTATTTTAAGAAATATATGAGGCGTTAAAAAGTTATAAAAATGCTAACTTAAAATTTGCGATAGTGGCGCCCCGCAAAAAGGACTCCTTTCGTGAAAAGCACTATATAAACGTCATATACAAGAGAGATATATACCGCGCTTAGGTCATTTTTTGTATGAAAACAAAGTCACCAAAACATGGTGGGGTGCGGGGGATGAGTGGCTAGATTTGATTGGCTCGTTCAAGGTGACGTCACAGTTACGCCACAGATTAGGTAATAGTTAGAGGCATAACATGACTTTCTAGTGATGTGGTAAAGTCGCTATATCGTATCGATAAGAAAATATAAGTTACTGTTATTCTTAAGTTTAATGAGAAAGTTCGTTGTATTGTATACGAGAGATATTTTAATATAACTTCATTGAAGTTTTATTATAGCTTAAATATTTTCTCATATCTATTACCTCCCAAAGTACCCGAATAAACATTTTATATGGTTTCACTAAAATATAAATAGGTCCATCGCTCGCATAAAATTTTTAGTCCTAATTTTAAAAAATTATGCGTGCGAATACGCACCCTATAAGAATAAACAATAAATGTTAGATAGCGAATTATTTGTTTTTAAATTAGTGACAAATTTAACATTATGTATTTATTAAGCTTCTTTACACTTCTCTTATTATAAGCTTCATAATAACCATTCATGAATTAAATACCAGTAACCCTGTATAATATTAAACCCCGATAATTTTGGTACCTTAATATACCTAATACCTACCTACTTCAAAAATTTCAATAATATTTTTGTCGATAAAATTTGTGGTGTAAATTTAAATTTGTGTCTTATCACTAGTTTATCCGGGCGTAAGAGAGAACGAGATAATGTTATACAAATTTACCAAGAAAAAATGAGATGAAAAGAAACTTGGCCATTTTTATATTGCATTTTATGTTAAACATTTTTCAATGATTATTATCGGAATAATAACTTGCCTGTGTAATAAGATTTCGTCTTTTGCGTAACTGAATGTAGCGCTAGTCTTTCTGCGCCTTTTTATTGAACAATACGGCATTTTTATTAATTATTTTTCATTAAGTATGTGAATGTCACGCTGTCAATGTCGGCCGTGGAATGAACACGAAAAAGAGGCGGAGCTACGAGCTTATGTTGATTCAGGCATATGACTTGGCGACTGTTACCTCATTTTAGCTTCCATCTCTAGCTTTATGATCTGTGATAAACGTAAACACACCACAACTTAAAACAGCGCCATCTAGCGGTAAGTAGCGAATTTATCATATCACCACTCAATTCCCGAACCCAAGCAAATGGCAAAGTCGTGCTCCGCGTGGCCGTCAGGGGCCGCCACTTGTATTGTGTCGTTCCTATGGCTATCTTCCAGCTCCATCATCAGATCAGCTCCATGTCATAATAATATTGCATTGTCATCCGATTTATACATGCATGCAAAATATCAGCTCAATCAGAAACCGGGAAGTGGGTCAAATTTAACTTACAAGATTTGATTACAGACAGACAGACAGACAGACAGACAGACAGACAGACAGACAGACAGACAACAGACAAGTGAAAGTAAATAAAAGCTTGTAAAAAGAGGCGGAGCTACGAGCTTATGTTGATTCAGGCATATGACTTGGCGACTGTTACCTCATTTTAGCTTCCATCTCTAGCTTTATGATCTGTGATAAACGTAAACACACCACAACTTAAAACAGCGCCATCTAGCGGTAAGTAGCGAATTTATCATATCACCACTCAATTCCCGAACCCAAGCAAATGGCAAAGTCGTGCTCCGCGTGGCCGTCAGGGGCCGCCACTTGTATTGTGTCGTTCCTATGGCTATCTTCCAGCTCCATCATCAGATCAGCTCCATGTCATAATAATATTGCATTGTCATCCGATTTATACATGCATGCAAAATATCAGCTCAATCAGAAACCGGGAAGTGGGTCAAATTTAACTTACAAGATTTGATTACAGACAGACAGACAGACAGACAGACAGACAGACAGACAGACAGACAACAGACAAGTGAAAGTAAATAAAAGCTTGTAAAAAGAGGCGGAGCTACGAGCTTATGTTGATTCAGGCATATGACTTGGCGACTGTTACCTCATTTTAGCTTCCATCTCTAGCTTTATGATCTGTGATAAACGTAAACACACCACAACTTAAAACAGCGCCATCTAGCGGTAAGTAGCGAATTTATCATATCACCACTCAATTCCCGAACCCAAGCAAATGGCAAAGTCGTGCTCCGCGTGGCCGTCAGGGGCCGCCACTTGTATTGTGTCGTTCCTATGGCTATCTTCCAGCTCCATCATCAGATCAGCTCCATGTCATAATAATATTGCATTGTCATCCGATTTATACATGCATGCAAAATATCAGCTCAATCAGAAACCGGGAAGTGGGTCAAATTTAACTTACAAGATTTGATTACAGACAGACAGACAGACAGACAGACAGACAGACAACAGACAAGTGAAAGTAAATAAAAGCTTGTAAAAATGAGTAAAATTCTAAAAAGTATACATTTTTATTTTCATGAACAATTCGAAATTCGAATTCAATAAACTTTTTTGTGGCCAGCATTCTAAAAGAAAAGTTTTTACTGTGTGACAATACTTATGACCTGACTAGGTATATTGCCACAGCAAACAAAGTTATTGCAGCAGCAGCTTCTACGTCCATTTCGCGGCAGGTTTCAGGAACGATTAAGAGCATCCCGTGAATGTGGAGGGCACGACTTGTGCCGTGAATTCACAGCGAGAATTCGCGCGTGAATTCACGGCACTAATCTGGAGCCGCCATTACTCATACAAAATTTTCTTTTAGATATATCTTTACAGATTTTTGTGTGGCATCTGTTTAGGAATCATAACAATTCTTTTACAATTACAAATTTACTTTCAGATATCGTTCCCCGGTGTGAAAATGTACGAGTTCCACATACTCCTGTGTTACATATACAGCGATAAGATTCCTTGCGTGGAGCCTGCTAGATGTTTGGAGTTGTTAGAGTTGGCTAACAGATTGTGTATGAATCGACTTGTCACGCTCGTTGAAGCTAAGGTGTTGGATTATTTGCAAAGGAGGGATAGGTGAGCGATTGGTTTTTTTAAAGATTAGATTATATAATATTTTCTTGTACACCACACAATGTTTTTCTTGAGTGATACATGTTTTTTATCATACGTGATTAATCTTCATAAATATGTACTTATGCCTCCTTTTATATCTTTATAACCACCGTTGCTCTTTTTTATGTACCTATTACCTTTCCCTGCTTGGTTGTCTGGAAAAGATCGCTATTAGCGATAAGACCGCCAATTGTAACACTTCTTTCTGTGTAATCTTAGTACTAAGCTTATATTATTGTATTTGTGTGTGCAATAAAGAGTTTTTCATTCTATTCTATCTTTGACCGTTTTTGCACTCGCATCAGGTGAACATTTCAGTCAAACGTAGGCCTATCTAGACACGTGTGTCAAGTCAACTTCAAGCAACAGAATTTAAAACAGAAACTTCAACAAACAGAAATGGCTACCGCACCGTGTCTTATATATTACAGACTAGCTGACCCGCGCGCACTTCGTTGCGCGTGAGAGTCAATTAATAAAGCGAATTCGGTGCTGCTATTTTGACTATGATTGTATTTCCATCCCCGCGACTTTGTAAGCGTAAAATAAGGCATGGCTATAATATTTGCTCCCGCTGTGGATAGCGAAGAATATCGGGCTGGATATTTCTATGCAGTTTTGTTCGCTACCGTAGGAACCAATGCTATGTCCTTTCTCAGAGATCACACTATTTAAGTTTAGCGGTTATTGATTTCCATCACAAATTTTCACGCCTCTCCTCAGAAATTAATACTATTTGTGGTCCTTTCCCGGTAACTCTTTAACTTATCTCTATTATAATTTTTCTAAGCCAAATTATAATTATAGGTTATTAATTTCTCACACCATCCTTCCCGCGACTCAAATCAATTCCGTGGTTCCTGAATTTCCATTAAAACTCTGACCCTGAAGGTGGGGGAAGGATCAATACTGAGTCTCCTTAAAAGTTAATTTCTGACATAACAAACTATTCATTAACAGAACCAAAATTCTGAGTACTGGTGAGTTCGCAAAATCTCTTCTTATCGGTCGCCTACGTTACATAAAAAATACGTTGTCCAAATTTTAGCTTAAACGAAGAAGTGGTTACCGATATCCTACACAAACTGCACCCCCTCTTTCCTCCCCTCAAAGGTTGATTTCTGGGATAAAAAGTATCCCATATTTTTTTTAAGTCTCAGTCTACCTTTGTATCAAATTTTAACTCAATAGGGTCCTATTTCCTATACAAACTTTGACCCCCTAACGCTTCAATTCGAAGGTAATTTTTGACATAAAACTTTTTATTATTCCTCAACACATCCCCAATAATCTTATTGTGGATTTGTATACAAAAGTTTTTTAGGAATAATAATTCCCGTTCCCGTAAGAATTTCGCAAAATCCCCTCCCCTCTTACGGGTCGTGAAAGTCACATAAAGAACACGCTGTCTAAATTTTAGCGTAAAATATAACTGGTTACTGATTTCCTACTCAAACTTCTACCCCCCTTACTCCCCCGCACCCCTCCCTCTTAAAGTAAATTTCTGTCTAAAATAATATTCAGTGTTCCTAAACAAAACTCAAACCATGATTCCACAAAATTTCACCTGAATTGGTTTAGCGGTTACGGATTTGCATACAAAAGTTTTTCGGGAATAATTCTCGTTCCCGGGGGAATTTCGCAAAATACCTTCATATCGGTTGCTTACGTTACCTAAAGAATACGTTGTCCAAATTTCAGCTAAAACAAAGAAGCGGTTAACGATTTCTTACCCAAACTTGCATCCCCCCTTTATCCCGCCTTTGAGGTTGATTTCTGGGATAAAAATTATCCCATATCATTTTGTAGAACTCAGTCTACCTCTCTACCAAATTTCAGCTCAATAGGGCCAGCGGTTCTAAATTTCCCATACAAATTTTGTACCCCCCTTACCCCCTCTTAGAAGTTAAATTTTGTCATAAAAACTATTTAATGTTCCTCAAAACAATCCCAACAATCGTTTTACAAAATTTCAGCTCAATCGGTTCAGCGGTTAAGGATTTGCATACAAAAGTTTTTTAGGAATAATTCCTGTTCCCGCGGAAATTTTGCAAAATCCCTTTATATCGGTCATCTACGTTACATAAAAAATACGCTGTTCAAATTTCAGCTTTAAAAGATGGCCGATTACTGATTTCCTACTCAAACTACTACCCCTCTCTTCCCCCTTCAAGGTTGATTTCTGGGATAAAAAGTATTCCATATCATTTATTTGGATTCAATCTACCACTGTACCAAATTTCAGCTCAATAGGGTCAGCGGTTCTAAATTTTCCATACAAACTTCGACCTCCCTTTACCCCCCCTTAAAAGTTAATTTTCGTCAAAAAAAAAAAACAATATTCCTAAACACAATCCAAGCAATCGTTTTACAAAGTTTCAACTCAATCGGTTCAGCGGTTAAGGATTTGCTTACAAACGTCTTTTAGGAATAATTCCCGTTCTCGTGGAAATTTTGCAAAATCCCTTTTTACCGGTCATCTACGTTACATAAAAAACACGCTGTTCAAATTTCAGCGTTAAAAGATACTGATACTGAAGTTACTGATTTCCTACTCAAACTTCTAACCCCCCTCTTCCCCCTTCAGGGTTGATTTCTGGAATAAAAAGTATTCCATATCATTTATTTTGACTCAATCTACCTCTGTACCATATTTCAGCTCAATAGGGTCAGCGGTTCTAAATTTTCCATTCAAACGTTGACCCCCCTTTACCCCCCCCCTTAAAAGTAAATTTCTGAGATAAAAACTATTCAATGTTCCTAAATACAATCCAAACAATCGTTTTACTAAATTTCAGCTCAATCGGTTCAGCGGTTACGGATTTCCATACAAACGTTTTTCGGGAATAATTCCCGTTCCCGGGAGAATTTTACAAAAATCCCTTTTTATAGGTCGCTTACGTTACCTAAATAACACGCTGTCCAAATTTCAGCTAAAACAATGAAGCGGTTAACGATTTCTTTCACAAACTTGCAACCCCCCTTTCCCCCTTTTAAGGTTGATTTCTGGGATAAAAAGTATTCCATATCATTTATTTTGACTCAATCTACCTGTGTACCAAATTTCAGCTCAATAGGGTCAGCGGTTCTAAATTTTCCATACAAACTTCGACCCCCCTTTACCCCCCCTTAAAAGTAAATTTCTGACAAAAAAACTATTTCATGTTTCTAATCACAATCCTAACAATAGTTTTACAAAATTTCAGCTCAATCGGTTCAGCGGTTACGGATTTGCATACAAACGTTTTTCGGGAATAATTCCTGTTCCCGAGGGATTTTAGAAAAATCACTTCTTATTGCACGATGAAGTTTTTCAAAGAATACGCTGTCCAAATTTCAGCTCAATCCGTCCAGCCGTTTGGGCTGTGCGTTGATAGCACGAAAGTGTACGAACGATTTTATATAATAAAAGAAGATAAGTAAATCTTTAGATAGATATAACTCTTTTATTTAAAAACCGATTTAAATAAAACCAATACTATTTACAAATTAGAGAAATTTGCAACGTTTTAGCGAAAACTGCATACAATTCGGTTGTGCCGTTTTATCACACATAAGTAATAACCTTTTTACAAATTAAGCCTAATAAAACTACTCTGGTAAATTTTCGTTTATGGCCACATCGATAGATGGCGTATTTTTAGTTTGTCGCACTTTTTGCTTTTTGATTTTTTTGAATTGAATTTACTTTATATTCTATTACTTTTACTTCGAAATTTTGATGTAAATTAGGGGCGATGTGTCCGATATAAATGATTATTATTTATTTTATTATTTTATTTTACGTTTCCCTAGGAAAAATTGACAAAATGTTTTACGATCTAGATCGCGCAAGCGACTTTTTCGCGTCGTTTTGTTCATATGCGTATTTTCACAGTTCACCTTAGTAAAGGATCACAATGAATGGGGAGAAATTTCCATTCTTATTATATGTATGGATTCCATTTAGAGCGACTTTTGACCCCCTCATAACACAAAAAACTATTTCACATAGAGATGTCAAATTTGGTTTATTATTATTATTATGAGCCTACTGGATCCCACTGCAGGGCAAAGGCCTCCCTACCCTCCCTCAAATTTGGTTTAGTATATAAAAATTGTATCTCCTGTACCATATCCCACCCCACTCTTTATATCAACCTCTCCATAAAAAGCCAGTTTCTTGGAAGAGATCGCTTTAAGCGATAAGGCTGCCCATTGTAGACCAAATTGTTATATTTATATAGTTCTGTTCGGTTGTTATCTTAATTTTATTTAATATTAAGTCATTTATTGTAAATTTCTTTTTTTATTGGTCACATAAAGAGTTTTTGTATTGTATGTATTGTAAAAAGTCCACCAAAACCATAACTATGTTTGAAAATGATATTTGGTTTGTAGGATATGCGGTGACGACGACCAAGTTGTTGAAATGGCGCTTTACTTGTTGGAGCCTGTTCAGGTGAGTCATTTATTTATATTCCCAAAGAATTCTTTATCCAAGGGCGGGTCCGGTTTGTTTTCTGGGTTCACCTATTCGCCTTGTTTTGGGTCCCATTCAAAACCACGAAATAAAATGTGCTTATTGAATGCGAGTTCGAAGTTAGGCGTATACATGATTAAAAAAAAGGTAGCACTCCGGGAGTGCCGGCAGAAGTGAAAACTTCAATATTAACGTTGTGTTTAATTATAAGTATAAAAATACTATCATTTATGAGGTAGAATACAATGTTTATTTATTGCGCTATCGTACACAAATATGACAATTTATATGTTGTTATTTATAATATTATATCGTTATTTATATATTACATTAAATTTTATCTCTCAGAAAAATCAACTTCCATCCATAATTTCGACGACTTTTACACCATCGTTATTATCAGAATCATCATCGCAAATTTTTACAACTGATACAATTGGTTTATGATAACTGAAGTAAGAAACAAACAGTTTTGATTCGAACCTATTTAAGTGTCTAATAAAAAAAATATAAAATATAAAAAAAAAATATCGGGCGCGCGCTTGTCTAAGCCCCCTGTGCCGCCTAAACAGAGCAGCACACTCAGGCACGGTAGAAAGAGTGGGAGATACTAGTTCCTCTCCCTTCCCCTCGATCTTACGCTTTTTCGATCAGCATCACGTGACCCTGACGCGAGTTTGAAAGTTTTTACCCATACAAAAAAAAGTGCTCAGCGCCGCTAAAGAAGTTTTCACTTCAAAAAAACTTGCGTGATCGTGATGTCGATAAAATTAATAAGATTGACGTTAAAACAACTTCAATGTACATTACTGCGTTTGTTATTTTACTCATATTAATGATAAGGTTTAAGCAAGTAATGTACGCAATTTTGTTTACAACGCCCATCTTTAAAGGCCGCCTATTGTTAATTAACTAGTTCGTTATATTATTATAGTTGCACAACGCGCACGGTCTAGCGGAGTGGTGCAGATGGCGCGCGTGCGGCGCGTACGACCGCGCGTGTCGCGCCCGACATCTGTCCACAGCCGCCAGGGACTACCTCTCCGACAACCGCTGGCCTCCTGTCTGGTAACATATTAGAGTCACGCGTACGACCGCGCGTGTCGCGCCCGACATCTGTCCACAGCCGCCAGGGACTACCTCTCCGACAACCGCTGGCCTCCTGTCTGGTAACATATTAGAGTCACGCGTACGACCGCGCGTGTCGCGCCCGACATCTGTCCACAGCCGCCAGGGACTACCTCTCCGACAACCGCTGGCCTCCTGTCTGGTAACATATTAGAGTCACGCGTACGACCGCGCGTGTCGCGCCCGACATCTGTCCACAGCCGCCAGGGACTACCTCTCCGACAACCGCTGGCCTCCTGTCTGGTAACATATTAGAGTCACGCGTACGACCGCGCGTGTCGCGCCCGACATCTGTCCACAGCCGCCAGGGACTACCTCTCCGACAACCGCTGGCCTCCTGTCTGGTAACATATTAGAGTCACGCGTACGACCGCGCGTGTCGCGCCCGACATCTGTCCACAGCCGCCAGGGACTACCTCTCCGACAACCGCTGGCCTCCTGTCTGGTAACATATTAGAGTCACGCGTACGACCGCGCGTGTCGCGCCCGACATCTGTCCACAGCCGCCAGGGACTACCTCTCCGACAACCGCTGGCCTCCTGTCTGGTAACATATTAGAGTCACGCGTACGACCGCGCGTGTCGCGCCCGACATCTGTCCACAGCCGCCAGGGACTACCTCTCCGACAACCGCTGGCCTCCTGTCTGGTAACATATTAGAGTCACGCGTACGACCGCGCGTGTCGCGCCCGACATCTGTCTACAGCCGCCAGGGACTACCTCTCCGACAACCGCTGGCCTCCTGTCTGGTAACATATTAGAGTCACGCGTACGACCGCGCGTGTCGCGCCCGACATCTGTCCACAGCCGCCAGGGACTACCTCTCCGACAACCGCTGGCCTCCTGTCTGGTAACATATTAGAGTCACGCGTACGACCGCGCGTGTCGCGCCCGACATCTGTCCACAGCCGCCAGGGACTACCTCTCCGACAACCGCTGGCCTCCTGTCTGGTAACATATTAGAGTCACGCGTACGACCGCGCGTGTCGCGCCCGACATCTGTCTACAGCCGCCAGGGACTACCTCTCCGACAACCGCTGGCCTCCTGTCTGGTAACATATTCAAAGAGGGTTTTCTGAAAAAAAAAAAAAACAACCACCAGGAGGCAGCACTGAGTCATCAGGTCCAGGCAGTAAAAATGTACGTCGTTTCGCACATTTTTTGACAATTCGGTCTTCGGTTCGGTACCCTGACGTGTGAATATTCCTGCCCATTTAGCACAATATGACATTGGCATAAGAATAGCAACTCCCGTTCCACTGTCAGGAGTAATCTTGCTAATATTATAAACGTGAAAGTTTGTAAGAATTGATGTCTGGATGTTTGTTACTCTTTCACGCCTAAACGGGTGGACCGATTGAGCTGAAATTTTGTATAGAGATAGCTTAGACCCTGGAATAACACATAGGCTGCGGGTAAAACCGCTGGGCGCAGCTAGTCTGACATATACATATATCAAGACGCCACTCTTGCAACTCGCGCTGTCATTGCATACCAATTAGTACTCCTAATGTCATTGTGCTCTTACAAACGTCAATTACTCTTGACAGTGGGACGGGAGCTGCTTATCCCACGTCAATTTCACGGTGTGCTGCTGATCCTTTCTATATTATGTTAGTGGATTAACAATTTTACTTTTTTTTTAATGACATGATAATATTATGGTTATATCATTATATTGCAATCTAGCCTTAATTCATTTAAAGGCTAATAAGAATGTTGTCATATCAAATTTACACGAAAGCGCTGTCCCATTAATGCATCATATACGATCAACAATACTCCCGTCACGGAGGTATCAAGTATACGTGACCTCGGAATTTTGATAGACAAAAAACTAGACTTTCATGAGCACATTGACCTCATAACAAAAAAGGGGGCTAAACTTGCAGGTTTCGTGATCAGACAGACAAAAACATTTCAAGACCCGAGTATTCCAATTCTTCTTTTCAATTGTTATGTTCGTAGCCTAATGGAATATTGCAGTCCAATTTGGTGCCCTTTATACGCGATCCATATAAATAGAATGGAAAGACTGCAGAAGACGTTCTTGTACCACCTTTCATACGCCAATAATCTCAGTCGTGTTTTGAACATATATGACTCTAGGTTGCAATACTTTAAGATGTCCACTCTTGCTCGTAGGCGAAAGTCAGCTGATATAGTCTACTTATTTAAAATCCTTCGCGGAAATATAGATTGTCCCGACGTCCTCGAAAAGCTTAATCTTAGCATACCACGAACAGGCAGCAGACTTCATAATCGCAAAACCCTATTTCAGCCTGCGTGTCGTTCAAATTACGGACAGCATTCACCACTCTACCGCATGTGCTCTATTTATAATTCAATCTGCTGTGAACTTGACATATTCAATGCATCAGTCAATAAAATCAAAAGTTTTTTCCAAATCACATAAACTGATATTATATAATTTGTTGGTATACCTCTATCTTCATCTCATATTTAATTATTTATAATATTGCCTACCCATATTTATTTGTAACGTAACTATCATCTTTAAATATGTACTTGTAAACTGAGCGTCAAACTTGTGTGCACGTCGTGCCTACCCCTAGAAGGTCATCCAACATAGCAATGTATTTTAAGTAGCAATTTTTACCTGTTGTTAAGTTTAAGTTGTGATGTCCAGTTGGTGGGCCATAAATAAAAAAAAAAAAGAAATTTAAATCTAACTTAAGACGCTACGTAAACATTTACAACTAGGAATGTGTCCATTGGCACTTGTTCTTATTGTCTCTTTTAAGGGGAGGGACTTTGTTCTTTGTTCACGTAGTGTAGGGCGCCCATGGGCGAGATGGGGCGATGATATCCGGAGGGTCGCTGGGGTGGGTGGAGAAGAAAGACGGAGGAGCGAGTTGAGTGGCGTGCCATGGGGGAGGCCTATGTCCATCATGGACGAACATGGGCTGATGATGATGATGACTTTGTTCATGTGTTCTCAACAAATTTACATGAAAATTTAATATATATCTTAACATTGCAGGTATGTGAAAGAGTTCGACTATTACCAAAAGTGCCTGACGGAGCAGAACAAAGAGCAAAAGGAGCTCAGACCGACCACATCGCTTGCTGCCACACAACAAACTGGATGTTTGTGTTTTACTAGTAAGTAACACTTTGTTTTAATTTACCTAGAGTGCTTTTCACGAAAAAAGTCCCCTATACATGGCGCTACAATCGCTCGTTTTAAAGTTAGTTAATATCTATAGACTGTGACGTAATTTAGGATAACCCCTTTTTAACGCCTCATTATATCTCATATTTAATTCCTTAACTAAATAGGTAGATTGTAGATACCTAAATAACTATAGGTAGGGAAGACTGGGTACAAAAGTAACATTTTGTACATTGACCATTGTTTCTAGCTAGGTGTTATACTTATAACACAATGAATATAAATATATGTAAATTTGGTTCATGCTCTTTACATTATCAACTTAATTTAACTTAATATTGAATTTTTTTAATGAAACTTTTGTACCCTACCTCATTTTTGTTAAAATATGAAATATAACCTTAAAACGAAACGTGCTAGACAAAAACGGATTAAAACACTCAACGATCAATTTTATCAAGAAACTATATGCAAATATTCATTTTGAAATCATTATTTTAACTATACGTAAACATAAAATACGTAAATGTCAAAAAACTTACTTTGGAGTAGTAAATTCACATATTGTCCTCTCGTACGAATGAACAGCGCGTGGCGTGCACAGCAACTGTTTGCAAGGGAGGAGAGTGTACCCGAGTATCACATGACGGCAGTGACGGGATGTTTTGGTGATTGGATATACCTACAGGGCGTTTGTTACTTTCTACCCGCCGTTACGTTTGTCCCCGGTCTCCCCTAACTAAATAGGTTTATTTATTATTTATACACGACCATTCAGTTACCTTATATATTTCGCTTCTATACTGTTTAAAGGTTGTTGCTACAATGTTTACTGTAACATTAGAGGTTGAAACGGTTGTGTTCTCTGCAGGTAAAGTCCGCCGTTCGAGCTCGACGGGTTCAGTGCCTGCGGAGGGCACGGCGCTGTGCCGCGGCGACACGCAACCCGCTGTGGGCGCGCCGCCGCCGCTCTGACACACGCCGCCCTGGAGGTACGTGGCATGTAGTGTGTTGTTGCAGGTACAGTGCAGCGAGGCACGGCGACACGCAACCCGCTGTGGCCGCGCCGCCGCCGCTCTGACACACGCCGCCCTGGAGGTACGTGGCATGTAGTGTGTTGTTGCAGGTACAGTGCAGCGAGGCACGGCGACACGCAACCCGCTGTGGGCGCGCCGCCGCCGCTCTGACACACGCCGCCCTGGAGGTACGTGGCATGTAGTGTGTTGTTGCAGGTACAGTGCAGCGAGGCACGGCGACACGCAACCCGCTGTGGGCGCGCCGCCGCCGCTCTGACACACGCCGCCCTGGAGGTACGTGGCATGTAGTGTGTTGTTGTACGGTCTACCGTAACAATCATGTTATATTATGATGTGCGGACTCGTATTACATATTCTAACTATATACTTATAACTGTAACATAACATATTTTAATATCTTTAGTACTAATAAAGCATCCGTGCTCACTACACGTGTGTCGTACTCATTCTCGTGTCCTCTACCTACGAACTCTCAACTAACTATTAAAGGTGTAAACCGTACATCTTTTTGGTCTTTCGAGCGACTAACTACCGACCAAACAATACCCCCCCCCCCCCCCCCCCCCTCCGCGCCAATAAATAATATTTCGGCGGAGGGGGGCGGCATTTTCTCACTGCCCAAGGCGGCATTTTGGCTAAATCCGGGCCTGCTAAGGACCCTGATGACCACATGCAATTTTAAATAATTAGAAGATACAATTATTATAAAAAATATAAAAGAAATTAAAGAGAATTAAAAAACTAGTATTTTTTTAATTTACAACTTCTTGAACAATAAAAACCATGTTACATACATCCATTCTTACAAACTTTCACGTTTATAATATTAGTAAGACAATGAAGTGATTACTTTTATTAAATGTAGACTTTATTTTTTATTAATAAAATGTTTTATTTCCAGGTTCCTCCGTTTCGCAGTGCTCCTGCCCGTCTCAATGTGTTTCATGAGCACCATTCTGACCATTCTTATACTGTTCCATATCTACACATAAATAAACTGATCACTGTATGTACTGTCAAGCACTTCGGAAGTATTATTAATTTGTTTAAACAATAATATGATAATTATTTTCAAGACACTTGCAGGGCTATTGACTTATCAGCAGGGAACCGAACCGAACACCGAATTGTTATAAAAAATGTGTGAAATGACGTATTACGTCGTATCGATTTGATAATACGTCATGACGTATGGCGTCAATTTCATATATTTTTGACAATTCGGTCTTCGGTTCGGTTTCCTGACGGATAAGTGAATATCCCTGCTGAATTACAATTTACAAATTAAAACCTTAATTTGAACTTTAAAACTATTTGTAGCGCCATCTGTTATGGGAAACCCGGTACTATTTCCTTGGTTGCTGTTTTTTATCCATTCTAAGTAATTTTCGCAAGTGTTTTAGTCAACATCCCTAGTGTGGACATTTTAATGCAATTGAAGTTATTTTGTTTAAAAAGTATAACATATACATTAGTATAACATACGTACATTTTTTCGAAAAGTCTTGACGGTACAACAGTAAAATTATTACCTAAAAGCTGCGGAGGGAATCTCCACCTTCACAAGGTGTTATATTTTGCGAACTCGCACTATTTAGTGCTCAGCTCAAAAATGTAGTGCTAAGATCTTTTGCGTGTGATTTTTGAGTCGAATGTTTCAATTTTTTGTGGTTTTGTACTATGCTAGCTGGAATGAGTGATTGGAAAACATGTTTAACTAAATACATGTATTTTTGTTTGTTTTTATTTGTAAAGTTGTATTATTGCACCATTGTAACGGTGGAAAGATGACTGTTTCCTAAAGATATGTAGGAGGCAGTCGTTAGGTCATGTTGCAGGCCTTGTAGTAATATTGGATACCTGAAACTTTAATTGGTAATTGAGTACATTGTTTTTTTTTAAATTAAACTGTCCTACTGCTGCCTCGTTTATATGCAACACCCTTAAATACTAACAACATCTATGAATCTTAAAATACACATCCATTATACAATTAATATAATATTAATGTTTTTTTACATAATATTATATTCCTTTCGTTATTTACACATTTCAGTCGTTTTCGTTAATTTTTTTATACAATATTATTAAGTTTTTCTTTTCCTTCTATACTTGTTTATTAAGTTTATATCAGTACATGGTGTTTATATGGTGTATAAGGCTTTATTAGGGAGCTCATTTGGTATGACTTGAGCACCATAAATGTTCCGCGAAAATGTATGGTTTCGAGTTATTTGAACTTTTCGAAAAATCGAATTTGTTAATTACAATGGTGCAATAATATTAACAATTACAAAAATACACTAACAATTTTAAAGTAATTTTCACCGTTTAATTTAAAAAAAAATGTTCTTTTCAAAGAGCCTCGGGCCTCGTTTTGTCGTGCAACTCTTTCGCTCCAACATTATGAGGAACTTTGGAATATTAATACGTAGAATTTTCAATTTTTAATTAAGTATTTTGTTTAGCCAAGCGTTAGACGGTATATTTTTAACGTTCTAAAAATTATTTCCAGTTAGCTATGTTTAATAATAATAAAATAATTCGGAAAATTAAGAATACCTACGCTTGTATTACGTAAACGCTTTGCCACTTTTTAAAATATTAGACTAAGGATATTTTTTTAAAATATTAAAAAATTAAAAGTAAATTCTGTGAATTTATATTTCTAAATTCGTTATATCGTGCGAGCGAAAGAGTCGCAACCATAGACGAGGCTTTAAAAACTGTTTTTTTTTAATTATTGTCATTTCAGCGCGATGTTTGAGTAAAATAATTTTAGCTAATATAGCCGTATTATAAGTACGATAAAGACTAAAATAACGTGCACTAAAATAGGTGACTTGTAAAAATTGCTATAATTCCATTTTCTAGTTGTATGCGCACCGTAGTCATTTTTGCTAACAATTGGGTGAATTTAATTTAAAAAAATGCCTTAATGATGACATAAATTTAAGGATCTAGCTCAACTTTGTTCTCAAAACTCGGGGTCAATTCTCAAATAATACAAACAGTCAAAAGCAAGCAGGGAATTTGATAATGTGCGAAGTGGAGGGGGTAAGCAATTGAGCTGTTAGTACATGTATGTAAGTACATAGCTCAGTTGCTTACCCGCACTAATGTGGTCAATCTCTTCATTATTTTATGCTTGTCTTGCAACGACATAATGTCATACAAAATTTTACCAGACTTTTTTGCATATAGCCTATATCACTTGGTTCGAAATCTTGATCCCAATTATATATTTTTCAAAGACGATTTGTTAAGTCATTATTAAGGGCCTGGTCAAACCTGAGCGATATTCGCTACCAAAGGCGGGAGCGAAACAAAACTGCATACACTTCGTTTCAAAAACAAAGATAATTTTTGCAGGGTTCAAAGGATCAATATCTTAATAAATTCGATATAATATCGGATATTTGTCATAATATATCAGATATATATCTTAAGATATATCGGATATAACAGTTTTTGTGAATATAACAATGATATTTTAATTGATTTATAACCTTCGAACCTTGCAAAAATTATCTATGTTTTTGAAACGAAGTATAGATATTTCTTTGATTCTTGATGAGAACTAAGATCAGCGATGGTGCGAGAATGCCTTGGTTTATAGCAATTTAAAAGATTATTGTAAAAAAGCCTTGTATTTTAATTAAATACTTATAGCAAGCTTGAAGCTTCGATATATTTTCAAACTTATTTATATAATCTTTAGGTTATTTATTAGTCATGGGCCTTGAGAGTAAGAATGAGGTTGACTTTAAATGTTCGTTTTTATTGACTGTAGTTCCTTTAGACAGTACTATCGAAATAATATGGGGCTTTTTGTTCCTTAGATTAAAATTAAAAAGGAAAATACGGTACAAGCGTCTCAAAAGTGGACCGCTCCGATTAGGTTCATGCACACAATCTTGCTTCGGCGCGGTAACCGACACTTTCCGACCCAAGTTTATCTTCCCTTTTTATTTACATCTAAGTTTTCTTCCCATTAGTTCCTTTGAAGGAACTGTCTTAAGTCTAAAAGAACTACTGGAAATAAAAGTAAATATTATGTTGTTGTAGGAAGAATTATCGAGAATTGGTATGCACAGTTTACATTATTGGAGTCTTGAAATTTAGAATTTTAAGTCAAGCATTGGAAGGAGATGTTTACCGACACTGAAATTAAAAACTTACCTTCTTTATTTTAGTAAAAAAAAGAGTTTTTGGTACGAACTTCATGCCCAAACTACTTTTTATACATTTTATTATAAATTTCAAAGTAATATACAGTGTCTAGTATTTTTAATATCTACTCGACGGGCTAACTTTTTCTCTATTGTGTCACTGCCATTGTGTGACTGCCATTCCAGTACTGTACTGAGGGGCTATTGGCTTTCGCCAAATGACATGTAAAACACTAGAATCCATAGACAAAATTGCGTACATTACTTGCTTAAACCTCCTCATTCATCATCATCATCATCATCATCAGCCCACGCTCGTCCACTGCTGGACATAGGCCTCCCCGCAGGCACGCCACTCAACTCGTTCCCCCGTCTTCCTCCTCCACCCGCTCCCCGCGACCTTCCGGATATCGTCACCCCATCTCACCCAAGGACGCCCTACACTACGTTTGCCGAGACGCGGTCTCCACTCTAGAACCCGTGTACCCCATCGGTTATCGGTTCTGCGGCAAATGTGACCAGCCCATTGCCACTTCAGCCTGCTAATCCTTTCAGCTATGTCGGTAACTCTGGTTCTCTGCCGAATCACCTCATTTCTGATGCGATCCTTTAGAGAGTCGCCGAGCATAGCCCGCTCCATATCTCCTCATTAATATGAGTTAAATAACAAACGCAGCAATGTACATTGAAGTTGTAATCAATCGTAGTGGGTGAGAAATAGCCAATGGACCCTCTGGATTGGTTCACTAGATAATTTCAAAATATATTTAGTAATTAGTAATATAGACTGGAATAATGTAAACATCTCGAAAATTCAAAAGAAACGAGTTTTAGACGCAAAAAGGCAATAATTTAAGTAAGATGATTATAATTATATTTTAAGTCTGCATTTGTAGTACCGATAGAACTGTGATAGTGTTTGTATTGATCTGTGATTTGAGTGGTCGAACCATACCAAAGAGAAGCACGCACGGTCAGCAAAACAAGTATGAATTGTGCCTTGAATTTTAATCTGGGGTGTTATTCACAATTCATTCATTTCCAGCGTTTCCAATACTGACAAAAGTCAACATTCATTATTAAAAATAACTAGAAAAAGCTTAGCGTTTTTATACAAAATACAACATCATAGATACCAATCGATTCGTGAGTATTTAGATTCATCTTTGTAAATAAACGGCATGAACTCACTTGTATTTACTACGGCTAAGCGGGGCGCGGACGCCGGCGCGTAACCGCAGCTACTCCCTGAAGAAGATCCTCGTACAGGATCGAAACGGTCGGCACGAAGCCGAAGTAAATACAAGTGGGTTTATGCCGTTTATTTACAAAGATGAATCATAGATACCTAATGATCTCGCATCTTTTAATAACTAACAAGGGTTTTTTCAATATGTAAAATATTTAAAAAAATTATAAACAAAAATAATTTAACCCATTGCGTACGTACTGTTTTGGGTTGTTGACCATAATACATAATATGGTAATAATATCATATCATATCATATGGTATGGTAATCAGCGTGATTATAATTATAATATTACGTTGTGTACTTGTTTTGCTGACTGTACTTTAAGTTTGAAAGAGATTGCATAGTGCGTGTATTTAAAATTTTGGGTATTTTTTAATATTATTAAGCAGAAAAGCTGATTTATAATTTAATTATGTAATTTTTATTATTATTTTAACCTTAAGGTTTAGAAATGATAAGTTTTAGGTATACTACGAATAAAGAATATGTAAGTCAGGAAATCTATATCGAAAAGTTTGGTACATACCCAAAACCTAGATCCAAGATAGACTTCCTAACTTATAATTATTTATTCGTAGGGAAGGTACCTATATATTTATTGTGATATTATAATCTGCATTTTGCTTTAGTAGCTATTAATTTTAATAAACAAAATATAATTTGATTTTACAGAATGTGTTTAGAACTCACAATTAAAATATTTGATTTTTTAATTAAATAAAAGTGTTTAAGAGAGAAATTGGAATTGTTAGCGTAAAAACGAAAAGTATTTTCGAAGTTCCTGCACCGGTTTTAGAATTTTATTTATATTCACGCCATCTATTGGGCGAAAAGACGAACTATTTTTCATTTAAGTAGCATTACTTTGGCAGATGGCATTAAGACCATAATATGTAAAATCATAAGAATTTTAAAGTACAAAATTACATCTTTGTATTCGTTGGACCTAAGAAAAAAAACACGCTGTAGAAAAGGCGTTTTGCAGACTTAGCAACTATTGCAGCAAATGACTAGGGATTTATACCGCCTTCTAGGTTTAGCCTGCTACTATAGACGGCATCATCGTCGCTTAGCTTCAAAGGCTTACCTATAATCATCATCATCATCAGCTTTCAATAGCCCACTGCTGGGCATAGGCCTCCCTTTGATTATGCCATTCTCCCGTGTCACTTAGTGCTTGTTCACGCTATAACACGCAGGCGCGGGCGCGACAGACTTTGCTCACACCGCACGTGCGTTGTACGTGAACACCTTCATAGCACGTCATATGTTTGATATTTCGCGCCCGCGCCCGCGCGTTCACGTGAACAAGCCCTTTAAGGCTTACCTATGTATAAAAAAGTAGCTGTTACATATTATTATGTATTATCTTACTACTGGACCCGCGCGCACTTCGTAACGCCTAACAGAAATTATTTATTATAAGTGTTTCTCTACTATATTATGCATGTTTTATACATACTATAAACCTTCCCTTTGAATCACTCTATCTATTAAAACAACCGCATCAAAATCCGTTGCGTAGTTTTAAAGCATATATATATTATAGGTACAGACAGACGCGTGAAGCAACTTTGTTTGATACTATGTAGTTAAATAATAGCTACATTGAACAAGCTTTGAAATTGGTAAGCTGCACCACTTAAATTCGGCAGCGGTCATAGATTTATGAAACAGCTGGTTAGTTAATGGAATTAGGCGTTACTTTGCGGAAATCCATAATAATTCATCATCATCTCAGCCGTAGGACGTGCACTGCTGAACATAGGCCTCCCCTTTGGACTTCCATAATAGGTACCGGTTGGAAGCGACCTGCATCCAGCGTCTTCCGGCGACCTTTATAAGGTCGTCTGTTCACCTTGTGAGTGGACGTCCTACGCTGCGTTTGCTAGTCCGTTAATTATTATTCCATAATAATTATTAGTTTATATTTAGTGTTAATTCCGCTCTAAAAGCAAGTTGCTAGAAAGGTGCCAATCTCAGTTGCTTCAATAGTTGCTCAGTCGATAAACCGCCTAAGCATTTGAACGCTCTCAATGAAAAATCAGTATTTTCCTACCGTACACTTCCTTGCAAATTAAAGAAAGATTTAATAGTTGAACGAAGGAGTAGAAAAGTCAGTATTAAAATAGATTTTAGGATGTTAGGTTAGTTTAATTTGCAAGAAAGTGTATTTTTTAGTGTTTTTATGATCTCATGGGCACTCTAAAAGCAGGGTTACTATTATAAATAACAATCGCTTCAATTACTAGTTCGTATTTGGGGGAAGATTTCATAATTATACATGGTTTTTGGTTATTCAGTACATTGGTATATAGGGCCTTATTGGTCATTGGCCATGTTTTAAGCGCAATATATGTTCCGGGAAAATTTACAGTTTTCGAGATATTTTTTTAAAGAAAAATCGAGGTGACAATCATAAAAAATAACCCTGTATAATTATTTATTTTTTTATTATTTCAAGGCCCTATACACTAATGTACTGAATAACCAAAGACCCTGTATATACATATATTTTTTGTATAGAGGTACATCTCTAATTAAAAATAAAGTTTTTAGCATTTAAAAAGTTTTCATATTGTTATTTTTGATTTAAGAGTCTTTGATGTGCTGGACGCTCTGTCGCTTGCGTTATTTGATACAATTTGAATTAATGATTTCATAGAATATCTTTTTGAAAATTCCTCAAGAGAAACTCCGTGCAATATTAATTAATGCACACATTTTAAAAGTATAGTGATATTGATTTTCAGTTTGCTACAATGTAAATGACATTAATGTGATTGAACACATCAAAAACAATGAAATCTTTCCCAGTTTTAGACTTCTAGCTTAGAACTCTAGTAATCCTAGGTCCTATCGCGTAATTTTAAAATTACCTAATTGTAATTTGCCAATCTTCACTGTCAATCTAAATGACGATCTGCCATTTTTTACGTACCCTTAGATTTTAATAAGTGTAATAATTAATAATAAATGTATGTGTACAAGTTTGGTATTTTATTTTAACTAATTCTCTAATTATTTTTATATAGGGAAAGTGTAATCTTGATTGGACAAGACCAATAAAAATTTATGTCAGATATTTTAACCCTTAAAACCCCTTGTTGCCAAGTCTACAATCTGATTTTTTGTGATTGATTTTGATTGATTTTTGAATTTCTTTATTTAATAAATCATCTAAAGCTAATACAAGCCAGCGCTTAAAACTAGTTTGTATCAATCACAACATTAATGGTTTTTTAGGCTGACAGCGCCTTTAAAAAACTTTTAAAACAAGATGTTATTCTAATATAATTCTATTTAAATCATAGGTATGAAGGAAATCTTACACTGACATTGCGTACTAATAAGCTATTCATACACTTGTAGCATTGGGTTAAAGTTAGTTAGTTAACAATATTATTAATTCCGTGTCAAGTTGACACAAATACAAAGGGAACAGCTCAATAAATGTATCAATCATTACAAAGGAAACAATAAAATGTATGATGTAGGTATAGAAAGGTGTATAATAGAAGTACATCAACGAATGAAATGCTCCAAAGATCAGAATTATAAACAATATTTGTATTATTCTTAAATACGAAGTCCTAAGAGTCAATGAATAGTAGGGTAGATGGAAAAAAAGTTCAACAAAATAATAATTTACTTATAATATTTTTATGAGTTGCATTTTTATTTGTGATGAATGCTCTGAAGTAAACTTCATTAACTAATTAATATAATAATATTAAGTATTTTCACCTTTTTTTTACCTAGGTAAAATTTCGTGATAATAATATAGTTAATGTGCCATAATATTATAGGACGTGTGGTATACAAATATTTTGTACAAGTAGGCAGGTATTTTAAGCTATTTTACTTAGTATTTTCTAAACAGAAATAATGAAAGTTGGTTTAATGTTAGTAGCTTGGAAATGTTTATATAGCGAAATATTCGCATCATATTGATGAGTGTTTTAGAGTGTGTAAAAGGTAGGTATGTTATGGAATTTATTATGAGAATAATAATTTATTGTGGCGTGTATAGCGTTAAATAATAAAAAAGAATAATAATAAAATAAGCAAATAGTTAAAGTTTAGGTCCACCAATATACCTAGTCTATCAACTTCAAGGGCAAATAGAACATAAAATTTATTGGGTTTACTTACTTCAATCTATAAGAAAATGGCATATCATACAACACACTATAATAATTATTATAGTTATCGATCCACCAATAATGCAATATTTAAGAATTCACAATAATGTAAAATATGAATAGCGCGATAGCTAATAGTTTTTTATACTGAATGTCACATCGCACCGGATCGACTCGTCGCTTGACTGTCATTCAAAGAGTAAATAGTGATGGGGTAAGCGATACGTTTTATACCTATCGATATACGATAAGTTGATGCTACGAGTTCTGCCAAGTTTATTTATTATATTATTACTTTCGTTTGAGTAAGCTTTAAAATAAAATGATTTTGTAAGTTTTAATATAAACTGCTTTAAGGTCGGAAAATTTATGTGTTCATGGAGTTTTTGTAGATTAGTACAAAATGGTGTATTATAAGATATTTTAAATGCTTTGTTCTGGATAACTTGTATTTTCATATAATTACTGTCACATGTGCTACTCCACACGGGTGCAGCATATGTAAGGCAAGGGCGAATCAATGTAGTGTAAATTCTTAGTTTAGTTATGGGACTCAGTTTACTCTTTCTGTTAAATACCGGGCTAAGTGCGCCCATCGCTTTAATTGATTTTGCTCTGGCCTGTTCCAGGTGGCTCGTCCAGTTAATCTTGCTGTCCAATCTTACACCTAGATATTTAACGTTAGAGCTCCAGTTTATATAATGACCATTTATTTCCAGTCTTCGAGTTGGTTTTTTACGGGATCGTGTGAATAGGATTGCTTCAGTTTTATTTTCATTCAGTTTTAATTTCCAATTAGCAAAGTAGTCGTGTAACTTAGTAAGGGACAATTGAAGCCTACTAACAACAAGATCAGTATCATTAGATGACGTGAAGGAAGCTGTATCATCTGCAAAACATGCAAGCTGGGTACGCGGCTGAGTCGGTATGTCATTAAGGTATAATAAAAATAAGTAGGGCCCTAGCACTGACCCCTGGGGTACTCCTGCTGGGATGCTACGTGCTCCTGAGCAAATGCTGTTTATGTTGACTACAAATTGGCGATTACTTAGGTAGGATGACATTAGTTTTACTAGTGATATATGTATGTTATTAGCGTATAGTTTATGCAGAAGGCCATCATGCCACACGGTATCAAACGCTTTTTCTATGTCTAATAAGAACATTCCCGTAGATTGGTTTAAATTTAAATGATCAGCAACATGTTCAACAACTCTTACGAGTTGGTGAACAGTAGAATGTTTTTCACGAAAGCCAAATTGTTCATTTATTAATAAGTGTTTTGATTGTTTTAAAAGCAGGGAATATATTACTGTTTCAAATAGCTTTCCAAGTGATGAAAGTAAACTAATAGGTCGGTAGCTTGATGGGTTTGTTTCATCTTTGCCTGGTTTTAGAATAGGAATAATTTTAGCAGTTTTAAATAATATGGGAAAATGAGCTAGTCTGAGGCAAGCATTAAAAATGCGTGCAACATAAACTATAGCTTTGCGCGATAAGTTTTTTAGGAGTTCGTTATGGATCTCGTCAATGCCAGGTGATTTGCGACTCTTCAGATTTGTAAGACTAATCGCAATATCTCTTGGCTTTACGTAAAGGTGTTGTTGATCAGGTATATAATTCGAGATTGTATCATTAGAACATTTCACTACTTCATCAATATCGGGGGTACTAATCCAGTTATTAGTTAGAGACATGTTGTTTAAGAATGAATCAGCTAACAATTCACATTGATCTTGAACCGTATCCGTAATCGAGTTGTCGGGTTTATGCAAAGGTGGGACTGTATGACGCTTTGAGTGAAGCCCTTTGACAACTCGCCAAATATCAGAAGTAGGGTTGTCTACCTTGCTGAGTTTATCGTCCCATACTTTGTCATTAAATCTTTTAATACTAATATTAATTTCACACTGCATGTTATTAATTTTGCGTCTTAGTTCTTTGCGTTCGTTGAGGTCCGTAGTTGAAGCATCAATGCGTCGCAGGCGGTTTTTCGATCTTATGAGCTTTTTCAGCTTGCGCGGGAGTGGTTTAGGTTTCACTTTTTGATCCAAGAGCGGGACTGACGAATCACGGGCATGATAAATAACGTTAGTGATTTGTTCAACGGCAATATCGACTTCAGAAGAAGATTTGTAAACATATGGTGTAAGAGTAATATTATCATCTAGTACAGATCTATATTTGGACCAGTTAGCGTTTTTATATTGAAAGTGGGAATTTATATTAGGGGGAAAATAATCATTAGCACTTGTTGAAAAGTAAATAGGAAGATGGTTGGAAGACAACGCAGCTATCGTTTTAGGTTCCTCATTTAAAGGGACATTTTGGGTCAATACTAGATCTGGGGTGGTAGGACTATGTCCAAGCTTATAGTGTATTAATGAAGGTGTTGGGGGGGCATGTATAACAAAATCTCTTCTAATCATGTAGTTATATAATGTTCTACCTGATGTGTTTTCCTGAGAGTGACTCCAGCTTACATGTTTAGCATTAAAATCTCCCATAATTACTACTTCGTTCCCTAGTCCTAAAAGTAAATCTAGGTCGCTAGGTAACAGTTTTTGGTTCGGAGATTGATAGGCTGATATTATAAATAAACTTTTGTTGTTAGCAGACGTCACTTTGATTCCTATTGCCTCTAAGTGGGCAGTCAGAGGTATGCGTATACGACTATGTTGTATTTCACTCTTAATTAAAATTGCAACTCCTTGACCACGACCAGAGTTGTGTTTATCTTGCCGGTGACATGTGTAGCCAGGGGTGATTAGATTTATATTATTGGATAGCCTAGTCTCACACAGAGCTATTACGTCAATTGAGTTTTTACTTACAGCGAGGTCGAGAAGTTCGGTGATCTTGGTTCGGATGCCATCGGCATTCCAGGTTAGGATACGTAGGCCGCCTTATACATATTGGCCAAGGTGACTTAAAATTAATATAACTTTATCTACCATCGACTTACAAGCGGTAAATTCTGCTTTTAAAGATTTTATAATATTAAGGATTTGGAGCATTTCACTAGTTGATGAATCTAGCCCATGGGAGTTGATGTGGTTGCCGGTTTTATAGTCTTCTGGTGGTGTTGAAGCACTCTCTATGACTCTCTTTCCAGTGTTTAATGTCTCTGAGGACTTTCTATTATTTACCATCGAGGCCCAGGAGTTCCTATCAGACCCAGGCCCAGCTGCTCTGGAGTGTGGTTCGGTTCCTGTACGGTTGAACGCTACCTTCGATGCTTGTGCTGGTTCAGGATTGGGGTTGCGTAGGCTTCGAATACGTTCAAGGTAAGTTCGCCGAGCTGGGCACTGCCTAAAGTTGGCGGGATGGGCTTCTTTGCAATTGCAACACTGTGCTGGGGTGGACCGGTCCTTTTTTGTGCAATCCTGCGTTGCATGTAGCTCAGTGCATTTGACACACCGTGCAGGGTGATTACAGTTGTTTGCAGCATGTCCAAAACCCTGGCACCTGAAGCACTGCGTGCCTTCCCAGTTGCTGGGCTTGAATTTGCGGACTTCAACAACGCATTTGCAGAGGAATTTCACCCGGCGGAACTTTGTCATATCTGTACCTACAGGCAACTGGATGAGGTACAACGGGTTTGAAGATATCGCTAGCGACCCCCTTGGTCTAAGGATGACCACTTTGCAGTCGCTAAAGCCCAGAGAAGCTAAATCTTCGACTATGTCATCTGTCTCCAGTATCGGCAAACCTCGGATAACCGCCTTTGGTAGTTTTTCATCTCGGCGGGTGAATGTGTGGAACGATACTTTGTCCTCGCGGAGTCCATCCTTGACTTGCTGATGGCAAGACTCGGTGTAGCAGTGAATCGCAACTCTATTAGTACCTCGATACTGTAGGTGGAAGTCAGTCGAGTACTTAGTGATCATTTGTCGTATTATCGCGTGGGTCATGGTAGGACCAAGCTCAATAATGATAGGTGGAATACGGGATCTTTTCTTACCAGTCGTGTCATTAGATGCATCTTCAGGATGAGTGGACATAGGATCCCCTTGGTTATCGGCAAGATCAATAAATCGATTACTGGTCCCAATCGATTCGTTCGATGAGCGGGTGGCAGGTGTACGCCACGGGCGCTTCGGGACTTGCCAACTACCAGGAACATCTTCACGGGGTCTTTTGTTGCTCTTCAGGTTAGACTCGGAAGATGACCGAAGCAGGAACTTGTCCATCTTATCGATGTCGATAATTTTTTTCCCAACACTACTCTATATAGGCGTATAGTAAGATAGTATAGTTAACCGCGTTCGTGCGAATGCGTGCGTTCGCTACGAGCGCTCAACGCGAAGTGATTTTTTGTGATTATGTGTGTCATTAATAAACTAGCAAAATACGATTATTTTTTAAATGAAAAAAAAAATTAATAGAAAAAAAATAATACGAAAGTCATGCATTTAAAGGGTAATAATTGAAGGAGTGTATGTGTGCATTTAAATTACAAATTTTGGATAGTTTTCAGCAGATGGTCTTTTCAGAAACAACATTTCCCTTGTTATTGGTACTTCCTAGTTATTATTAACCTCTGGTTTGCCGCGATTTGTACTCGTCTGCCACTAATTAATCTCCGCGCGCGGATGCGAGGGTTTTTTAATTAGGATTATTTTGAGGGTTAAAATTAGAAAACGAAAAATGTACACAGATCTACACTCCGGCAGATAAAGATAGAAATTATTCCAAAGCAGATATTATGTGCTGCAGCATACCAAGGGTTAAAGAACTTCAAATGGACAACTTTAGAAAATAAAGTCAAAAATTTATTGAAATAAATCTATATTACAACATAAAATCTTATCTTAACCTAACTTAAAATTACGACAATGTGGTCATTTTCTTTAAAACTTCTATAATGGATGCCCGAGGAGTTTGATTTCTCCCTTTACTTCATCAAATAAATCTTTGTAGTCTTCATGTTCCTTCACTAACACCATTATACATCCCCTGGTGGTACCCATGGCTGCGCCAATGTCTTTTCTGCTCGGGGTATAGCAATATGGTACATCTTTCTCTTCGCAAACAGCTGGGAGGTGGCACATGATTTCTATGGGGGAAATGTCGCCGGCGAATACTACAATCCTGGAAAACAATAAATTAATATTAGATCACTGGCATTGGAATTTATTTTGAGAAAAAAATCTGCTGCCACAAATATTCTCAAAACATGTCAGGTCTGCTACCAAATTAATATTATAAAGGAGAAGTTTGTATGTTTGCTTTACGATTTATGCCTAAAAGGCCCAGTTTAATAATATTATTATATACAGTGTAACTTGGAACCTAGAATAAAACATTTCAGGTGAAACTCCTGAGTTTATAGTTGTATAAGAATATTCATATTGTTGCTAACAATCATACTCTTGTTACAAACACATGTTTTGAGGTTTAATGGCAATAATGTCCCAAAATGTGTAGTTTTGTCCAAAAGCTCATATTTGACAAAATTGTTCACAGTGGGTTGTTTTAATGTACGGAAGTTGTATCAGAACGCTGTCTAATCCTTACAGGCAGCACACTTTCTTTACTTCCGAGATTTAATAGAAAAAACACAAAAGAAATTAGACATAACCTCAAAAATTTTAAAAACTGATACATGGAAATCTTACCCATTTTCCCCTAATCGCAGCTGTTTTTGTACAATTTTAAGTCCATTTCTGATATAATTCTTGTGTCCACTCGATTTTTTAATGAGTTTGTAAATCTTTTTAGAAAGTTTCTTGGGGGCCATCGGCTTGGCAATCACGCTGCAGTGGTTCACTTTATCATCGTATCCTAAAGCTTCGGTTTTAACACTAACATCTCCTTGGTCTTCTGTAGGTTCTTGCTTGATTTTTCCCATTATTGCTGGTTATTTTATTTGAAAACAAATAAAATTTCACACGTGGGGGACGCCGCTTCAGTAAACGCGTGAAAATGTTTTTGACAATAATTATTAATTGACTTTGACATTTAAATTTGACATTCAAATGACAGCTATTGTATCGTTCATAAACACTTTTATAACGTTTCTTTTTACGTTGAACTGTTATTACAAATATGCAAAATTAAAGAACCTCAAAAGATTAAAATTATTTTGGTAAATAAGAAACGTAATATGACGCGTTGCCATGGAAACATTGTAATGTCAACAATATTTCAAATATTTGATGAAATTTTCTTCACGGATTTGTTTTGTAATTGAATTATGATGAAAAATATTTAAATCGAAAAAGAATCAAGGAAATAAGTTATACAATGGTAAGTACTACTTTCCTGACAGCAAAGAAATGAAACACCTAAACCGTATTTGCGGCATACTAAATAATGCGAAACTATAGTCAAGTCGATATTCTTTACCTTGTCACGGCATAACAACTGAACCGATTGGGTTAAAACTTGGTTTAGAGGTAGCTTAAATTTTGTGTCTTCAATTCCTATTTTTTATTAACAGGAGATACCGCTGTATCTAAAATTAATAATGATAGCACAGGGCATTCATTTTCTTTTTTTATTGAATAACACTTTATCGCAAACCAAAAATAACTAACAGAACTAAATCTTACAAAATAAAGAAAACATCTCACAAAAAACGTTAGGTTAACCATCGGCAGTCATTGTGCTAATCAATATTTTACAATGTAGAAAACATTAAAATCTTAACTTAAATTTTTTTCAGGGTTTACTTGCTATTTTAAAGAAGCTACGCTCGAATCAAGACAAAGAACTTCGATTGCTGCTACTGGGGCTTGACAATGCTGGTAAAACTACTTTACTCAAGCAGTTAGCTTCAGAAGATGTGAACCATGTGACTCCGACAGCTGGGTTTAACATAAAATCAGTAATGTCTAATGGATTCAAGCTGAATGTATGGGATATTGGTGGTCAGAGGAAGATTAGGCCTTATTGGAGGAACTATTTTGAGAATACTGATATTTTGGTAAGAATTTAGCTCTATTTTTGTATAATTTGCAGATAAATAACTGCACTCTGCGCTTGTCACTTTTTTACACAACTTTACAGGAAAAATAAATTTTTTTTTTCGTTGTAACATTTATTGTTCCAAAAACCAGAACTTAAAACATGCATAACTTTTTTATTTATTACAAGAAAAATGTAAAAAAATTGAGTGGATGTATTTGAATATTTAGAATTATTATAAAACTGCATCAAAATCAGTTGCATAGTTTTAATGATCTAAGCATACAGACAGATATTTTAAAGCGACTTTGTTATAACACTGTTTGTTGTTTGTTGCTTTGTTCGTTGTTTGTTGTTGTAGTGATGACAGATTAATTTATCTATTTTTTACACATCTCATTTTCAGATATACGTAGTAGATTGTTCAGACCACCAGCGCCTTGAAGAGACGAGCTTGGAACTGACAGAGTTACTTCAAGACGAGAAGCTGAGAGGTGTTCCGCTGTTAGCTTATGCTAATAAACAGGATTTGTCTACAGGTACCTAGAGATTTTCTTCTGAACTTAAGAGAGTACCCATATATCGAGTGAAGCTCTCTCGCTCGCACTAATTGACAAATTTTTAAATATAAATTCATTAAAAGAACTTTTTTCAAAATTCCTCAAGAGGGTCGCTGCACAATATTAGTGCACACATTTTAAAAGTGTTTTGTTTTTATCTATCAGAGTCAAATTACAATCACAATAGGGATGTGGACAAAGTAAAGAATTTAAACAAATGAAATAAAAAAAAAAAATTTAAAGACCCCCAACGCAATAAGTATATAATTCACCATTTTGTGGTGGCGGTCATCTTGGATTTTAAAAATATCATAGTGCGTTGTATTCTACTAGTTGAGCCCTTTCATTTGATACCCATATTGAGAGGGTTGTGGAAAAAAAAGTAATCCGCCATTTTGTATCGGCGGCCATCTTGAACCGATTTCCACCAAACATGGCTAAGAACACTCTCGACTAACTCTACTTTCAAACAAAAAAAAAATCACAATCCGCTCATCCGTTCGGGAGCTACGATGCCACATACAGACACACACACACACACACACACACACACACAGACAGACAGACACGTCAAACTTATAACACCCAGTCGTTTTTGCGTCGGGGGTTAAAATTGATGAAAATATGTCTAAAAACATTTTACACACCAGTGCTCCATCATAGCCAAATAGGCCAGCAGTTCTGTTGGAGTATAAACCCCAATTATTGTTTAACGTTTCAGCGTTACCAGCGAGTGAAGTGGCCCAACACCTAGGCCTGCACCTGATCAGGGACCGCACCTGGCAGATACAGGCGTGCGTGGCTACCGACGGCACCGGGGTTAAGGTAATATTGTTACCAGCGAGTGAAGTGGCCCAACACCTAGGTCTGCACCTGATCTGGGGCCGCACCTGGCAGATACAGGCGTGCGTGGCTACCGACGGCACCGGGGTTAAGGTAATATTGTTACCAGCGAGTGAAGTGGCCCAACACCTAGGTCTGCACCTGATCTGTGACCCCACCTGGCAGATACAGGCGTGCGTGGCTACCGACGGCACCGGGGTTAAGGTAATATTGTTACCAGCGAGTGAAGTGGCCCAACACCTAGGTCTGCACCTGATCTGTGACCCCACCTGGCAGATACAGGCGTGCGTGGCTACCGACGGCACCGGGGTTAAGGTAATATTGTTACCAGCGAGTGAAGTGGCCCAACACCTAGGTCTGCACCTGATCTGTGACCCCACCTGGCAGATACAGGCGTGCGTGGCTACCGACGGCACCGGGGTTAAGGTAATATTGTTACCAGCGAGTGAAGTGGCCCAACACCTAGGTCTGCACCTGATCTGTGACCGCACCTGGCAGATACAGGCGTGCGTGGCTACCGACGGCACCGGGGTTAAGGTAATATTGTTACCAGCGAGTGAAGTGGCCCAACACAAAATGCCCAATGCAAAATTACAGTTTTTAAGGCTTTTTTTTTGTTTTCGCGGGGAAAAAATGCATTACGATTAGGTTATGTGGGACTCCCTGTGCAGAGCGACTGCACGGGTATACCCATTAAAACAACTCGGCGGCACTCCCGCATCGTCTTTGTGACGGACGACTGGGAATCGGCATAGCTTTAGCATCCAGTCCCCCGTCAGATATCCAGGGATAATAATTAGATCAGATATCTAGGAATAATAATTAGAAAGAGACTTAAAAAAGGACAGACAAACGGACGGACAGTCAAAGCGAAACAATAAGAGTTCCTTGTTGATTATGAAACCCTAAAAAGAGGAAGAAACGAATATGAAATAAAATGAATATAGAGCAATGAAGAAGAACGATAAACGAAATTAAAATTTATGGGTGGGGTGAAACTCCTCTTCACTTCAATGTGAAGGAGTCCTCCTGTCAGTGAGGACCAAACGTCTTGAGGGCCTAGCGCAGCGATGCGTTACGGATATTTTCTGGGTCAGATTAAAAAGTTAATTACATTATTTAGTTTTTTAACCGACTTTCCAAAGACGGACATGGTTTAATGATAAATTGTAAAAAAGACGAAAAAAGAAGTTCTTTTTCCCCTCTTTTTTTATTGCGAGCTAGAAGTACGTTTAATATACTTAATACATCTTTTAAAATTTACTTTTTTATTACAGGAAGGCATGGAATGGGTATGCAAGAATATACCTGTCAAGAAATAGTTCACAATAAGTACATTATATTGCCTAAATATTTATAATAATATTATTATACTTTATAATATTATTATTGTATTTTAAAATAATACGGAACCAAATCTCGATAAGTCTTAGAGATTAATTATACTATTTATTAATAATATTATTGTTCAATTATGTACTTAGTATAGATTTGTCCAAATTACAAAATATTTTTTTTGTTAAATGATTAAAATCATAATAAAACTTTTAATTCGTACTGCTGTCAAAGTACCTCTATGAGTACTTTTACATTTATAATATTAGTAAGATAATCTAATAATTAATCTAAATAAACATAGGCGTACCCAGCTCCTGGTCTAGGGGGGGGCAGGCAAGGGCGGATTCAGATTTTTTTACTGAACTTGAACTTTGTGCCTGTGTTATGTGCCATATGTTTTAACGTTGAGCAGGTAGGACCTATTTAAAGGTACGCCATACTTTGATTTTGTGTCGCACATAGAGTAAGAAAATTGAAATATTCTTCCTTTTTTAATTCAAATATTCGCCCCGAGAAAATGTTATATTTTTGGAAGCGAAAATTCCGCAGTTAATTTGCTGCGAACGGTAGAAAAATTAAAATATACTTCCATTAAAAAGCGCGAGCAGCTAGCTGCGAGCGCCAAGAAAATTTTTTTGTATTTGGCAAGGTATAAAGTGAGGTTAACTTGCTCCGAGTGGTAGAAAAAATATAATATTCTTCCTTAAAATAGCGCGAGCAGCTTGCTGCGAGCCCCGAGAAAATTTTATATTTTTGGTAGCGAAAATAGTGCAGTTAATTTGCTGCGAGCGGTAGAAAAATTAAAATATACTTCCATTAAAAAGCGCGAGCAGCACGCTGCGAGCGCCAAGAAAATTTTATATTTTTGGCAAGGAAAATAGTGCGGTTAACTTGCTCCGTGGGGTAGAAAAATTATAATATTCTTCCTTAAAATAGCGCGAGCAGCTTATTGCGAGCGCCAAGAAAATTTTATTTCTTGTTCTACAGATATTATATAAGACATACGATTTCCAGGGGGGGGCAGCTGCCCCCCCCTGCCCCCCCCTGGGTACGCCTATGTAAATAAATGTAACTATTAGGAAAATCATTATTAATAGGTAGGTACAGTCAACTACAAAGAGATGTTATCCATGTTAGTCTTACAATTTTTTTTTTTTTTATGTGATGAAGTAGAAGACGAGCAAGACGGTCTCCTGATGTTAAGAGATAACAGCTGCCCATAATCAGTACAGTGTTACCTAGGATTTCACAATTATGTGAAATTCTAGGAGCACTGCACCAACGCTTCTTACTCAAGAGTCATAAGATGTTAAGACTCTTTAGCCCAGTAATTTTACTAGCTACAGTGCCCTCCTACCGGAGCACAGTAATGTTTGCACATCACTGCTCAGGCGGTAGAATAATTGGTACTGTTGGGGTACCCACCTAGACGACCTCCTGCAAAGGAAGTCTACCCCCGGTAAAAAAAACCCCGGTAAAATGAAGGAACTTTTAGTATGCAAAAATTATTTACCCTTACTTCGTGACATTTTCAGTATCCACCAAATCTTATACTATATTCGATTCATTTTAAATGCTATTATTATGTATCACCTAAGGAAAAGTAGTGGGATACATCATTGTTGCATATTAAACGAGTCGATGATAATATAAAGTTTGATTGCTACTAGAAATGTCACGAACCAAGGGTAGTTCATTGTGGCAAATGAAAATTTACTTCATTTTGTAAGCCTAACATGGATATATCTCTTTGTAGTTGACTGTACCTATAAAATGATGTTCAGTGAAATCAGGTAGGGATTTATCCCGCCTTCTATGTTTAGCCTGCTACAATCTAAAAGCTCACATCACGCGAGATCGTGGTCAAAGGCTAACCTATATAATGTATAAATAAATAAAAATCATGAAATTTACGAAATATTGAAACTTATTCCGTCCATTGTTTTTCGTTAAAATATTAATTATTTTTATCGCATATTATGTAGAATAAATATTTTTCTATTATAATAATTATTTAACGTTTAATTTATACTTTTAATAATTAATTTTCTAGCCATATCTAAATGTCACGTAATGGTTCAGCGCAGCGGGGCTATTGGCACCCACCCATGTAAACACTAGAATCCATGCGTACATTACTTGCTTAAACCTCCTCATTAATAGGAGTAAAATAACAAACGCAGCAATGTAGAGTGCTTTTCACGAAAGGAGTCACACACACACACAAATACACACACATTCCGCGGGACCTCTTTCGTGGAAAGCACTTTACATTCTACATCAATCAATCTTATCAATCAATCAATTAATCAATCAATGGATCAATCTTAGTGGTTGTGAATTAACCAATAGCACTACTGTATTATGTTCACTTGCGAATAATGTATACTAAGCAAGATGCACTAATCTCTCTGCAAAGCGATTTACTTATTTCTTTAGTTTAAACTTTTTCAATGTACCATTCTAGTCAGCGCCGAAGGGTATATTTTTTTATTCTTGATGTTAAGAGAGCTTAAACAGTTGGATGCTTTCTCGCTCACACCATTTGATACATTTTGAAATAGAAATTCATAGAATTGACTTTTTGAAAATTCCTCACGAGAAGCCCTGCACAATATTGTTGCACACATTTTAAAATATTTCCAGTTTGATAATTTAATAAATGAGAATGAAATGAGATCTTGAGTAATTTTCGACAAGTTGAATATTATTTTCGACGAGTATTAATTCTATGAATTTATATTGCAAAATGTATTAAATAGTACAATCGAGAGAACGTCCAATTGTATAAGCGCTCTTAAATAGAATTTTGAACTACTTATATGTCAACTAATAATTAACGTACAAAAAAATAAAATAGTAGATAAATATTTATACAATAATAAAGTTCTGCAATAATAATATATCTACTATTCTTTATTGAGACAAAGTTAACAAAAACTAAAATGAACTTACATAACAATTCACAATGGGGCCTTATCGCTTAGAGCAATATCTTCGAGGCAAACCAGTCTTGCTTTTTTATTTATTTGTGTAGATGCCAATTTTTTTTCGCTTGTACAATATTTTACTGGCGCCACATGAATTTAGCGTTTGCCAAGATTTCTACAAGACATAAAGTTCAATATTCTATTATAATTTTATTTTATTTCATGTAATTAATTTACTTTAATTGCTTCCAAATAAAGAATAAAACGAACATTGTGTAATTGTTTTATTTTATTTGTGTAAATAACTTAGGACGGAATTACACTTATTTACAATCATTACGTAAATTATGCCATATTAAATAATAATAAGATTTTTAAGAAAATAGACGAAGAAATGAAATGATACGATTTTTAAAACTATCGTGAACGCTCACGATAGTTTTAATCCATTACTAAATTAAATTAAAAAAAAAAAACGGTTGAACTCACAAAAAAAAATACTTACTATATTTTAAGTCAGTATATAGGTAATTTGCCTTTTTTTATAATTTATTTATAATACCTAACCGTGGTTGAGATAGTATTATTCTAAACACATTCAATGCGAGAGGTTAGCCGTTTTTTTATTTTAGAAATTATCTCTGAGAAAAACAAATGAAAATAGTTTCAAGAAAAAAAAGAATTTAAAAAAAACAAAAAGGTGCAGATTAAAAATAAACGCTACAATAATACTTTAGCACCAAATGTCCAGCAAATTCTTAAAATATAATCCTTAATTATTATAAACTAGGGGGCGTCCATAAATTACGTGAGGTGTTTTTTTTAATTTTCTGTCCCTCCCTCCCCCCCTGGTGAGATGTTGTGAGATTTTATTCAACCCCCTCCCCCATACCCCAATCTCACGTGAGATTTTTCAAAATGTGGGTTTCTTACGTAAACACGTTGGATTGTTATTGTAAAAAGAAAAAAAAAAATAAAAAAAAAGAGTAAAAAAATTGCGTGATATTTGCCGAGACCCCCCCCTCTCTCCAACGTAAGATTAGATGAGATTTGAATCGACCCCCTCCCCCCCTTAAACATCTCACGTATTTTATGAACGCCCCCCTACCTAAATGGAAGTTCATTATTACAAAATAAGATTTTTTAAGAATTTTATGGAAGTTTTTCTATAATAATAAGTACAATAAATCTAGCACAATAAATTCTTCAAAATTAAAAAAGATCCAAATATATAAATTATACAACATTATTATGTACTATTAAATTTCCTATTAAATAATTTATTATTATAATTTACTAAGAAATATATTATTATCACGGAAAAATAATAATTTACGTTACACACAAATATTGCATTCAAAATGAGATGAAACCTTTTTAGTGAGTTAGTATCTTTTTTTTTTCTTTTTAATAATATGGCAACATGTGCATTTTGCCAGTGTCGAGTAAATTTCGTGAATGTTCACGGGATATTAAATTATGGTCTCCACTTTCGTGTTTTGCCAGTGTCAAGTTAAAAGTTAGTACCTATCTAAGTTAGAACTTTTAAAATATTAAAAAAAAAAAACGATTTGACAAGGTTGAAATTGGAAGCTTTATTTTTTGTTATAATTTGTGTTTGTAAAAAAAAAAAAAAAAAATTTTTGCTCCAGCCAGCTCCATCTTTAAGTGAAACATTATATTTTTCTACTTTTTGATGGAATTTGAGCGTCGAGTCGCAAGTTTTATGTATTTTCTACAGATTTCATTTTATTATTTCAATTAATTATAATTATTAACTGATATTTATGACCTAAGCATTACTAATTTTCTGTTAACCTTAAGTTAATAAAAAGGTGATTTAACCTTCGCAATTCAAAATACACTTCATCAAAAGTTACAAAAAATAAACGTCACCAAAAAGGTTTCAACCAGTGCAGTTTAAAAAGTTTACAATAAAAAGGTTACAACTCGTTGTGGTAGACTTCAGTCGTTACTTTCAGCTCGTGCTCGTGGAAAGAAGAGCAGTCGGCCGGGTACGCCGCCTGGAAATTAAACGGGTTATTTAATTACTGGGGTGGTGTAGACGGGATGCAAATATGTATGGGTGATAGAGACTCTCGACTTTGTCGTCGCGATTTCGCGGAGACCATTCGGCGACACACGCCTGTCGCCGGTGAATCGCCGGACAGTTGATGTCGCGGATCTCCACGACTTTAGTTTTTAAAAAAAATGTTAGATAAGTAGGTATGTACGTATTTTATTTAAATGGTTGAGATCTATCGCTTGAATAGAGGTAGTTTTGGGGAAGGGACACGCTCTTATTATTATGTACACTACCCATTACTAAGCAACTAGAGCATTGTACCCCACACATTTTTTGGGTTTCGTACATCTAAAAGAAAAAACGAAACCCATAAGGGTTAAGGTAAGGGGGGGGGGGGGGTAGGGGTAAGGGTTAAGGGGGGACCGATTGGTCCTATAAAGGACCAATCGGTTGTCCGTCCGTCTGTCTGTCAAGACCCTTTTAACTCGAAAACCGAACGTGGAAAGTTATGGATTTTAATTTTTATACCATAAGTAGGTGAAATTTTTTTTTTATATTTTCTAAAAAATGTCTCGTCTGCACAGTCATATAAATTCGGTTTAATTACCCGCGGTAGTGTAGGCGCCGCAAATAACAAACATTTGCCAAATTATTCTTGTGTCAGCCCGCAGATTTCACGTTCATTTAGGTTAATGTAAAGCAATGTTACGTTTTTTATATTGTTACGATTTAAAAGTTAAAAATATTTTATATTTCGTAGCAACAGGGATGGCAGGTCAATATACTTAAAATACTTAATTATCTTAATTACGGACCAATTTGTCCGTAATTATTAAGATATGATAATATAAGGATGACACGGAAAATATGATAATATCTGAAATTTTGAAATCTACCACGGTAAAGAGATATACAGTAGTTTGACTCCCTAGAAGCGGCTGAAATCAAGGTCGCGCGAGTTTGAAACAATTTAGGTAGGGTTCGGTAGGCAGCGAGGTGCCGAATAGGCGTTTTTATTGTGAATTACTCAAGATATCAAAAATAATTAAATACTTTGTGATATTTTTACTAATTCACAACCATTATTCGGAAGCTTACTGCATAAAAACGTCTATTCGGCACGTCGCTGCTTACCGAACCCTACCCAAATCGTTGCAAACTCACGCGACCTTGAGTTCAACCGCTTCTAGGGAGTCAAACTACTGTATATCTCTTTACCGTGAATCTACCATTCCAGTACAAAATTAACCTGGCGCCGATGACGCTGCAACCCACGAGGCCAGCTGAGATTCACTGACACAACACTCCACCAGCACGCAAAATGGGCCGAGTGTCCTAGCTTTTTTATTTTATTTATTTAGGTAATACACCAAAATATCTTGAAACTAAGTACCTACAAAAAACCTACTAGGTTTGTGCCGACGCGTACTACATTCGCTCGCTCGAACTGCTACCACAAACCGGTTATCAAGCTGCGTATGAGATTTGCTACCGTATCTTGAGCTGGTTGCGGAACCAGTAGCAAAGAATAGAAACTATTACCCAGTAGGTACCAGTACCAACTACAAAAGCAATCTTTATGTCTTACCTCACAATTGACATCATTCTGTATAGCGTTGTAGAGGTCCCAGAAAGGCCGTCCGTTCTGGAAACTAAGTGCAGCTGATGCCACTAAACTGCTCAACTTCGTCAGACCTGCCTTGAAACCGGGCTCACCTGGGAAATAAGGAAATAATAGTCATTACAAGCTTATATTTACTTACACCTGTCTGTTGGCTGTCCGTATGTCTGTCTGTAATCAAATTTTTTAAATGAAATTTGTCCTGTTTCCTGGTTTCCGATGCAGCTGAAATTTTGCATGCATGGTTATAAATCGGATGAACTTGTTTTTAAAAAGATACTTTTTTTTAAATTTAACTTGTTTATTAACTGTAAAGTTAAATAAAAAAAAAGATACTTTTTTTAATTTAACTTGTTTATTAACCATAACTAAGTGCTAAACAATCAGCGTCAGTGGACAGAATATAGTAGGAAAATAAATGAAAAATACTAGCTGCGCCCAGCGGTTTTACCCGCTTTTCTATAGCCTATGTGTTATATTCTAAGGTCTAAGCTATCTGTATACCAAATTTCAGCTCAATCGGTCCACCCATTTAGGCGTAAAAGAGTAACAAACACACATCCAGACATCCATTCTTACGAATGAATACGTAACAGATAGTTAATTTGATAGCCGTGGTAATTAACTAAAAGGTAAAAATAACACGAATTTGCAATTTAAATTAGTATTTAATTATTATCTTGGATGTATTGTTTTATAACTAAAGCAACCAAAACATCCAAAACATTAATTATTTACTTATTACAAGATTTTATTTCTTTGTTAAATTTATTATGTACTACGGTACTTAAATTTTTTTAAATTTTGTTTGCTTTTTAGATGCTTTTGTTTACTTTCACCTGTCTGTTGTCTGTCTATCTGTAATCAAATCAAGCAAGTTAAATTTGATCCACTTCCCGGTTTCCAATTGAGCTGAAATTTTGCATACCATGTATAAATGGGATGACAATGCAATGTTGTTATGACATGGAGCCGATCTGATGATGGAGCTGAAAGGTGGCCTTAGGAACTCACTAATAAACGACTCAACTCCATCGAGGCGCGGCTCATTTGATTCGTCTTGACGAGTACTTTGATGCTGGATGGTAATAATAATAAAAGCTTGATTTAAAAAGTATATTTTTTTAATTTTTTTTTTATGTGGAGAAGTAAGAAGACGAGCAAGACGCTCTCCTGATGTTAAAAGATAACGCTGCCCATAATCATTACAGTGCTACCCAGAATTTCACAATGATGTGCAATTCTAGGTGCACTGCACCAACGCTTCTTACTCAAGAGACTTAAGATTTTAAGACTCTTTAGCCCAGTAATTTCACTAGCTACAGTGCCCTCCTACCGAAGCACATTAATGTTTGCACATCACTGCTCAGGCGGTAGAATAACTGGCACTGTTGGGGTACCCACCTAGACGACCTCCTGCAAAGGTTGTCTACCCCCGGTAAATATCATTTCTTTCTAAAACAAGGTATATAAATATTATAAAAGGTAATAGGTATGTTACCTAGGTATCGCATAAATTCTAGAAACATGAAATATAAATGTCGTGCTACACGAAAAGCCTATTGTGTAAAATGTAATACATATTTTATTGTTATGGCACAATAAAACGTGTAGCTCGTTTGATACACATCTCGTAAGTTACATCAACCATAATAATGGCGAATGGGCTTTCATACCTAGGTACCTATAATTTCCTTTAATATTATATGCCTACTAGCTGCGCCCGGTTTTACCCGCAGTACTTATGTAGCCTATGTGTTATTCCGGGGTCTAAGCAATCTTTATACAAAATTTCAGCTCAATCGGTCCACCCGTTTAGGCGTGAAAGAGTAACAAACATCCGACATCCATTCTTACAAACTTTCACGTTTATAATATTAGTAAGTTGGTAAGATTATAGTAAGTTTATAAAATATAATAAATAATAAGGTATAGGTATTAAAAACTGAGTTAGAAATTGTTGCCTTTATGGTGTTGCTTTTAGACCCTGGAAAAAACGATATGTATCCTGGGGGTGAGCGGTGAGACAACGAAGCGCCATAATCGGGGTTACGGGCATGACGAAACATTAATCCGCGAATGACATAACTTAACTCTACGATTTTTAAAACTATCGCGAGTGTTCTCCATAACTAAAAACAAAAACGGCACTACTCACGTCTAATATTGTCGAGAATATCTCGACTACGGTTTCGGACAATTACGATGTCCTTCATCAGGAGTTCACGCCTGCAGTAACCGACGCTGACTGAGCGTCGGTTTTTGTTTTTAGTTATAACTAGCTGACCCGCGCGCACTTCGTTGCGCGTGAGAGTCAATTAATAAAGCGAATTCGGTGCTGCTATTTTGACTATGATAGTATTTCCATCCCCGTGACTTTGTAAGCGTAAAATAAGGCATGGCTATATATTATTTGCTCCCGCTGTGGGTAGCGAAGAATATCGGGTTGGGTATTTCTATGCAGTTTTGTTCGCTACCGTAGAAACCAATCCTATGTCCTTTCCCAGAGGTCAAATTATCTCAGTTGAGCGGTAGTTTATCGCCTTCATAAATTTTCACGCCTCTTTTCAGGAATTAAAACTATTTGTGGTCCTTTCCCGGTAACTCTTTAACTTATCTCTACTGTAATGTACCTCAGCTAAATTATTATTCGTTACTAATTTCTCACACCATCCTTCCCGCGACTCAAATCAATTCCATGGTTCCTGAATTCCCATTAAATCTCTGATCCTCCTTCCCCCTCCTTTAATACTTAGTCTCCTTAAAGTTAATTTCTGACATAAAAAAACTATTCATTAACAGAACTTAACAAAATATCAGCTCATTTTCGGTTCAGCGGTTACTAATTTCCATGCAAACGTTTTTGTGAAAAAATTCCTGTTCTGGTGAGAATTTCACAAAATCCCTTCTTATCGGTCGCCTACGTTACATAAAGAATACGTTGTCCAAATTTTAGCTAAAACGAAGAAGCGGTTACCTTTCCTACACAAACTGGATCCCTCTTTCCTCCCCTCAAAGGTTGATTTCTGGGATAAAAAGTATCCCATATCTTTTTTTAAGACTTAATCTACCTTTGTATCAAATTTAAGCGCAATAGGGTCAGCGGTTCTAAATTTCCCATTAATTTCTGTCAAAATAAATATTTAATGTTCCTAAACACAACTCAAACCATGATTTTACAAAATTTCGATTCAATCGGTTTAGTTGTTACGGATTTGCATACAATTGTTTTTTGTAAATAAATCCCGTTCCAGTGGGAATTTAGCAAAAGCCCTTCTCGTGAGTCGCCAAAACCACCTAAAAACACGCTATCCAAATTTCAGCTCAAATAAAGAAGCGGTTAACGATTTCTTACGCAAACTTGCACCCCCCCCCCCCCCCCCTTTCCTCCTCTTTAATGTAGATTTCTGGGATAAAAAGTATCCCATTTTTTAGGACTCAATCAACCTCTGCACTAAATTAATTTAAGCTGAATAGGGTCAGCGCAGCGGTTCTAAATTTCCCATACAAACTTTGACCCCCCCTTATAAGTTAATTTCTGATATAAAAACTATTAAAAATTTCCTTAACAAAACTCAAACCATCATTTTACAAAATTTCAGCTTAATTGGTTTAGCGGTTACGGATTTGCACACAAAAGTTTTTTGGGAATAATTCCCGTTCCTGTAAGAATTTCACAAAATCCCTTTTTATCGGTCGTCTTAGTTTATGTAACTAAGAACACGCTGTCCAAATTTCAGCAAAAACAAAGAAGCGGCTAACGATTTTTTACACAAACTTGCACCCCCCTTTTTTCCCTTAAAAGTTGATTTCTGGGAAAAAAGTATTGCATATCATTTTTTAGGATTAGATCTACCGCTGTACCAAATTTAAGCTCAATAGGGTCAGCGGTTCTAAATTTCCCATACAAACTTTGACCCCCCCTTTACCCCCCTTAAAAGTTAATTTCTGACATAAAAACTATTCAATGTTCCTAAACACACTTCAGACAATCGTTTTACAAAATATCAGCTCAATCAGTTCAGCGGTTACAGATTTGGATACAAACGTTTTTTAGAATTAATTCCCGTTCCCGTGGAAATTTTGCAAAATCCCTTTTTATCGGTCATCTACGTTACATAAAAAATACTCAAACTTCTACCCCCCCCCCCTCTTCCCCCTTCAAGGTTGATTTCTGGGATAAAAAGTATCCCATATCATTTTTTAGGACTCAATCTCCCACTGTACCAAATTTCAGCTCAATGGGGTCAGCGGTTTTAAATTTTCCATACAAATTTCGACCCCCCTTTACCCCCCATTAAAAGTTAATTTTCGTCAAAAAAAAATTAACGTTCCTAAACACGATCTAAACAAACGTTTTACAAAATTTCAGCTCAATCGGTTCAGCGGTTACGGATTTGCATACAAACATTTTTCGGGAATAATTCCCGTTCCCGGAGGAATTTTGCAAAAATCCCTTTTTATAGGTCGCCTTCGTTACCTAAAGAACACGCCGGTTTAAATTTCAGCTTAAACAAAGAAGCGGTTACCGATTTCCTATTCTAACTTTGACCTCCTTTATCCCGCCTTAGAGGTTGATTTTTGGAATAAAAAGTATACCATACAATTTTTTAGGACTTAATCTACCTCTGTACCAAATTTCAGCTCAATAGGGTCAGCGGTTTTAAATTTTCCATACAAATTTCGACCCCCCTTTACCCCCCCTTAAATGTTAATTTTCGTCAAAAAAAAAAAATTAATGTTCCTAAACACAATCTAAACAATCGTTTTACAAAATTTCAGCTTAATCGGTTCAGCGGTTACGGATTTGCATACAAACGTTTTTCGGGAATAATTCCCGTTCCCGGAAGAATTTTGCAAAAATCCCTTTTTATACGTCGCCTTCGTTACCTAAAGAACACGCTGGTTTAAATTTCAGCTTAAACAAAGAAGCGGTTACCGATTTCCTATTCTAACTTTGACCTCCTTTATCCCGCCTTAGAGGTTGATTTTTGGAATAAAAAGTATACCATTCAATTTTTTAGGACTCAATCTATCTCTGTACCAAATTTCAGCTCAATAGGGTCAGCGGTTCTAAATTTTCCATACAAACTTCGACCCCCCTTTACCCCCCTTAAAAGTAAATTTCTGACAAAAAAACTATTTGATGTTTCTAATCACAATCCCAACTATCGTTTTACAAAATTTCGGCTTAATCGGTTCAGCGGTTACGGATTTGCATACATTCGTTTTTCGGGAATAATTCCTGTTCCTGAGGGAATTTTAAAAAATCGCTTCTTATTGCACGATGAAATCTTCTTACGAATACGCTGTCCAAATTTCAGCTCAATCCGTCCAGCCGTTTGGGCTGTGCGTTGATAGAACAAAAGTGTACGAACGATTTTATATAATAGATAAGTAAATCTTTAGATAGATATAACTCTTTTATTTAAAAACCGATTTAAATAAAACCAATACTATTTACAAATTAGAGAAATTTGCAACGTTTTAGCGAAAACTGCATACAATTCGGTTGTGCCGTTTTATCACACATAAGTAATAACCTTTTTACAAATTAAGCCTAATAAAACTACTCTGGTAAATTTTCGTTTATGGCCACATCGATAGATGGCGTATTTTTAGTTTGTCGCACTTTTTGCTTTTTGATTTTTTTGAATTGAATTTACTTTATATTCTATTACTTTTACTTCGAAATTTTGATGTAAATTAGGGGCGATGTGTCCGATATAAATGATTATTATTTATTTTATTATTTTATTTTACGTTTCCCTAGGAAAAATTGACAAAATGTTTTACGATCTAGATCGCGCAAGCGACTTTTTCGCGTCGTTTTGTTCATATGCGTATTTTCACAGTTCACCTTAGTAAAGGATCACAATGAATGGGGAGAAATTTCCATTCTTATTATATGTATGGATATGGATGGATATGGATATGGATGGATATGGATTTAACTCCTCAGCTACTAGCGTTTCAATTGTTTTTTAGCAGGGTGGATTGAATTAGTTTCTAGCATTCTTAAATTAAAGCCTAAATTCGAATGGGGTGGTTGCGGCCCGATCGAACCACTCCGGAGTTTAGGGGTTAACTTTGGTATCATCTAATACGAGTAACATTGTTACTTTGGTATTTATTTGAAATTCTATCTGAAAGTAACAATCAACCTTTCGTTCAAAAGGTCCTTATCTATTCTAGTCTTTTACTTCTATTACCCCTTTATCTAAATCTATAAAAGGATAGGATGACTGACTGACTTATCTATCAGCGCACAGCTCAAACTGCAGAACGGATTGGGTTGAAATTTGGGATATGGAAAGGTTTTATTATGTAGGCCTAAGATGTGAAAGCTAAGAGCTAAGATAGGATAGCTAAGATATACAATGCGGGCAAGGCCGCGAGCACAAGTTAGTTATATTCAAAAGTGATGCATTCTATACTCACCCTTCTGTTCCGGATGGCTGTTAACCAGACACATGAGATGCTCCTGGCAATGCGGCGCGGACACCGAGTGCTTGTAGGCTCGGTACACTCGCAGCACCGGCTCGATGATCTCCAGGTTCAACGTGTCCGTCAGTCGGTCTGCCACGGCGTTGTAATCGCCTTTGGATGTCATTGATTTGGTGGCCTTCTCTGCTAGTTTTAGCGTTTTCTGGAAGGAGGGTGGTTTTTTGAATGATGAATGGGAAAAGATGATGGAAAGCTACTTGATGCAAATGGCAGAAGATCATCAAAAACATCTATGCAGAAAAATAGCGGGTTAAACTCTAGTTTGGCTAAATTTACTAATGGTGGCTGTTTAACTCTTGATTTTGGCTAATTATGCTGGTGGCTAACCCTTCATCATCACTAGTGACAATATGATAGTTCCTCTGCCTCTCAATCTATCTCACAAGGTTGTAGACGTATAAAGGCAATGGTAACCACTCATTTCACGGCCATCTGCTTTTGAGTCAGCGTCTAACATAAAAAAGTTCATCTACCCTATTGTACGAGCTATGTATAAGGTAGCGACTGGCCTGACCCATTTAAAATAGCATAGAATATTGAGCTAGACTAGACCTAAGCAATACATACATGCATTGTTTAATTAATAAATTAGTGTTACTACAGCGCTCGTTGGGTTTGATTCATTCCAGCATATATGGTAGCATAATGGAATTGTGGTAGGTACAGGACCGAAACGGGGTCCACTACACCTATCATAATGTTCCATTCCTACAGAAAGACAAAGTACAAAAGGAAAAGATACCTTCAAATTTTCAAATGCTGGTTTGACGTACTCCGTAACATCGGTCTCAATGTCCATGTATTTCTTCAGCACGTAGTTGATCAGTGCTATGATGGACTTCTCAGGTTTCTTCATATTAAACTGGATGCTCTTGGGCAAGCCCTGGGCGTCTAGGAAGCCGTTGACTAGGTACTGCCCTGATGATAGGTATCTGGAAAAATATATCATAATATAAGTATCTTCTACTTCCAGATCAATTTCCACATTTAATTGTCCTTTTTTGTCTCAATATAGGTATCTATTATCACTAAAAACCCCATATACTTATCCGATTACAATATTTTACTATATAAACAATCCCTTAAACTATATTAGAAACTATTGGGATGGTCCTCTTTTGCCTTGTTCATCTTCTTGCATCAAAACGGAGAATGCAAGACGAGAGGATTCCAATAAAGTTCCTAAACAAGCTACGGTCAGTTCAAAATACACATGATTAGGATGATAATATAATATACTTACTTCTGGTAAACTTCAGGCTTGGCAACATGCACCACAATATCAGTCAGATATTTAGCAGCGGCTTTGATCCAGTGTCTTCTGAACGAGTGGTTCTCGAAGCTCTTGAACATGGTCTCAAAGCTGATCTTCCCATCTGGCCCAGCGAAGGATTTGAATGCACGCTTCAATCCAGACTTCTCCCACACAGTCTTACCTAGTTCCGAATTGATGAACAAGTCCCAATACAGATGGGCTTTTTCTAAGAAAGGTGGTAGGAAAGATGCGTGATCTTTGTGTTCATGAGCGATTTTCTCAGATTCTGTATCTGATAGAGAAGTGATGGCATTCATAATGACAGGAAGGAAACCAGCTGCGTCTTTATTCGCCATCAGTCCTGAAGCCAGGTTCAAAATGCCTTCTAAGTTGAAATCATTGTTGGCTTCACGTTTTGGTCGTGATGGTGCTTCGGTGGAAGCCATGTTTTGGGCGAACATGGAGATCATAGATCCTATTAACGCTGGGTTTATGTTGTTGCCGCCTTCGCTACCACCTAGTAGGCTGCCAAGACCTGGAAAATTTAATCTATTTAACATTTTTACTAAATGGTTTGATTAGAATTGAAACTAGCGGACTGAACAGGGATTTCTTCTTATGATTCGGACTATAGGCATGATGTATCGGTAAAAGAGTTACTAGCGATACAATGTTTTATTAAAGTTTTAACCATATTATACAGTCATGCGATTTATCGGCGACTAAGTGATGCTTGCGGCTTCGTCGATTTAAGGATTTCTTTTCGTAGACCAGATCCAGCTTTTGCAATAAAATCTGTATGCCAAATTTTAACAAATCATTTGGGAATCTCAGCTGGGCGTTAATATATCAGTTCCGCTATCACTTATAATAAATATTAATGTTTCTTATGCCACTCAAACGACTCATGTGTCATAAGACAACAATAATCTTTAAAGGAAACAAGTGAAATTTAAAAAATACTTTTTAAAAACAAGCTTTAACTATTGTTATCATCTTGCATCATAAAGAACTCGTCAAGACGAATCAAATGAGCCCAAACTCGATGGGGTTGCGTTGTTTTATGACGGAGTTCCTATGGCCACCTTCCAGCTCCATCATCAGATCAGCTCGATGTCATAAAAATATTGCATTGTCATCCGATTTACACACGCATGCAAATTTTCAGCTCAATTGGAAACCGGGAAGTGGGTCAAATTAAACTTGCAAGATTTGATTACAGACAGACAGACAGACAACAGACAGGTGAAAGTAATATAAAGCTTGTAATAAAGAAAAATGTAGTTAAGACAAATTACACAACGACTCATGGGAAGGAATAATATTCTACTTATACCTAAGGATACTAAAGATGGGAATTTGTTTTCACGGCTCATAGAGTGGAGTAATCACGTGCAAAATGGATCAGATTTGGCCGCCATCCAAAGATATACTGGCTACAAATAACAAAGGGACATTAGTGGTAATCTAGCTTACTTATTGAGTTTTGGAAGAAAACAGCTCAAATGGAAGATGGTGGAAATTCTAGACTATACGTATTAGTCAGTCTATAGTCAATCTTAAATGGCAATTTGTGATTTGTTGAATTATTCCTCAGGGAACTTTGTGTATTAAGTTGCTAATAGTAGGTACCTATATCCCTTAGGTATAATCAGTATTCAGAATAGTCACATTTTGCTCTCAAAGATGATTTTGAATTCAGTTTTGAAAGGCTTGTGAATTTAATTACGGAGTTATCTAATATAAGTAAGATCTAATAGATAGTTTTCTCTCCTCATACATGTTTTTGAATTAAGTTTTGAAAGGACGCTCTGGCTTTACTTATTAGGATGACATCTCACGACTATTATTAGAAACGAAGGGTGACCAAAAGATGACTCTTACCGCAGCCAAAGTTTTTTCCTCTAGGGGAACGAACCCTAATAATAAATAAAATAGTACCTGACAACACATCACCCCCATCTCCGCCGCCCTGTGCAAACAGAGCTCCCAAGTTCTTAGCTCCATCGCCCTGCATCAGAGAGCTGACGATGCTGCCGAGAGCACCCATATTGTTCCCTCCACTACCACCATCGCCCATGTTTTGGAGGAAGGCGGAAGCCAGGTTCATCAGGTCATCGTTAGCCAGAGATGGTATAGAAAGAGAGCACACGATTGTGAGCAGGACAGATAGACGCACCATCTTGAAATCTGTAAAGAAAGAATAAAATAATTAGGTATATAGCTCAGTTCAGAAGAATACTGATGATTTTATTTTTAAGTCTTTATGGAGAATTTTGTTTTATTTATTTTTTATTCTTAGGGGCTGCGCAGACGGCACACTTTTTGTGCGATCGAGTCTGCGGCGCACAAAAAGTCTGCATGGCGCGCAAAAAAGTCGGTTGCGGATTTTTCACAGACTCAACGCACACGACGCACATCTTCGATCATTCTGTCGGTAGAGCTGTAGGGACGTAGACGCTATGGAAATCGTGCAGAGATCGCGAAGTATTATTTTGTACATGCGAAGTACAGAAAAAGAAGAAGAAAGAAGCGTTACGTCCACCCCTAGCAAACGCAGATTGCCGACTAAAGTGTGTGCCGTCTGCGTTAGCGCGCGTTGAAGCAAACGTTCAATTTTTAAAGTAAAACTTCTTTAGGCGCGACTAGGGAGTAACTCAGATTTTTTTTCTGACGGAAGTAACGCTTACTTTTTTTTTTTTCTGACGGAAGTAACGCTTACTATAGTCTGTGTAGTTTCCGCCATTTAAAAATAATAATTCTGATTGGTTGTAAGTATATGTCATATACTATGGTCTGTCTAATTTCTTTTTTTTTTTTTAATAATATGGCAACATGTGCATTTTGCCAGTGTCGAGTAAAATTCGTGAATGTTCACGGGATATTAAATTGAAGTTTTACTTCAATCGCGCGTAAAGGTTACACGCACACACTTTTTTTCACACACTTTTGTGCGGAGCGGCGCGGTGCGGTCTGCCCGAATTACACGGATTATTTGTGCGCCGGACTTTTTGCGCGTCGTGTGCGTTACTGCACATAATTGCATAGGTTCTATTTTCACAGACTAAAAAGTGCGTCATGGATAGTCTGTCGTCTGCGCAGCCCCTTAATTTTGTTTTTTGTACTATTGAATTGCATAATAACTTTTGCTTTTTTTGCTAAACTAAAAATTGCTGGAAAAATTGCCAAACAGTAATTTGACTCTGACAGTGATAATATTAGGGTAACCAGTCCAGTTAGAGTTTTTACTCCAATTATTTTATTACTAGTAGTTCGCCTCGAACGGACTTCGCAGACCCAATTTCCCTGAAAATGTTAAAACTTTGGGTTTTAAGGTAGGACCTACGAAGTATAAATGTATGTAAACTTTAACCTATAATATTCGTAAAAGGAAAGGAAAACATGCCAAAATTGAAAATAATTTTAAAACTCAAAATACGTAACGGATATTTAAAAAAAAAACTTCATCTCTGTGAGTGGGCATTAGAAGAATTGGAATTGGCAAAAAGTATTTGGCTTTACTTGTGTTTTATAACAAAAAAATGCAGCGACTTTACGACAGCAATTATATTGATATTGTAGCAAATTCTAACATTTTTGTCGTAGCAGCCGACGATGATTTAGACTTGGAGTGAGAACACTTGGAGAGTCACGTGTAACATTTTGGCTCGCAGGTTTTCAAGAAGTACCTAACTACAGCTACTGAGCAAGTCAAAGAGTCCTTGTTCAAGGCATTGTCAGACTTTTTATACGAGCAGCTCAACGACCATATTTGCACTTTCCATCAGGAGGGATGTGATCAAATGTAGGCCTAAATATTAATGTTTAAAAAAAACTTGTGGATGAACTGTACAAGCAGGGATCTCGGGCCCAGTACAACAATGCCTTCAGGATGCTTTTGGCGCTGCCTCGATACTGTAGAGCATCAGGGATGTTTGCAGATGCTAAAGTGAATGATAGTTTTAATGTCATAATAAATAATATATGCCATTCAAACGAACATTGAATCATGTAACCAAGATAACCATTAAAAATAATCCCAATAAGTTTCTGGCTCGTTCTTCTCATTGATATGCTTTTCGAACGAGCGGTAGAGTCTTAAAATAGATCTAAATAATAGTTAAATTTACTTTCAAAAGTGGAGCACTGTAGCCATCGAGGACATATCCAATAGAGGGGCAATAGACAAAGTTTTCCTTGAAATATTTTTTTTCACAATTTGACGACTCCGCCCACTTTTCCTATTGGCTACTCTGCTTTTAGTGATAGGAAACGAAAAAGTTTCAATTTAAAAATCGATTTAGCCATGAAATCGATTTAAATATCGATAATTCGTAATTATTTTTGTTTTGACGGACAATGTTTTAATTTTACATTTTTTGGTACCTAAAGAGTGGCGTTTTTGAAAAGAAATATTGTAGGTTAGGTCTCAATAAAATGCTTTGCAGTTTGTTGTGGACATAGTGGAATGTATCATGTTGCTTCCATGTCGCGTTTATGGTATGGTATGGTATAGTGAGCAGACTCCTTAATACTCATTGCTTGCAATTTGTACTATTTATTCCACTTTTCATATTAATTATTATCATGTACCTATTTACGAGCATTAAAATATTTTGGAATAGGTAGTTTTGTGTGTTTGTTATCTTTTCACAGATTAACGACTCAACTGGTCAAATGTAGTATAATAATTAGCTAAAGATTCTTTAGTAGATAAGAGTAGGGGAAACTGGGTAACAATGGATAATGGGGAACAGTGAATAAATTCCAATAAGTATCTGTGCTTTAGTTATTCACTCACACCGAATGAACTGAAATGAGCCGTGGGTGATACCAATCGTTCAATCCAGTCCACACTGAGCTGTGGTTGAAGAGAGACCCGCTGCCGAAAATTGGGGAACAATGATTAACAAAAGTAAATTTTCACTACTTTTTGAAAAGTGTTTCACGTAGTTCTGGATTCAATTTTTATTTTTCCGATAGATAATTTGGGATCGGTAATGTTTTAATTTTGTGTTTTCTGTTTTACAACTTTGATACTCGTGATAGAATATTATTTTTTTTAATTAGTTTGGTCAAACGGTCGTTGGGTAACAATGAATAATCGGCCGCTGGGTAACAATGAATAGGTTATTCATTGTTCCCCATAACAAACAAGCATGGGGTACAATGAAAATTACCTCGTTCTTATTTACTTTTGAATCTTATCCTTTATTATTTAGGTATATAAAATGGCACGTAACTATATTCGAAAGACATCCAAAGCTGCGCAACGCTCTATCTCTGATAAAATTTTAAAATGTAGCCAAATAGATGAATTGGAAATGGATTCATTGAAATTTGAAAAAAAATATAAAATTGACTTGCAAATGTACTCTATTGTAGCCTATTTGGATAAATGAAGTTTGAGTGCCACCTCGGGGTGCCGGACAACGGCATATATCGACACAATGTCAATATGTTCAACATCTTCAAATTTCAACCCAATCAGTTCCGCGGTTTGGGCTTTGATTTAATAGATCAGTCAATCAATACTCTGTCAGGCATTTCTTCCATATATTTATTAGACATAGGTTGTATACAAGTGAAATAAAAATAAAAAAACTTAAAAAACAAGCTTTTGTAATTCTAGAACCATGCTATGTACTTTCTTCAAGAAATTGTCATTCGAATCAAATGAGCCCAAACTCGATGGGGTTACGTCGATTAATTACGGAGTTCGTATAGCCATCATCAGATCCAGCCTTCTAGCTCCATCATCAGATCAGCTCCATGTCATAATAATATTGCATTGTCATCCGATTTGCACGCAAAATTTCAGCTCAATCGAAAGCGGGAAGTGGGTATAATTTAACTTGAAAGATTTGATTACAGGCAGACAGACAACAGATAGGTGAAAGTAGCTAAAAGCTTGTAAAAACGTGATTTTTATACTTTTAATTACGATTTAAATTACAATTGAGAAGAGATTGTTTTTTAAATATATTTTTGATGAATAAATGCAGTTTTTATGTTACAGCCTTAAGAGTTAAATACAATTTGATCTTCAATTATTTAAAGAAAGTTATTTTCCATGACAAACTCAAGTTTCTTTCACTTTTTGTGCCTCATATTTCCATTAAAATTCATTGTACCCCATTGGTTCATTGTTACCCGAGCAATTATTCATAGTGACCCAGTCCTGGGGAACTATGAATAATTTCCCATTTTTTGTTAAATGCCTCACTGAGTCGTAATTATTGATGTTAGCGTCCAAATTATGTGCTCCCCTTGTGCTTCGATAATGTATCTATAGTATTTGTGTAAAAATAATTTCCTAGATATAAAGAGTATAGTAATTTTTAGCGTTAGAAAAAACGTTATTCATTGTTACCCAGCTTCCCCTACTTTCGATGGTTAAACCCACTGCAAACTGCTAGCGTTCAATATCCTACGATTCCTAAGCATATAAAAGAAAGTCATCATCTTTATCAGCTAGGACATAATATGCCCACAGAACATAGGCGCTGGTTTTATTCAACGGCAGCATGCAATTTAGACCCTGGTGTACAAATATGTTTCAATCGATTATCATTAGTCGATTAAATCGTTAAAATATTCACAACACTGTTTATACACGAATCGTTAAACAAGGATAGCTATTTGGAGAATACGCTTTGTTAGAAAGAGAGGTAAACGTCAAATGTTCGAAAGACCAGCATAACTTGATCCCTCGCTAGAACAAAAATTATTAAAAATTTTGAGGGTTTTTTTCGTTTTTGGGGATATTAATACCCATTTATTAAATTTAAATACTATATATGAATTCTTTATGATATAATAAAATGGTAAACAGTTTTATAAAAAAATAAAATGTCGTATTTTTTTAGTTAAAGAGAATATTCCGTGAGGTCCGCGTAGTTCCTTAAACTGGCCGCTACTAAACGGCGCGTCACGTGGCGCTACGAGTGGGGTAGCAAATACAACCAGTGTTGATATACAAAAAATCCGCCGATGCCCTCCCCCTGACTGTAGCCTATTTGAATAAAAAATTGAGTTTGAGTTTGATTAAATGTAGTAAGTATATTACGTATTATTACTAATCATTTATTTATGAAAAAACTAAAAAGAATGCCTAAATTTAGGGCAAATAATTATATTATATACTACTCGTATTATGTAAACTTGAAAATAAGCATTCTGGGCACTCTGCCATCTGACAGTGGTTTGGAGCACTTGGATTTTCTGTAGATCGGCTTGTGGCCGATCTGTGGTTAATAAAAGTGTTCTTTACTGCTGTAGTAGCTGTAATACTGTTAGTTTGTTTTTCTTGAAAATAAGTAAATAATGTACCAACTTCCAACGGTAGGATCTAGGTAAACGAGGATAATATTCAAACTTGACGTATCGAATAAATACTATGAACATATTCTGCACCCGCACGATCATTAAAATTCATAATATTTTGAGTAAGTCAGCAGGGCTATTTACTTATCCGTAACGGAACCGCACCGAGGACCGAATTGTTAAAAATGTATGAAATGACGTATTACGTCATATCGATTTTTGATAATTCGGTCTTCGTTTCAGTTCCCTGACGGATAAGTGAATATCCCTTAATTTCTCATATTATTATAATCGATAAATATTGTAATTTTGTATTCCCTGTAACTCTACAACCCTTGCATCGATTTGGCTCATTTTTGAACGTGAGAATCCTTATAGTTTGTACTACTTGTTGACAAAGTTTTATCAAGACTGGATCATCAGTTTCATTGTAATAAAGCAATCTCTATAACTCTAGGACTCTTCGACCGATTTGGCTCATGTTCGAACTTAAAAATTCTATTGTTTTATACTACGTGCTTGCAAAGTTTTATAAAGATTAGACTATCCGTTTTCAAGTTATCGCGTAACAAACATACATACAAACATACACTTTTGATAATATATTTATGTCGGTTATAAAAAATGCGTATATATTAGAAAAAAAATTATCAGCGCACCAGTTATGAAATTATCGGCAGACCTATCGTAAAAACTTTATGTCACCTATATTCTGCAACTCTGGAGCCTATTTGGCTATTTTTTTTTCACTAAAATTATCCGATTGACCTACTTAACTTGTGTGAAAAATTTCATTTAAAATGGATTAACCGTTATTGAGTAAATATCTATCAAACTCAATCTCCAGAGGTCAACCGTTAAACTGGTCATAACGCAGGCTTTTCGCGGCTCTCGACTCTAATGCCGGCTCCTCATTCACGCGCGATCCGCACGCGAACGCCGCGATTTGTGAATGTGGATAGTTTCACGGCATCGCGCCTAGCGTTCGCGGCTTCGCGTTCGCGGGTCGCGGCGTTCCCCGATCGGAGTCGGTTTTTCTACCCGCGTCAAAGGGATCGCGCTCGGTTCACAACTCGCGATGTGTGGGTGTAGATGCTATCGTTACCGTGAACCGCGAACCGCGAAGTCACGGCATGAATATCACGGCGCGGATCGCGCGTGAATGAGGAGCCGGCATAAGACCTCGCTTCGCTCGGTCGATTAGATAATAATATTATGATGAATATAGGAAAAAATTATGACCACACAACAAAATATCCGCACCTCCTCGTAACAGAGCCTTTGTGAAAAATAAATCACGCTTTACGAGGAAAATACAATAGTTATTATTAATTCCTATGTGCAGTCACGTCATTGACATGTTTCTCATATCATAAAGGTATTATCAGTTAGCATAGAATTATACTAAACAATATTATAGATACCTAGTAATAAATGTACGTTATGGCATAGTCAGTGCAAATAACACAAATCAACCTACATAAGGCATGTAATCATACCTATGTAATAATACGACCCTGCCGCTCCAGGATTAGTTTTATTAGCCACCAACGGAAGTGCTAACGCAACCCAACAGACAGTGCTTAAATCGTCTGCAATAGACGCAAAGGCCGATGATGATGATGATGTAATAATAAAGCACCATCTGAAAAAACCTACTTTACAGCAAAGAATTTTGAAGTTCTATGCTTGCCACAAATGCTGTCCTATCTTTTTGAACCTTGTGTAACATTAATATTATGAGTGTTTCACAGTCAAAAAAATTAAGAAAAAATTTGTGCCAAGTCAAACTTCAAATTGTTGTATCCTGAAAATAGGGATTTTCAGAAGTAACTACGACTACTTTTCATGGGCAGGCGTTATTGATTAACATGAGTTGAGTATCGGGCTCACAGATTATCTCATACATCATCATTCATCTATAGCATAAAAAACCTTTTAGTCACGACTGTCACGCCAGGCAATATCAGCAGTTCTGTGGACATAGGTATGCCATTTCGAACATTCAATACGTATTATTTCTTTTCCATTGATTTTATGGGTGTATTAATATAATAAATGTACCTACGTAGCCAGCAAAACAAAGGTAATTTTGTAAGAGGCAAACGGCAAGAGGTGTTTTATGTTTATTGTACCATTTTACGAGTATGTCGCAATAACTGATACGTTCACCTACCCTAAGGCTCACCCCACACTGAGCGACAGCGACTTTCGCACGAACAAAATTCCCCCACACTAAACTCTTGGCCCCTGATCCACTACAAGGCTCTCTAGTATCTGTTCCCAACGTCTCCTGTGTTACTTTGGCCACATTGCTCGGAGGGATCCAGACAACCTCGAAAAGTTGTTGGTCGGTAAGGTTGAGGGAAAGAGACCTCGCGGACGGTCACCGATGCGATGAACGGACCAAATAAAATCCCTTACCGGCATGCCAGTGGCTCAGGCCATGAGATCAGCGACGGATAGAACAACCTGGCAGAGTGTAATTCGAAGAGTGATGGCAAATCCTGCAGACTAGACACGACCTTCACTTAGTAAAGATAACGACTATGAAGAAGAAGAAACTCCTGATGAAGAATATCGTAATTGTCCGAAACCGTGGTTGAAATCTCAACAAAAATTTGCACGTCAGTGAGAGTCACGACGACAACGTTGCTATGTCGCAACGATCGGCAGGCCTATTGGCCATCGCACACCCACATGTAAAACACGAGAATCCATAGACATACATGAGTACATTACTTGTTTAAACCTCTTTATTAATATGAGTAAAATACGAGTAACAAACGCAGTAATGTATATTGAAGTGCACAACAATATTAGTGGGTGTGAATTAGCGTATAGCCCTGCTGATTACTAGGTGAGACATCTGACATACACGCCGCCGGAAAACCACCGAAAAGTCTTAACGCTTACGTTGTTGAGGTATCGCGATTGACGATGTCGCGTCGTCGAGATTCGAGATTCGCTGTCGCCTAATGTGGGAGCGGCCTAACTGTAGCTATGTGAACTTTATGATGACTCGTTTTGGAAAGAACCATGATAAAATTAGGTACTTTATTGTGTGTTACGAATTACGATGGTTACGATGAAAACGGGAGTGGCATTAATAAGATTAGATAATTCTTGCTAAACAACAACACAAATTAAATACACGTACATATTTTGACATTCTAAGTGTTACAATAGCGATCTTTTCCAGACATCTAAGAGATATTACTGATATCCGATTAACAATTGCTTAAAAAAATAAAACGGTCAAGTACGAGTAGGACTCGAGCACCGAGGGTTCCGTATAAACCTACGGCATTCTACGGAACCCTAAGGTAAAGTGGGTATAATATTATATACTGTAGGTTTTGATTCCCTTGCGAGTACTTGCGAGTTTGAAAATATGCGGCTAAAATTGCTGTTTCTTTTGATTTCGTTGACATAGATGTTTGATTTTTTTACAGCTTAAAGGTATTATATGCTTTAGTATTTGATATGAATTTCAGTTTAATACCTGCACGCGTTCATGAGAAAAGGGGTAGTAAGTATGAAATTATTCAAAATATTTTTTTCATATGATGATATTAAAAATTTATGGTTTTCTCAATTTTTCCTCTATTTGTGCTCTTAGGAGTTGCTTCGTGCCAAATTTCAAGATTCTGAGTTTACGGGAAGTGCCCCGTAGGTTTTGATTTATTTGGTAATGTCGAAAATTTGCTGAAATTTGCGACATATTCGACTATATCTTTTGATTGCGTTGGCCTAGAAGTTTGAATTTTTCACAGCTCTAAGAAACAATGGACCTTAGTATTTCCTATAAATTTCAGCTTGTTACCTCCACGCGTTCCTGAGAAAAAGGGGCTTGACAGACAGACGGACGGACGGACGGACGGACGGACGGACGGACGGACGGACGGACAACAAAGTGATCCTATAAGGGTTCCGTTTTTTCCTTTTGAGGTACGGAACCCTAAAAACAACTTCAAGCTACCATAATAAAAAATGGCGAGACAATAACTTGCTAAAGTTTATAACCACCGTTAATTATGGCCGAACATGGTAGCAGTAACCAGCATCTAAACCTAAAATGTGGGAAAAATTAAATCACTCTATGAGGCTAAACGTCCATTGGAAAATTTGCCTTTTGGTTTGACTTATTTATGCTATAACTAGTTGCACCCAGCGGTTTTACCCGCAGTACTTATGTAGCCTATGTGTTATTCCAGAGTCTAAGCTACCTATATACAAAGTTTCAGCTCAATCGGTCCACCCGTTTAGGCGTGAAAGAGTAACAAACATTTTGACATCAATTCTTACAAACTTTCACGTTTATAAATTAGTAAGGTTAAATCCTATGAGGCTGAACGTCCGGTCCATTGGAAAATGTGCCTTTCGGTTTGACAAAATTATGGTAAAAAACTAGCTGCGCCAACGGTTGTACTCGCTGTAGCCTATATGTTATTCCAGGGTCTAAGCTATCTCTATACCAAATTTCAGCTCAATCGGTTCACCCGTTTAGGCGTGAAAGAGTAACAAACATTCTGACATCCAGACATCATTCTTACAAACTTTCACGTTTATAATATTACTAGTAACTGTACTAATACTAATATCTAAGGTATCTAAATATATAAAAGGAAAAAGTGACTGATTGACTGACTGATCTATCAACGCACAGCCCAAACCACTGAACGGATTGGTTTGAAATTCAAAACATAGATAGGTCATATTACGTAGACCTCCGCTAAGAAAGGATTTGTCCACACGGGCAAAGCCGCGAGCATAAGCTAGTAGTCCTATATACCTAAAGGTAATATAGCTTATATGATAGCCCAATCTACCCAGGCACTAGCACGTAAACAAATGCTCAGAAAGCATGGAGTGATGGTTAATTTACCATTGTTTTAACGAAGTACATTCTAGTTACTTAGTCTTACTTTCTTTGTTATTTCATCAGATTGGACATTATGATGGCATGCAAACAAGTGAATTATATTAAAAAATTAAAAAAACCCCAACGCAATACGTAATTCAAATTTTTTTGATGGCGGCCATCTTGGATTTTAAATTTGTTATAGTGCGTTGTATTCTACTAGTCAAGCCCTTTCATTTGATACCCATATTGAGGGGTCGTGGAAAAAATAAGTTTCAGCCATTTTGTAGCGGCGGCCATCTTGGACCGATTTCCACCAAACATGGCTAAGAACACTCTCGATTAACTCTACTTTCAAACAAAAAAAACTAAATCAAAATCCGTTCAACCGTTCGGGAGCTACGATGCCACAGACAGACACACACACAGACAGACAGACAGACAGACAGACACGTCAAATTTATAACACCCTGTCGTTTTTGCGTCGGGGGTTAAAAATACATCCTTTTAGTATCTATTATAGCTATAACCAGTTCCATCGAACTTATCAAAGCAAAGAGAAGATGAAAATTACTTTCTCAAGTGATCACGGAGTAGCATTCCAGCTGACATGAAGCGTAGGTAATCTTTTATTCATGATGAATGTATGATAAATTTTATAGGCCTTGTACATTTGTCAGTAATTTCGCGAAGACAGATAAGAAAACCATGGAATTCGAGCGTTGCTAACTGCTAAATATGTATGTTAATTTTAACATATAAAAATTAAACAAAATCGTATACCGCACACCAAGCTCATAATTTTTTTTTAACCTGAAAATCTCTTAATAAGACCGCCAATTGTTACACGAAAGTTACGAAATTGTGTTTTAGTTTTATGATTCTCTGTATATTTGTGGTGTTGGCAATAAAGAGTATTCTATTCTATTCTATTCTATCTTCCAAATTTCTTAGAATCCATCCTTCATTTTAAAATAGCTATTCAACGATGGGATCAGCCAGAAAAAAACAATCTCTTTAACAATACTTTCCGATCTTGATAAGTCCTTAAGATATTATTTTTTGTCGTGCTTGATAATTTACTATATTTGGTAAGAATGTTTCCAAATAAAGAGAATAATAATAATATAAGTATACAGCATAGGCGGAATAATTGGGGGCAGGGGGCCCCCGAATTTTGCACATATTTCATGGTCAAGATTATATTTTTTTCTCGGCGCTCAAAGCACTTATTTCAATTTTCTAACTGTTCAGAGCGAGCTAAACACAGTAATAAAAATTATACATTTCGTAGTAAAAATCATAATATTTTTGCCAGTCTGCACCTTGCCCCCCCCCCCCAGAAAAAAATGTGGTATACTATATACAGTATACAGAACAAAAATATACAGTGTTATTCATATTTTTATAACATAAAAATGTATCTAACATATAATACGTATAAGTATACACTTGAAGTATCTCATCTCCGTCGATACAATCTGATTCCAATTTCCCTTTGAAGACGCATTATTAGTTTAACTGCAAACATTCCATTTTATATCTTATGATATGTATAATAAGGTTTAATATTACCTATTACATAATAGATGATGTAGTTACTTGAATAAACTCATTAGGGTAGATAAAGCGGTAAGATGTTCTACAGGTGTTTTATCATCTTTCAAGCATTGAAAGGATGTTTGTTACTCCTTCACGGCAAAACTATTGAACTGATTGATCTATATTATTATTTTTATTACTTATCCTAATATCATTCATTCAATTTCCATACTAGGGTACCCGCGCGCACTTCGTCGCACTGAATAGAAAATTATTAGTGTTATTTTACAATATTATGCATATATACATGTATAGTACATATAAACCTTCCTATTGAATCCCTCTAACTCTATCTATTAATGAAAACCGCATCAAAATCCGTTGCGTAGTTTTAAAGATATAAGCATACCTAGGGACTAGGGACAGACAGATAGATAGATAAATCTTTATTGGAACACAGAAAATATACAGAAATAAACTTAAAAATCTATGTGTTACAATTGGCGGTCTTATCGCTAAAAGCGATCTCTTCCAGACAACCGTGCAGGGAGAGGAGAATATTGCTATTCACATGGGTTTGTGGTGTGGATTTGGATTCAGATGCGGTAAGCAAATTCATTTGATTAAGCACCTAATTTACAGAATTTACATATGTTTAGAATAAAATAATGCGAATAACACTGCCCCGGCCGGTTCTCAATAAGAAATTACTATAGTCATTTTGTCAAGAATAGGTCCTGTTATTCTCAAAGCTTTCATCGCATCGACAGTGGCCAATTCATTGTAAAATTCCTGTCCAGTGAGTCATGTGTTGACAGCGTATAGAAACGGTATTTTAATACATTCCAAGAAAACAAAAAATCTACATAATTGTTCTATTCACCGCCTATCTTAACTTGCACATTTTAAATAACTTACTCAGCAAATAGGTGCTTAATGACTTTTGCATGATGACTGATGACATAATTTATGATTTTTTTAATGACCGTCGTAATCAGATTTTAGATTATTATTTTTTAGAATATTAGGGTAATTCCCAGGGTGGTTCTAAAATATAAAAATATGTGAAACAAAAAAATTACTTTTTAATACCAACCTTTTATTATTAATTATTATTACCATCTAGCACCAAATTAATCGTCAAGACAAATCAAATGCGCTCAATAAATTTAAAGTACTTACCTAATGAAATTTTATAAAAAAACTTGTTCTTTTTTACACAGACTTTAAAAACACGCTAAATATTATTCTTTTAAAAAAAGTTGATGCTAGTCGTACAGTGTAGTCCTACCTTAACGTAGCGGTACAGCCTGTGTGACGTCACACCGGACGATGACCCTTCGCGGGCCCTACCACGGAAATGAATATTTGTAGCGAGTCTACAATAAATTAATATAATGCGAGTGAATACTTCGCAGTATTACAAGCTTTTATTTACTTTCACCTGTCTGTTGTCCGTCTGCATGTATGTCTGTCTGTCTGGCTGTAATCAAATCTTGCAAGTTTAATTTGACCCACTTCCCGGTATCCGATTGAGCTGAAATTTTGCATGCATGCATAAATCGGATGACAATGCAATATTTTATTTTTATGACATCGAGCTGATCTGATGATGGAGCTGGAAGGTGGCCATATGAACTCCGTAATTAAACGACGCAATCCCATCGAGTTTGGACTCATTTGATTCGTCTTGGCGAGTGCTTTGATAGGGATTGCAATCCGGTGCCATTTTAAATCCGGCCGGATGCGGCCGGATTTCCATCAATCCGGCCGGATCCGACCGGATCCGGCCGGATTGATCAAATCAGGATGAGTTTTGCTTTTTACTACAATAAGTGATTTAATCACGTCACTACTCTCATATTACGTAATACTAGCTGCGCCCAGCGGTTTCACCCGCTGTATTGTAACCTATGTGTTGTTCCAGGGTCTAAGCTATATCAAATTTCAGACCAATCGGTCCACTCATTTAGACGTAAAAGAGTAACAAACATACATCCAGACACCCATTCTTACAAACTTTCACGTTTATAATATTAGTAAGATGAAGGTAGTTAAAATCGACTTTATTACCTAACCAATGTTAAGACCGTTAAAACAAATAGTAAAAAACATATTTTCATTCAGAACAATTAAAATTTAGTAGGTAGTGTACAATTAGACGACATTCTGAATTAGTCACGTCGAATTCCTCAGTGTCTGAAAACCAGGCTTTACAACCAGAGGGCCTATTGGCTAATTCTCACCCACTACGATTGATGACAACTTCAATATACATTGAGGAGGTTTAAGCAAGTAATGTACGCAATTTTGTCTATGGATTCTAGTGTTTTACATATCGTTTGACGATAGCCTTCAGTGCATCCATGACATACGCCGCCGAGACATGGACGCTAACACATGAGGCTGTCTACCGCATCAAGGTAGCACAGAGAGCCATGGAGCGCGCCATGCTTGACATCAAACTTCAAGATCAAGTTCCAAACATCGAAATTAGGCGGAGAACAAAAGTTCAAGATGCCGGAACAAGAGTAATGGGACTCAAATGGAGTTGGGCGGGTCACCTGGCTAGGCGAGGTGACGACAGGTGGAGTAAGATGTTGACTGAATGGTGACCAAGGACAGGCAAACGCAGTGTCGGTCGTCCAGCAGCCAGATGGATGGACGATTTGGTAAAATTGGCGGGTCGCACATGGACTAGATTGGCACAGGACAGGGTTGACTGGCATAACCTGAGGAAGGTCTATTCCCAGTAGTGGGATGTAGAGGGCGGTGGATGATGATGACGAAGTAGAGTAGGTAATACTTATAATTTTACGAAGCAACGAGTAACTCAGTCTTTCTAGATTTCACTTTCACAGATTTATTTATAAGTAGGTAACAATATTAATTATTATGTAGTATTTAATAGATACAATAGTTATACCTTACTCTCGGTGACGAAAGACTCGCACGCATGAATACCACACGCATTAAAAGTACCTACGCATGCAACAGCTATATTATTTTGCCACAAACTACTAGCACCGGATCCGGTCTCCGGATCCGGTATATTTGTACCGGATCCGGTAACCGTTAAATGTGCCGGATCCGGCCGGATTACCGGATCCGGTTTTCCGGATTGCAATCCCTAGTGCTTTGGTGCTGGAGATGGTAATAATAATAAAAGTTTTTTTTAATATCTCTAAAATTTCACTTGTTCACTTGTTGAATTTATACTCGAACTCGAACGAATATAAAACTCGTAGTAATGCCCTCGCCTCGTCAAAGCGATCATTCGTAAATGAGTGTTTTGCTTACCAATTCTGAATATTAACATATTTGTGCGAATTCCAAACAATATTTGTTTTGGCAAACTTCGTTATAGAAATCGGGCATTGACACTGGTATTTTTTTAGAGCATAATAATATCTTTATTTTTTATGGTGGCAATTACTAATAGAATGCAAAAATAAAAAGTAATGAAAGACATAGAACCGCAAAGGCGTTTCTTAATTATAATAATTATTCTGTATTCTGTACAATATACATATAACTAGAATTATGTAGACATAACTAAATATTTGCACGACAGATTATGTCAAATACAGTAAGAACTATATATCATAAGAACTTGTTATTAACCTGTATTTAAGCAAATAAACTATTCATTCACTCATGATTGGGTTATGCGACAAAGTTAAGAAAATCTTATTAAGTTAACCGGTCTATCTTACTAATATTATAAACGTGAAAGTTTGTAGGAATGGATGTCTGGATGAATGTTTGTTACTCTTTCACGCCTAAACGAGTGGACCAATTGACCTGAAATTTGGTATAAAGATAGCTTAGACCCTGGAATAACACATAGGCTACTGTACTATAAGATAACTTTCCTCAGCCCTCAAGGTATCAGGCACGTCCTGCGTCCATAGTGAAATATTCCCCGAAATATACGGGATTAGATATTTTTCCTGCGTATCCTGTCATCCTGTCAGGGTAACAGGTTTTCGCGCGTGGCAGGTCTAAGTCAGAGTTTTATTATTTATATGACATTCTGGTTACCATATATTTGTATCTCTCTCGGAATTTGGAGAAACTTAGCCAAATAAATTTCAGCAAATTGAAAATTATTCAAAATTGGATCTGGAGTTCTGGAGTAAAAGGGTCTTGACAGACAGACAGATAGACGCACGAGTGATCCTATAAGGGTTTCGTTTTTACCTTTAAAAGTTCGGAACTCTAAAAAGAATTTTTGGTCAGGTACCTACATTGGAAGGAATTTACAAGTTTTAGTCGTCTTTTGTATTCTTATCATTTTTAAAAACTACAATAGAATGACTAATATGCGAAAGAATGAAAAAGAAAAGAATTCTGGGAAAGAATCGTCATCATTAAGTCCCATAATTTTAATAAAATTATGGTTTTTTTCTTTAAAGTAGTAACTGCTTATTATATGTATGTATAGGTATGTAACGAAACAGGTCTGCGTTTTCTAAGACAAAATTCTTAATGAAATTAAATCAGTATTCAAAAATGTGTTTTGATTACATGATATACTATACTAATAATATTTGTTATTTATTATCCTAAATGTTCGTTAAAGGATGGTCACAGCATCGGAATCGCGCCGAATGGCTCGGTGACACATTTATTGAAATGGAAACGGTATTCAGGTGTGATTCGTGACAGCCTACGAAAAGGTTCTCCAGTTAGGTATTACGTAGGTATTTGGAAACTAGCCCGTATGATGTGTGGTATGACCTTCTTTACTTATCTGGTACCTATTATTATCAATATCCTATATTATAATATACAGGCTACGCCCATATGTTATTCCAGAGTCTAAGCAATATCTATACCAAATTTCAGCTCAATCGGTTCACTTGTTTAGGCGAGAAAAAGTAACAAACATACATCCAGACTTTACGCACGCATTATTTAGGCACGTAAAACTGTGGGTCCCGGCTGTTTCCTAATAAGATATGTAGGAGGCAGTCGTCAGGTCATGTTGCAGGCCTTGTAGGAAACTCGGCGACCTGAAACTGCAACATATAGGTTGGCCACACGACCTATAATTTGTGATTTGACTCTGACAGTGTAAGTAGGGTAACCTGTTCTGTTGGAGTATAAACCCAAATTATTAATTATTATTATTTTACAAACTTTCACGTTTATAATATTACATAGTAAGATTTAAATAGTGGGGTCCACTATTGGGCCTTGGGCCACACCACTGGGAGCGCACTTCGTAGAGTCTAATACCCCATTTACATTCTGCCGAAACGGGCAGAGCAGGATAATAAATAAATAAATAAATATTTCAGGACATTTCACACAGCGCCACCTAACCCCAAGCTAAGCAACTTACTGCTTGTGTTATGGTGGTTAGGATAACGGATATAATACTTGTATACTTTTCTTTTGTAAATACATACTTATAATAGATACAGAAAGCCACCCAGACCAGAAACAAATATGTATCTGTGAATCACACAAACATTTGTCCCATGCGGGAATCGAACCCGCAACCTTCTGCGTTGCAGGCGGGTATTAGCCCACCGCGCCACAGAGGTCGTCATTGAGGCTTATAAGAAAATCATCAGTGTTTATCTACTATATTGTGCTGTAGTATACAAATAAACCTTCTAGAATCACTCTATCTATTTATAAACTGCGTTTAGACAGACAGCGGGAAGTGACTTTGTTTTATATTATGTACTATGTAGAGATTAATTTAATTTTTTGAATTTTAAATGAAAATGTTAATTTTATTTTAATTTAATTTAAGTATTTGTATTGACATTTTTTGTAATTTTGACATATATGTATATTTTTTAATTAATTTAATTATAACATAATATGTAATATGCATGCTCGAACGAACCACAGCGCCCTAACAGGGTAGAATGTAGACAGGTCTAAATTTAATAATATTTAACATCTATATTGTAACCTACATTTAATGGATTAAATAATTCGTTCACTTGCTACGACAGTGTGATATCTCAAAAAGCGTAATTTCTGACAACATTGATTCATTATCTCAAGGATTATTTTGTAAAAGTACGGTTTTTGAGATGACCCAAGGAAACGATATTATATATAACGATAACTAAATAATATATAATCTTCGTAATTTTAAAGGGTATATATACTTTCTAGATGATCCCATATAAATACAATAATATTATATTAGTAGATAACTTATATATTTAATAATTTTATTCCTGAAATAACATAATAGACTACTTTGCGGATAAAAGAGAACAAAAGAGAAGAGAAATTAATAATGTATCAATATTGTCATGTAAATAATCACAGATAGCTAATGTTTAATTAAAAATTGGTACAAGGATTGAAATTGCTGATAAGATAAAAAACTTATTGCTTAATCAGACAAATTAGGTTCATGTACATACCTACAGACTACCTATGATATCAGTATTTATAACTCATTAGCTATGTAAACAAATAATAAACGTAGAAATGAATTAATCTTGGACCGATTGAGCTGAAATTTGGTATAGAGATAGCTTAGACCCTGGAATAACACATGGGCGTAGCCTGTATATTATAATATAGGGTATTCATAATAATAGGTACCAGATAAGTAAAGAAGGTCATACCACACATCATACGGGCTAGTTTCCAAATACCTACGTACAGCGGGTAAAACCGCTGGGCGCAGATAGTTATTTATAATTAACAAAAATTAATGTACATAATATGTTACTTAGAATTTAAAAAAAAGTTTATAAGTTCATTTCATTAAGCGATAATATTAGATAGGGATAATATACATATATCTACTTAATAATTAATTCTGTTTGTTTATTTTATACTTCACCACCTACCAGTTTTTGCCATATTATGTTACACCCTTCCTGCACGGTTGTCTGGAAGAGATCGCTTTTAGCGATAAGACCGCCGGTTGCAACATCTTTGTTTTGTTTGTTAATTACTGTTGTAAATTTTTAAATTTCATGTGGTGTTACAATAAAGTATTAATAAATAAATAAATAATTCAAAAATTGAAAACCGCTCCACCGATTTCCATAAATTGTTAAGGACTAGGAATGCAGGTAGACACCTATGCCCTTAAAAAAAGATCTTCAAAGACGCTGGTGTTCCAAAGATCGCATCGGTGGCTATACTTACATAAAATAAGGATTCCCACAGATTGTGAACCTTTCGTACTTTGAAATCAGTTGAAAATGGCGTTAAATATCAGTTTACCTAAATCCATATAGCAAAAAACACATTTTACAAAAAAAAAAACATATTTTTTAGTCTTTACTTCGTACATGTAATATTATAGGCAAATACTTTCCTCAAATCCCTTCTGATATTTTTTTTATTCATTGTAGGCCTTTAAAGCTTTAAGCGACGATGCGGCCGTAGATATGGTAGCAGACTAAACCTAGAAGGCGGGATAAATCCCTCACAATATCCCTATTCTGCGCCACCGCAGCAAAACCGGTCGTATGAATCTGAATCTAACATACAGCATTCCGATTAGCTAAGTATAGTTTCGGCAAGCAGAATAACAATAATTTCAGTTATCTATATGTACTATTGTATTTATTATATATCTAAATATATATTTATAAAATTTATGAAAAGGAGATTTTGATATATTAATGTAAAAAATATAATACCTATATAATATTTATAAGTCATTGGAAAATTCTAAGAACCGTTAATTTATGATTAACAATCTAGTGAAATTAAAAACTATCGTTATATGGTTATCCAATATAAGTAATATTTTACACAACATAAGTTATGGGAAATTCCTATAAATATAACTAGAATTCAAATATCAGAAACTTCTGCAACCATAAATAAAATGATTTTAAAATCATGTAAAACAAAATTGTTAAAAACTTACCTTTAAATTTTATATTATAGAAAAAAAATCCACCACTATCACTGTTAAATTTTTTAAACAATTGTTTTTATTACCTACGTTTATTGTTTATTAAGTTTAATTTAAATACTTAAAATATTAGATCACGACAATTTTCTATTTCAAAGTCATGTTCACGCACTATTAAATTTTAATGTAAAAGACACGTAACCGTTCAACGTCAAAGTTGCCATGCACAAAGAAAACTACCAATAAAATTATATTTTTGCAACTGCAACACTGAACAGTTTCCAAAAATGTTCTATATTTAATTTGAACGGTCTTCTGCGCGCGGGCAACCTCGACAATTTTCTTTTTTCAATTGAATCTACGATATATCTACCTCTTTCTTTTGCATACGTTTATCTCTTTCCAACAAGTACAAGATCGCAGTGCTTACGTCCTTGACTGTGAACGTAGCTTCTTCGAGAAATGGATATTAAAATGTACCGTTATCTTTTATCTCTGTCTAGCGTAGCGGTGAATGCTTGGGAGTGAAAGAGCGAGGTGAATACCAGTTAGGTGTGAATTCTGGCTGTCAATGACCGGAGGCTTTTAAGGACCAAAATAAGAAACGGAAAGACGACAACATGTACTGTTATGTTTTATCCTTCAATAAAATGTGGGTTTGGAAATTTAGTCCATTGAAGAAAGATTTTTTAGGCTTTAATAAAATATTAATATAAAATGCATTAAAATAAAAGTATCTATAATAATATTATGTTTCATAAATAAAAAGATTTATCAAATTGTATTTAACCAAAAAATAAAGAGATTACGCTTTTTAACTAAATAATACGTAAGATAAAAAATAAATACTCTTGACCTTAGCAGACTTTTGAGCTTATTGAGACCAAAAGAATATTACAATTTTACAAACTAGTCGGTACTATTTTTTTATGTAATGAAGTAAGATCTGCAAGACGCTTTCCTGATGGTTAGACATAACGCTGCCTGTAAAACCAATACAAGTGCTACCCAGGATAAAAATTTTAGGTGTAGTGCACCAACGTTTCTTACTCAAGAGTCATAATATAAGATGTTTAGTTGGTTGCCTGGAAGAGCAATTTTTTCCAGGCAAACAACTATAGCATAACTAACAAAACTAAAGAAATAATAAAATCCTAATAATAAATAAAATATTATATAATTAGATAACCGTCTCCGTCACCGTGTTTTGAACCACTGTCACTTTAATTTGTCTTTCCGTTCCGTCGTCTTGGTGGTCTGGAAGAGATCGCTATTAGCGATAAGACTACCAATTGTAAAACTTTTTCTCTTATGTGCAATTTTATTGTTAAAGCGTTTCTATGTATTTTGTTTATGATGTTCAATGAAGAGTTTTCTTTTCTATTCTATTACAAAAGTAACACTATGTATTTATTGTATTTTTTTACACACGTGTGTGTGTGTGTGTGATTTTGAGGCCAATAAGCATTCAATATAATATTATGTACCTACAAAATTCAGTCAGTTTAAATCAGTCTTTTAAGTTTTATGAGGAAACAAGCCAATATTGTACATCGTACATGCAATAAAACACTGGCTTAACTCAAAATGTAAGTTTTTGCAATTAGTTATCTCTAAGCAAGTGTTTACATTTTTTACAAAAAGTTTATTTTTGAATTGTGCCAGTGTTTAACTAAGTGTACGATATATGGGTTTGTATCCTCATACGCTTCCATACTTTTAATAATTTACTATATCAGAAATAGCCTATTTTAAAATTTATTTCTTACTAGCTGCGCCCAACGGTTTTACCCGTGGTACTATATAGCTTATGTGTTATTCCAGGGTCTAAGCTATCTTCATACCAAATTTCAGCTCAATCGGTCCACCCGTTTAGGCGTGAAAGAGTAACAAACAACCAGACATCCAGACATCCTGACATCCAGACATCCATTCTTACAAACTTTCACGTTTATAATATTAAGTAAGATTTTGTGAAATCCTGAGTTTTTTCTAATATATATATATTAAAATATGTGCTCGTATGTGTTTATGAATTTATTTTTACGACGTTTGGTTTAAGCTAACGTACGGTTGTAAGCTAAATTAGTATTTTGTTAAAAAACGATTAACTTAACTATATATATTAAACCTATTTTAGGCTTTGTAGAGTAAAATACAACATTGAGTCATATCATTGGATCTATGACGATTATCTATAAGGCATATTTTATTTAACATTATTACCAATTTGTTTATAAATAAAATAGTTTATAAACAATGCATTGTAGAGGTAGTATATATAAAATAAGAATTTAATTATATTCCATTTAGTCACTATATTATGGACAATTGTGTAGTGTAACACAAAATGAACAAAATGTAAGTGTACCTAGTATGTCGTGTAGAGGTAGAATTTTCTTTTTGACAAATGTGTTTTTTCAGTAAAAGTCTATTAATATAATAAATATATATTATAGGATTTACTTGGAAGCTAAATATTAAATAAACAGAAATAAGGAGCACTTACTTGTGTAATCCACAGATATAAATAGGAATAAAAATACTTTTCCATCTGAAGTTTCTTCCCAATCGTCAAGAGTATTGACGACATCGTATTACCGAGCGGAAAGAACCTTTATCATTTAAATTTTTTTAGATTTATATTATTCATGATTATAAGCCATGTCTCGGGATATTGGGACATGGGTACCACGACTTTAAGAGGAATAAGGACCGATACAGACTCCCGTTTAAGTTTCTTCCGATGGCAATGGGTGTACGCCACCACCATGAAGTTTTGGTTCTATTGGTGGGACTGGAACGAAATATCTTACAGGAAAAGGCTTCGGACGGTGGCAGGTATCTCTATTGGCAAGTATTATTCATCATCAACATCATTATATACTGTAATGTTATCTTATTAAGTAATTAAATAAATCATACTGATATTATAAATGCGATTGTTTGTGAGTGAGTGTGTATGTTTGTTACTCTTTCACGCTTAAACGAGTGAACTGATTGAGCTGAGATTTGGTATAGGTAGATATAGCTTAGACCCTTTTTTGTTTTTTTTTTTTGACCCAGGAAAAATGCGTTACGCATCTTCACCCCGCGCCGGGGGGTGCGGGGCGGTATGTGGGACTCCCCCGCCAAAGATGGGAGTGGCGGGGATACCCACTAAAAAACCTGGGGGTGTCCTGCGGGACGCTATAATGCCGGGGCAACGGGTACGCCGAAGCATTCATCCGCTGCCATATAGCTTAGACCCTGGAATAACACATAGGCTACAGTACAGCAGGTAAAACAGCTGAGCGCAGCCAGTCATCATATAAGTATATCGATCACGCGTGGCAGTCACATAAGGTCAATAACGTCCAGCGTTACCCCTGGTATTTGCGGTGATCACATTTATTACACCACACTCACTTATTTGTATTTCATCATCAGCCTATGTTCGTCCACTGCTGGACATAGGCCTCCCCCATCGCACGCCACTCAACTCGGTCCTCCGCCTTTCTACAACCGTTCCCAGCGACCCTCCGGATATCAGCCAGCCAGTGTCCAGCCGTGCTTTTACAAGCTCCATCATGGAGAGTGCTCCTCAGAACTCCACGAGTTAGTTTCACCATCACTCGTCTTTCATTATGAGAACGGCGAAGTTATGGAACACGCTACCACTCTCAGTGTTTCCCGAATGCTATAGTGGGTTTGTTCAAATCAAGAGTGAATAGGTTCTTACTAAACAAGCGTGCCACAACTTCGACTGCATCGTCTACTTACCAACAGGTGAGATTGCGGTCAAACGCTTGTTTAGTCTGCTATAAAAAAAACATCGCTCCATCTTGCCCAAGGACACCCTACACTAGGTTTGTTATTTAAATTTATTTCACTTGTATTCCAGATTTGTTTCCACTAAGCACGGCCACGATACTAAATCGTCGCGTCCTTATCTCCTCATACAACTGGGTAGCTCCATACATGAATAGACAGCAGGACCTGCGCATTTGGGCCTTGGGGAGGGCAGGCCTACATAATACTCCCTACAGGTTGGTATTTTATATATATGTAACCCTAATAACTAAATTTAACTTATAATGTAGGTTAGTCTTTGACCATGACCTCGCGTGATAAGCGAGATCACCATGTTACGCGACGATGCGGCCGCAGAGGTAGCAGGTTAAACCTAGAAGGCGGGATAAATCCCTCCCTGGCTTCACTGAATACTCGTATCAGGCCGGAACACGGTCACAATTACCGCTTGGCGACATGGTTTTGTCCAGTGGGTACCTCATCATCATCATCATCAGCCTATGTTCGTCCACTGCTGGACATAGGCCTCCCCCATGGCACGCCACTCAACTTGGTCCTCCGTCTTTCATCTCCACCCACCCCTAGCGACCCTCCGGATATCATCGCCCCATCTCGCCCATGAGCGCCCTACACTACGTTTAGCGAGACGCGGTCTCCATTGGAGAACTCGTCTACCCTAACGGTTATCGGTTCTACGGCAAATGTGACCAGCCCATTGCCACTTCAGTTTGCTAATCCTTTCTGCTATGTCGGTAACTCTGGTTCTCTGTGGGAACCTAGTGGGTGGTGACTATAGCCACGGAAGCCTACGCCAATACTACAGTACTTTTTCTAAAAAAAGTCGAGTAAAAAAGTGCTCCATCGGCATTCATGTCGAGCACTTTTCTAAACTAACGCCTGATATAAAACGATGGGCTTAAGGCTACGAGCGAAGTAAACGTAAAAACGTAAATATGAATGTTTTTGAACAGAATCCTTTAAAATTAGCTTTTGTCGTAAACTTTTGTAGTTAAGGAAAGAAAGAAATTTACGTGCATACAAGATATACTTACAGAATAAACACAGATTATATAAAAACGATAAAAAGAGATCTTGCCGCAAAAAGGTACCAGCTCAGTAGCGGTAGGCCTCTACTTTGTGTAAAATTTTAGCGTTTCAATAAAGTCATAGATAAACACTTTATTTAGGTGTCCAGTCCTTCGCTTGACCCACTATATAATTGTGAGATAACCTCTTGGATTTAACGTGTGGCAACACTGGTTTACTACCAGAAGTCCCTCCCTATCGGCGCGCTACGTCACTTTCCCCACCACGCGCCGGTCGCAGCGGCGGGGCAGGCGCTTGCGCTTCTTCAGTACGTCTTGGATTTTTGACGAGTTAACACTGAAGTGAATTTGTAAAAATGTAGTACTAAAGTACTTACCAAATACTAACGTATTGTGGTTAGAAACAGGAAAACCCTGGTTTCATAACATATGTCTTGCGCTTTTGGCATGGGAAAGCCCCATGTTTGATTTTATATTAACATATAAAAACAAAAGCGCGTACATTACGGACATATAAACTGGGAAAGCCCCAGTTTGCGTGCAGCGTTCTAAATAACGAGTGCATTGTTGTCTGCTTGCTAGCTAAAGCATTGACAGCCGTCCTGTCGCCTGTGCTAACAGACGACGTCGACTGCACTAACAGACGACGTCGACTGCACTAACAGACGACGTCGACTGCGCTAACAGACGACGTCGACTGCGCTAACAGATGACGTCGACTGCGCTAACAGACGACGTCGACTGCGCTAACAGACGACGTTGACTGTGCTAACAGACGACGTACTTAGCGTCGACTGTCCAGACAATATCGGCTGTTCAGACGACATGTATGTAAGTACTTGGTCATCGACCTATCACTCGTTGTCTCGCTTACCATGAAAAAGCTCATGGAATATCAGCCTCCGCATGCAGATGAAACCTTTCATCAGGCGCTCTTACATCCCTTGACCCCGAGGGTTGGAAAGACTGGGTGATCGAATACCTACCTGTTTGGTAGGACACTCACCTTAGCTATGGGTGCTAGCTTGGCTTTTGGCCTAACGGGAATCTTTCATTGTAAGAAATCACTGAGCAAGTGATCTTGGAGTACAAAGCGTTGAAAAGAAAGCTATCGGATTGGATCCGTCTCTGGCGCATAGTTGGATGACCGTCCCCTTTTAATGTTGTATGGCTATGAGTACCGAGTTTGAATCCTGCGAGGCAATCGCAGTGTCCTATTGGATTAGTACTGAGTACTGATATACCAACCCTTCTCTGTAATGGTTGGAGTGCACCGATACTAGAAGTACCTAATCTTCTGTGAAGAGCCAATGCTTTCTCTAAACGACAGGAACTGCACCCAAGGAAATAGAAGCTTGTTATGGAGAATCATTTACCAGAGACCTTGGGTAAATGCCACAATAAACCAAATTCTATGCGAAAATCTGTTAAGAATCTCCGAAAAATATCGAGCCTACTGTGTGTGTAAAAATGGTGTGAAAGTTTTTCGAGTATAGGTATAATTCTACACTTTGCCATTATTTGGACACTGAGGGGTAGCACAATTATTAATATTTAAAGTGGTTTCAGGCTCGCCTGTTTTTACACTTGTAGGAGTCAATAGACACCTACTACTGCAACGTCGCCATGGCAACTCCCCTGAAAAAGTAGACCTGTGAGCTATTTATTGATTTTGGTCGTATTGAAACGTCTGAGATGTCACAAGAACTTGACATCCCGCGATAGAGTTTCACGTCATCCGCAAACATCAGACACTTTGCCATAAAAGGCCCATGGCCTTTTATGGCAACGGAAGTCATTAGAGGAATCATGCATTTGTTGTATGTGTGTGTGGTGCGTGGTTATGATGAAATGATTATGGGGCACTAACTTTAGTGCCCATCAGATATAAAGACTTATTTCAGCAAGCCTTTCCTGAGCAAGGATAAGGAGAAAAGTGTCTGACGCTTTGCTGCAGCATACTCGCGGGAAGGGTGAAAAGCGCTGTACAAACCGCAAATAAGATCAGTGAACTTATACATACCATCCCGTCAGCAAGGACTCACCTTTTCGCTGAGCCTCATCTATCGGAAGTGATAAAGGGGCAGGGTGGTGTGTTGAAGGTGTCCGCTGGGAAGTTCAAGCGACTAAATTTTGTGGGGATTACTAAACCTAAAAAATAGGCAAGGTACAAAGGCTGACATCCCTGAAGCAAAACCGTCGAGCTCCGGAGAAGTCGAGCGTAACTTTGACCTCTCATATGAGCAGTCTGCGAAAAACAAGAGACATGATAAAGCTATGGAATGGAAAGATGCTCCACGTTCTATATATTATCGACTATTCATCTGGATATAGAATCCGGCTTTGAAAGCGCCCACCTCGTTTCAAGTTAGATAAAAATATCTGCGCCCGATATGAAACTAAATCATCAACAGAGATATAATATTGAGAAATCGGGAAATCAAAACAAATTGGGGCAATAAACGAATGTCAACATGCAGACTTTCGGTCATTTATGGGTTTATGAGAGAGGGCAGACAAGTCTAATTCTTGACCTCAGACACGTAATTTTTTTTTTTTTTTTTTTTTTTTTTTTTTTATCTACTTGCGCCTAAATTTCGACTTAAAAGTCATCACAAAATTCCAGAATGTCTTAACATTCGGGAATATATGATTAAAACTGACCTATGCCAGGCATACTTCTATATTTTATCTCATCAATAGATATCTTGCACTAGTGTGTACGAGAGTACAACATATTATGAAATGTCCTAGCTCCTCTTTGGCTTAGCAACTGCTTCCTGTACATTTCCTAATATTAAATAAATAAATTAATCATTTATTCACCAAAGACTTACAAGTATAAAATAGAAAAGGAAATACAAATATTAAGTGGAACTTATTGTTATTAGGTGCATTTATATAACTTAATTAAAAAAGTAGACAATCTGGATCATAATATACTTGGAAGACTGCCTGTAGAATGACTGGTAACCCAGACATTCTATAAACTCAGATTAACCTTATTGTAGTTCAGATCTAAAAACTAGGCTGCCTAACTTGTGACCGACAATCAACGCGAAATACCTAGGACTAACCTGGAACTCTGGGACACACGTCTCAATATCAACCCAACAATATAATAGAAGCTAAAGAAAACATTATGATGGTTAGTGGTTTTCTATGGAAAACACTGTATATTGGACATGGAAATCTGCCAGTCTTATTAGGCAATACCAATTTTGCTTCTTGCGTCGTGCCATATACTCGTATATACCTCTTCATTGTCAAAGTATCCAGTTTCATGCAAACAGAGACAAACGGAAGGAACACTACAAACGGTGTTACTTACGGAGCAGTGTATTACAGTATTTGCATAGCTTGTAAATGAAGAGCTTACCAGCTCTTGGTACAAGACAAGCAATGCGTGACGGTCTATGATCCATGATCCATTATAAACAACCTGATTTCCTTTGTGAGCGTCGCTCTCGTCTTGAGAGCTTCATTTAATGTTCAAAATCTGAGCGAACTCTGGAATCGAGCTCAGCTCAAGTGACACATCAATCAAAAGGAGCCTCGGAAGTATTAGAAAAACGTTATTGGCAACGTCTAAGTGAAACAGATAGACAACACAAAACAGTTGTATTATATATTGCAACGAAAGGAGGAACTAAACCCTTGACACTTCTAAAAAACGACATTCCAGATTTTTAAACTAGCGGAGAGAGGAAAACACACCTCATAGCTCAATATCTCCCGGGACGATACAATCTTTTTGCCAACAGTCTCTCGAGTCTAAGAGATACAATGCGTTGTCAGAATGAACTTATTATCAGGAGACATTCTGAAAACGGTAATCCGAAAATTGGACACATCAACAATAGACCTTATTCCCAAGCAAACGTTCTGCAGTAGTAACGACGTATGTCAGCGAGAACGCGGTGGACCAGCAATTTGTGCTCGCGGATGATTTCAATCGCACGTTAAGCAAGGCAGGATATTTCCCCACTAGCACTAGTCCCTAGTGTCATTCGACACCTCCAGAAGAGAAAAAGGGGTCTACTGCTTGTAGTACCCTCCCGGGGAAGACCCTCTGGAAAACAGAACTGAGGTAATGCGCCCTATGTTCACCAATGGAATGTCAAGAAACACTTGATAGTTCTAACAACGGGCCGAGTACCGGTTGGAGTGACCCAGTAGCCTTTGTAGGTTTGAGAAATCCAGGTTGGCCCATTTTTACCTCCACCTGGCCTGAAGCCAGACAGACAGCCGCTAGAATCATCCTGGTGAAAGTCAACAATGAAAACATATATTATAGACACGTGTGGGAAATATGGGAACAATGGGCTGAGAAGCACGCAATATAAGCAACCGAGATGCAAGCAATCTTACACAATTCATTTGCTATCTACTATCTATACAAATACAAAGATAACAGATATCAAACGTGCCCTCCGCACCATTTACTACACATGTCTGTTGTAACGATGTTTGCAAGTCCTACTAGAGCCGATGAGCTCAGTGATCATTAATTTGTGCGTCAAGCTCTGAGAGCTGTCGCCCTCAGTCCTCAGTGAATCACCCGTAAGAAAACTTTGCACTTGGGAAGTCACCGACTTCTCAGACTTCCTTGGTTGCCGTGGTGGTACTACGCTATTGACAACAATAATTAATTCTAAGTGTCGCGGTATGTAGCCATACTTCTCCTTCTCGCCACTTGAAGCAGAATTCACAACCTCACCCTACTCGACACTGTCGCGGAAGATCTTGAAACAGTTGAAAATAATCGGTTCAAATTCGGTTCAAAGACGGACTGCGCAACCTTTCGTTAGTCTGGTGGGAGATTATCCCTTAATGACAACCAACGTTTCAATTTATTGCATTAGTTTCGAGAATAAATATCGGTATCAGGAACCGTGGATTTAGTCGAAACATCATCTGCAGCCTCTTTGATTACAACAAGGGGAAAAGTTGGTCCTGTCTCTCGCACAGTCATTGCAGACTGGATCCCAACAATCTTAGGGAAGATATGTGTGATTCACTTCCAGCTTTAGGCCTGCTGTGAACAGTAGACGACTACTAGAGTAGTACTGGTAGAAAATGCTATCGTTGCATTAAGTTACTACTTGCTATGAACTGAATAATAAATAAATAATACAAATTGGAGAAATTACAATCTAAATTAAGACTAGGTGCTAAAACGCGGTAACTAGGAGAGCAGGGACATTTTCTTAAAGCATTACTTTAAAGAAACAGAAAGCTAAGTACTCAAAGAAAGGAGAAATATATCGTTGCAAACGGTTTCTCACCGTTATGCTTCATTTATTAAGGATCTCTTCAAGGTTCCTATTTTCGATAATAAGAGTAAGATTTGCACCTGGTCTCTCATTAAGTTATTTTCTGATCATGAGAAATTATATTTTCTATATTTAGTAATGAAGAATTATTTAAGTCTTGTAACTTTGTATCTAATAAAAAGAAGACTAAATTATGGTGTTGTTCACCTAAATCGTACATTTCGGGAATAAAAGGCTTGTGATTCGTACCCTTTTATGTTTATCGGAATGTTGGTTATAGAATTGAAGTCTCCCCTACACTGTCGCAGCGCCAGCAGATAATAAACACCTCTCACAATTATATAGTGGGTCAAGCGAAGGACTGGACACCTAAATAGCAACGTTTTCCCCCCGAAGGGCAGAAAACGTATATTTAGGTTCCAGCCGAAGCTTGACCCACTATGAATTAACATTCTTGCTGGCTTGTGAGTACTGAAGAAGCGCAAGCGCCTGCCCCGCCGCTGCGACCGGCGCGTGGTGGGGAAAGTGACGTAGCGCGCCGATAGGGAGGGACTTCTGGTAGTAAACCAGTGTTGCCACACGTTAAATCCAAGAGGTTATCTCACAATTATATAGTGGGTCAAGCTTCGGCTGGAACCTAAATATACGTTTTCTGCCCTTCGGGGGGAAAACGTTGCTATTAATACAACATACAAGAACATAGAACTAAATACAATTTGAAGTATAATTACAGTAATATATCAGTGTAACAATTTGTGGCCTTATCTATCTACCCGTATCCATATACTGCTCAGCATTGGGCCTAGGCCTTTGTGGTCACGCCAAATCTTGCGGTCATAAGCTATCTAAACTAATGGTCAATGGTTTTTTTAGAGAAAAAGACGAGCAAGATGCTCTCCTGATGGTAAGAGATAACGCTGCCCACAGTTAGTGCTACCCAGTGCACTGCGCCAATGCTTCTTACTTGAGAGTCATAAGATGTTAACACTCTTCACCTCTGTAATTTCACTAGCTGCAGTGCCCTCCTACCGAAGCATATAAAAATGAATAAAATTTCAGATACCGAGTGTACAGAGTGACCCGACTGCTCCCAATAAGTGGCAACCCAGAACATTGCCACGGTCCCCGCTGCTTCCACCAGCCTCGACACGACGTCTCCATCATCTTCAGCTGGGACCAGATGTACATCCAAGATTCCAACCGCTACCATTACGCCTGGAAAGCCTACATACCCTGGAAGTACGACAAACTGTTATGGGACATCTGGAGCGCGGGATCTGGCTTCGAATACATGCTACACATCCAGGAAAATTATAAGATCTTCTACCAAGTCCATTACAAGGACAACATCATAGACTGTTCCATAATTGTACCTAAATGGTGGGGGAAATTTATTTGTATCAAGAACACGAAGAATTTCCCTGGAATTCAGAACGGCGGGGGTTTTTATTCGGGGAATTACGTTGCGGGTCTTGGTTGTTTCGAGATTAGGTACAATGAACTGAGGGTATATGTGTTTACAGATCTTCGTTATTATTATAATTTGATTCATCATTATGCTTATATATATCCGGGGCAGTATTATGAATATGCATACCCCCAATGGGGTGTTAAGCTGGGGTATTTATGGAACAGCAACGTAAATGACCCAATGATACCGGCATTTCAGATTATGCATGATTTGTACCCATTAGGATAAATTGTAAAGTTGAAAGTAGGTAAGTAACTCTAGCGACGAGTCGCTTGAAGTCATGATTCAATAGTGAATTAGGAAGTTGGGGGTGTTTAAAAAAAATGTATTCATATCTTGTTAACTTTGAGTTAAATTTTGCTATTTGTTGATTTTAATCTTTAACATTTAAAAAAAAAAAAAAAATTTGTAAAACCCTGCCGTTCTCTTACGAAATCAAATGCAATTTTAATTACTTGATATCAAGCATCTTGTAGTAACTTTCACGAGGCGATTTTCAAAATAAAATATCATATTATGTATCTGACAACGCTGTGGTCTTGCTAAACTCTCGTATTGTTTTACGAGAGACAGAATCAACATATTTACAGCACTTGGATTCTGTAAGAAGAGTAGATGAATTCCAAAAATGCCATTTCCGAAATACTATTATATAAATGCATATTATAAAAAAAATAATATAATTATTTGAATTTGAAATAATATATTATATAGGTTAGCCTTTAACCACGATCTCGCGCGATGATAAACGACGATGCGGCCGTAAATGGTAGCAGTCTATACCTAGAAAGCGGGATACCCTCCCTGGCTTCTCTCGAACGTGACCCCGCACGTTGTAAATTGTTTTATAAACAAGCCCTATCTTGAAGGAAATGTGTATACAATAGCGATAAGCCAATTTATAAACGATTTCTCTAACGTTTAAGACCTTTCTTTTTTTTCTACAACTCCAAATCGAAGTTTGGCGTCGAAAGACTGTGCATTTGCCAAAAGACCTTACCTCAGGCTAATCTCTTTATTTAAAATGAATTTAAAATTGGATTTTTTGATCGTCTGCGTCACGAAGTTGTTTTTAATATTTGTTTGCAATCAGGTATGTGGTTTTGATACAGTAAAGATTGTTTTGTTGGTGGTGTTTTGTTAATTAATATTTTTTAATGTTCTTGTTTTGGTCCTTTAAAACTCTAAACTCTTTCTTAGTATTTTTGATGAATAACTATTTGCCTGATGAAGCTGGGTAAAAGTTATCTAAATCACACTCACACTATATACACTATTTTAAAGGCAAAAGTTTGTGAGTGTGGATGTTTGTTACTCCTTGACGCCTAAACGGATGTACCGATTGAGCTGACATTTGGTATAGAGATAGCTGCTGGAATAACACATAGGCTACTTTACCTAATTAAATTGATGATTATTTGATATTGAGCACCGTAGATGACATTTATCGGAGTCTGTCTCTAAGTCCATATTTACAAGCTTTTAATTACTTTCACCTGTCTGTTGTCTCTCTGTCTGTCTGTCTGTAATCAAATCTTGCAAGGTTAATTTGACCCACTTCTCGGTTTCCAATTGAGCTGAAAATTTGCATGCATGTGTAAATCGCATGACAATGCAATATTATTATGACATCGAGCTGATCTGATAATGGAGCTGGAAGGTGGCCATAGGAACTCCGTAATTAAACAACGCAACCTCATCGAGTTTGAACTCATTTGATTCGTTTTGACGAGTACTTTGATGCTAGATGGTAATAATAATAAAAGCTTGTTTTTTTTTTTAAATTTCACTTGTTATTGCTTTTATATTGTTTTATTTAATATTATTATTGATTTAGTTTCAAGGTTCGTCATGTGAAATGATACCACTGGGCAACGTCGTCGAGACTCAGCCATATTTGCCGGTAAATTGTTTTATTTATTAGCAAAAAATAAAAGATAATGTATTTTTGTCGCTGCACAAAATGGAGTGCGCCAGCATATATACGTAGGTTTTTAGGGTTCCGTAGCCAAATGGCAAAAAACGAAACCCTTATGAATTCGTCATGTCTGTCCGTACGTCCGTCCGTATGTCACAGTCACTTTTTTAAGAAGCTATAAGAACTATACTGTTGAAACTTGGTAAGTGGATGTATTCGGTGAACCGCGTTAAGATTTTCACACAGAAATAGAAAAAAAACAATAAATTTTTGGGGCTCCCCATACTTAGAACTAAAACTTAAATGTTTTTACAAGCTTTTATTTACTTTCACCTGTCTGTTGTCTGTCTGTCTGTCTGTAATCAAATCTTGCAAGTTTAATTTGACTGAAATTTTGCATGACTGTATAAATCGGATGATAATGCAATATTTTTATGACATCGAGCTGATCTGATGGTGGAGCTGGAAGGTGGCCATAGGAACTCCGTAATTAAACGACGCTACCCCATCGAGTTTGGGTTCATTTGATTCGTCTTGACGAGTACTTTATGATGTTAGATGGTAATAATTTATTTATTTATTTATTTATTAGGTCCACCACAATTTTTACACTAAATTAATGCTAATTAATTAAAATACATTTTATATTATAAAGCTAAATGCAAAATTTCATTGGTAGACACCGCATGCATTGGTTAGTGATTTTAACCTCATTAATTTTAATATACTTATTTTACATTAAAAGATAATATTAGTAAAACAAAAAATAATAATAAAAGCTTGTTTTTAAAAAGTTTTTTTTTTAATTTCACTTGTTATACAATATAGATTGCCTTCGACCACCATTTCACGTGATGTTTTAAGCGGCGATCCAGCCGTAAACGGTCGCAGGCTAAACTAATTAACTAAATGCTAATCTGGACAGAGCTTATATGTTTTTGCCGTTTGGGGTTGAAACTATGGGTCCATGGGGACCGGCAGCTTGGGAGCTGTATAAAGAACTGGCCAAACGTTTGGTGGAGGTATCAGGTGACCGGAATGCTGGCGTGTATTTTGCACAAAAAATAAGTATATGTATTCAGCGGGGCAATGCCGCCAGCATTCTAGCTACCTATCCCTCCACCATAGGTTTATTAGATTTAAATTAAGTATTTATAAGTTTTAGATTGTAAGTTTAGTTTTTAATGTTTTTTATTTATTGTCTGTAAAGTTTTATGTATAATTGTGTAAATAAAGTTTCAATTAACTAAATATAAATTAATTTAATCTCTTGACATTTTTATTTTGACATCATTTTATTGTTTACAATTTATATTCTTTGACATTTTTAATTATTAATTTTCTTTTTATCCATTCAAATTTATTAATTAACCTGATTTTTAGACTTTAATTTTTAATAATAATTTCTAAATTTTTACCTACTGTTTTGTGGACATATGGGCCGAGGGTCCGAAATTAATGTTTTTTTTTTTATAAACCTAGAAGGGGGTTAAAGTTAAACTCCTCCATGGCTTTACTGAACATTATACCGGATCACGGTTTTAGACCGCGTTTTAGTACTATTAAACCATGGGCTCCATTCTAATTTCATATATACATAACATATATCTTTATATTTATAAGGCATGATTTGAAAATATTTTTTTTCAAAATTTAATATTAAGAAAATCAACCTACGTGTCACCATCATTTTGTTGGAATGGTGCTAATTCACTATAGATAGCTTAGCCTTTGACCATAATCTCGCGTGAATGCGACCGTAGAAGGTAATCCATCAACCCAGAAGGCGGGATAAATCCCTCCTCTACTCCTTATTCAAAATCCAGTTCAATCTCATATTCAAATTTTCAGGAACTAAAGCACCATAAAATGAGCGAATTCAACGATTTCCCGAACAGTATTCCAAAAAGAAGAACAAGGAAGCGTAAAAAGAAATCTAACAAGTTATCCGACAATGTGGAAAAGCCTAAAAAGAAGAAAAGTAAAAGAAAGATGAATAACTTCGTGAAAGCTACGGTCAGAGGAGAGGAGAAAAGCAGTGATTTTGATTCTTTAGAGATCCATGGAGATGGCAGGAAGCCCGTCGATATTGTAGTTCATATTAAAATGAATGAATAAACGTTCTTTTTTTTCTAATTTTTATTTTACAATAATTATGCAAGCAAACAAAGTAGATAGATAGATAACCCTTTATTGAAACACAAAAGAAAATGTACAAAAACAACTTATAAACATTGGGTCATTGAGGTCCGGGAGCTCACCGCATTTTCCAAAACTTATCTGAGCGCTTGGTCGTTCCGTTTTTTGAACTTTTGAGATACGAAACCCTAATATGAGTTTGCGTCAATTGGTTAAAAAATGTTTATCGAAAAGTTATTTAATTGTTATTGTAAAGTAATAACAATTCTCGAATATGCAATCGAATATAATATGTATTTGTTACCCATTTTCGCTGAGATTTTAAAATAATACAAGAACTTGAAAGGCCAAGCCTTCCGTACCTGAATTTACTGAACATCGTGCTGGAACACAGACAAAAAGACCGCTTGGCGAAACATTAAGTTTTTAATGCTGGGGTATATTTGGCCCAACGTATAAGTATTGCCATTCAACGTGGCAATGCTGCCAGCATTCTGGGCACTCTGCCATCTGACAGTGGTTTGGAGCACTTGGATTTTCTGTAGATTGGCTTGTGGCCGATCTGTGGTTAATAAAAGTGTTCTCAATTGCCGTAGTAGCTGTAGTATTGTTAGTTTGTTTTTCTCAATAAAGGCATTTGCCATTTAAAATTTTTTTATATATTTAAGGTAATTTTATAGTTTCAATATAACCAATGACTATAATTAGTTATATGCGGTTTTTTCCACTCGCTATACTGGTGGTAGGCTTCGGCCGTGGCTAGTTGCTACCCACTGGACAAATCATGTCGCCAAGCGGTTATTCTGATCGTATTCCGGCATAATGTTCAGTGAAGCCAAAGATATATTGGACCATTTATCTAGAATATGTTATAACCATGTAGATATCTACTAGGTATGAATTAAATTAAAAATTTAAAAATCCCTCAACGCAATGCTTTCAAAATATGTAATTCACGGTTTTGTGGTGGCGGCCATCTTGGATTTTAAATTAGTTATAGTGCGTTGTATTCTACTAGTCAAGCCCTTTCATTTGATACCCATATTGATGGGGTCGTCGAAGAAAAAAGTTATCCGCCATTTTGTAGCGGCGGCCATCTTGGACTGATTTCAACCAAACATGGCTAAGAACACTTTCGACTAACTCTACTTTCAAATAAAAAAAACTAAATCAAAATCCGTTCATCCGTTCGGGAGCTACGATGCCACAGACAGACACACACACACACACATAGACAGACAGACAGACAGACAGACAGACAGACAGACACTTCAAACTTATAACACCCCGTCGTTTTTGCGTCGGGGGTTAAATATAAATAAGCAGGTGAAATACAAAAAAAGTCGAAACCGTGGCATTCAAACTTAAACTCATATCAAAATATTTTTAGTAAAATAGCCTACAATGGAAATAAATGAATTTTACAATTATTTTGTTTCTTTTTTTATATTTTTAGACTTAAGACCAATGAAATTGCTTGGAAATGCTATTATAGTTTGTACGACGTGTCTCAAGAATTTTAACTATCATTGTTTATTGATCTGAATTCAATCGCTTTTGGTCTATATAAGAGCGCTTCTTCAGTTTCTTATTATTTATTTTAAAAAGATCGCACTGTAGGTACAGTCCTTGCTAAATGTTTAATTACCCTTAAATTAATTATGAAATCACCTTGAGGTAAGAATTAAATAAGAAAATTTGGGCGTTTCTGGTGCAATTCTTGATTAAAGTCCTAAGATTAATTACGTGTCGAATTTTGAAAATTTATATATTTTTATTTTTTTGTAAATTAATACAAGTGGTTGTAACAAAAGTGATTTTGATAATAAAATTAAAGCTTTTTTTTGATATAATTATGATGTAACATAAATCGTCCTATAAAAGGTGTACTAAAGTGTATGCAACGCTCGTGGCCCAGTGGTCGTACATCCGGCTTGTAATCCGGGGGCTTGATTTTGAATCTCAATGTGGTAAAATATTCCCCTGAACGCTACTGTGCTTCGGAAGGAATATAAACTTGTTTAAGGCTGTTTCCCATGAGATATGTATGTAGGGGGCTGTCGTTAGGTCATGTTTTTTAAGCCATTGCATAGCTTCTATCGCGGGCCTTGAGCGTGGGGACCGAATCCAGAAATTCCGTAACGAAAAAAACCTAACACCCCCCATTCCGACCGGTTAATTTAATAAAAGAAAAAAAAAAAGATTTTTTTTCGGTCACCACGCTCAAAGTGTAACTTGAATTAATATCAAAGAAAAAAAAAGGAAAAAAATACTGCATTAATAAAATAAATAAATAATTATAATTGCATAAGTTGATAAAAAATGCTATGCAATAGCTTTACCGCGGCAGTCTCCGAGTGCCACACGTCTTTTTTTTATATAAATTGAGCGGCAAAAACAAGCAGACGGCCCGCCTGATGTTGAGCGGTTACCGCCGCCTATTGACCCTTCCAACACTAGAGGTGCTATCAGAGCGTTGCCGGCCCTTTAAGAATTTGTGTATATACCCTTCTTAAATGCAACAAGATTAAAGGATTCTGGGAAGACCCATCGCGGGAGGTCATTCCACATCTTGCATGTACGCGGTATAAACGAGTTCGAAAATCGGACTGTATGCGAACTCCAGGTCTGCAAGATGTGGGGATGGGCCTTTGCGCGGATGAGTGATGTGCGGTGATAAAATTGCGACGCCGGTATTAAATTAAACAGCTCGTCGGAACACTCTCCATTGTAGAGCCAGCATTGTGCCAGCATTGTGTTTGTTGCAGTCTTTATATTTCAAATTAGTTCTATTATCCTTTTTGGTGATCATTTTCTGATAAAGATAGAATAGTGGAGTCACTAAGCGACAAAAATGGCTCAAACCTGTTTTTTTCATGCAGAAGCATGAAACTTGGCACATTGATTTCTAATGTAAAAATAGGCTGATTTCGATCGGTAGCCCTCGGTAGCACCCCCTCTGGCAGCGAGGAGGGGGGTTGGAAGGGGCGCTCCACCCGGCTTCATTTTAAAAATTCTGGGAGACCACACATAGCTAATAGGTCAAGTTTGGTATCAATTTCGGATAAATCGAGGACGTAGATTTCATTTCTAGTATAAAAAAATGACATTTGTGATGATTTGTTAAACAAAAAAAATAAAAATTAGAATTACGTAACTTCGTTTTTATCGTTCAAATTACTGTAAATTCAAAAATACTAGTTTTTTTAATAAACAAAAAATATGTTAATAAAGTCTAGTTTATGTAGATTAAAAAATATATAATTTTATATTACTTTTCTTAATAACAAACCGCATAAAAAAATCTTTTGCTGTCCCGGACCGCAATTTTCTTTTAACCGCCATGAAAAGGGTTGTTATTAAAAAACTTACTATTTCATGTAGAAGTTTAAAACTTGCCACAATTACAATTCCTTACATTAAAATAAGCCGTTTAGAATCAGTAGCCGTCGGTAACCAGCCTTCTGACAGCGGGGAGGGGGGGTGAAAGGGCGCACCACCCAGCTTCACTTAAAAAAATCTGGAAGACCACGTATAGCTAATACGTCAAGTTTGGTATCGATTTCGAATAAATCAAGGACGTAGATTTCATTTCTGATAATAAAAAACGCATTTTATAGGTTTTTAACCAAATTATAACACAAAAATAGTACATAGTTTTTTTTTATTTAAAGGCACTTTAATTCTAAATTATAGTAATATTTTGTGATAAACATAAATATTTTTTAAAAGTTTATTTCAAGTAGATTAAATAAAATAGAACTTTTATATTATTTTTATAAAAATTTACTCGTACAATTTTTTTTTAAGACACGAGATTCGCTATTTTCTGCTCACCGCTGCGCTGCGTTGTAAATCCCCATCAACTGTAAAATACGACTATGTGCATTCATTTAACATGTTATTAATATAAGAACTTGATATTGTCAAACATAAAATTCAGAAAAATCCTATGGCACATCATAATTTACTCTCCCTGAGACAAACTTTTAAAAAATAGGCGCGAAAGTCATATCTCTTTAATAATAAACTTCTAACCAAAGTTATGCATCTATTTTTCAATTAAATGTAATGTGGCAAAATTATAAATACTACTGGCACCTACCTACAGCTTATTTATATCGTTATATTGTTTTCCAAGACGGATGCTCCATATATAATATAATAATAATATAGCTCAAAACATTTTATGACGAATTATGATAAGCCTTGCATTTATTTATTTAATCAGTTCCATGCACAATATTCTGGCAACTGAAAGGTTTTCAGACAAAGGAATGGTCTGCTTCTTGCTTCCTAAACCAAAAGAGAGGATGGGTTAGACTTAACCAAGAAATTATGCCTAGCCTCTCTCAAACAAAGTTCCTTGTAAACTGCGTGTAACAAATGCTGGTATACAGACATATCATGGAAGTAGAAGTATATTTTTCAAATAGTGTTTTTTTGTGATAAGGTGTTTCCTTCATAGTTATTGATTGTCGAGCAGTAATTACTGCTTGATCTGCAGTTTCATTGACCGCAAAACATCATATCAAAACCATATAGGTGGAGTTACGTTTGTGTGCGGCAAATTTATGCCAGTCGAAGGATACGAGTCTTGCTATTTTCCAGCCTCTTGCTTGGTTTTAGAAGCAATAAGCAAACAAAGGGACACCTTATTCATCTTACACCGTTTTGGTGGCCAGTATATTATGCACGAAACTGATTTAATATATAAATAAAGGGCGGATTGCTGAGATTGATGCAAAACTGCATGAAGACGGTCTTAAAATGTAATGAGCTATAATAACAATATTATCTTTGGAAGAATCAGTCTTGGAATGTAACATACTGATATAAAAAAGCTTTAAGCCTGGAGTATTTATAATTTTGCTAGATAACAATTTGTTGAAACAGTTTGATTCTTAACAATGTTTAGCAGTTTCCGTTCCGCGATTTGATCGCGTTTTATCGCACCTATTTTTCAAAAGTTTGTCTCAGGGAGAGTAAATTATGATGTGCCATAGGATTTTTCTGTATTTTATGTTCGACAATATCAAGTTCTTATATCAATAACATGTTAAATGAATGTACATAGTCGTATTTTGCAGTGGATGGGGCGATTACAACGCAGCGCAGCGGTGAGAAGAAAAAAACGACTCTTAGTCTCTTAAAAAAAATGTACGAGTTAATTTTAATAAAATTAATTAAAAAGTTCTATTTTATTCAATCTACTTGAAATAAACTTTTAAAAAATATTTATGTTTATCACAAAATATTACTATAATTTAGAATTAAAGTGCCTCTAAATAAAAAAACTAAGTATTATTTTTGTGTAATAATTTGGTTAAAACCCAATAAAATGCGTTTTTTTAATATCAGAAATGAAATCTACGTCCTTGATTTATTCGAAATCGATACCAAACTTGACGTATTAGCTATACATGGTCTTCCAGATTTTTTTAAGTGAAGCTGGGTGGTGTGCCCCTTTCACCCCCCCTCCCCGCTGTCAGAAGGCTGGTTACCGACGGCTACTGATTCTAAACGGCTTATTTTAATGTAAGGAATTGTAATTGTGGCAAGTTTTAAACTTCTACATGAAATAGTAAGTTTATTACTAACAACCCTTTTCATGGCGGTTAAAAGAAAATTGCGGCCCGGGACAGCAAAAGATTTTTTTATGCGGTTTGTTATTAAGAAAAGTAATATAAAATTATATATTTTATAATCTACATAAACTAGACTTTATTAACATATTTTTTGTTTATTAAAAAAACTAGTATTTTTGAATCTACAGTAATTTGAACGATAAAAACGAAGTTACGTAATTCTAATTTTTATTTTTTTTGTTTAACAAATCATCACAAATGTCATTTTTTTATACTAGAAATGAAATCTACGTCCTCGATTTATCCGAAATTGATACCAAACTTGACGTATTAGCTATGCGTGGTCTTCCAGAATTTTTAAAACAAAGCCGGGTGGAGCGCACCCTCCACCCCCCCTCCCCGCTACCAGAGGGCCCCTTCCATTAGGCTACCGATCGAAATCAGCTTATTTTGACATAAGGAATCAATGTGCCAAGTTTCATGCTTCTGCAAGAAAAAAACAGGTTTTGCACTAAAGTCCCCCACTAGAATTCTAGATGAAGATTTGAGGGATGATAGAGTAGAATGGAGGAGAAAAACGTGTTGTGCCGACCCTACCTAGTGTGGGATAAGGGCAGGAAGATTATGATAGTTATCATTTTTCTGCCCTAAGGGTACATTTATATTCGTGCGAAGCGAACTACAACTGATCCCGCCTTCTAGGTTTAGTGTGCTACCATAACCGTCGCTTAAGATCAGGCGAGATCGTGTTCAAAGGCTAACCTATAACGAATAAAAAATAAATTAAAATTACGGTATGAAATTTTTAAAAATTTACACCATAATATTCTTGGCCTTTTTAGGCTTTATTCTACTATAATAATGCTCTTTATGGCCTTATGACATCATATCCAGGGCTTTTTCAACATCGTGGCACCCATTCATGTTTATACTTCGTTTTAATAACAAAGATAATTTAGCGGGGTTCGAAGGTTATATATCTATGAAAATATCATAGATATATTCACAAAAACTGTTACATCCGATATATCTTATGAAATATATCAGATATATTATGAAAAATATCCGATATATATATCCAATTTATTAAGATATTGATCCTTAGAACCCCGCAAATTACCCAAAAAAATATCTTTGATTTTGAAACGTAGTATAGTGATAGATCTTTTTTTTAGAAAAATCATCTGTGGCTGCATATTAACTTGACATTAATTACAACCTACCGAGGCTTATCCATAACAATGTTACTGGTAATAATATTATTCGTGTTGCTAATATTGTTGTGGTGTAAATGGATTAACTTATTGAAGAACAGTTCTGGACCTATCTTGAGTGGATGTTACCCAATAATAGGACATACATTTCAAATTGTTGGTGATACACAGAGTGAGTATACAATTTTTACTATTTCACTAATCTTTTTTTTTTATGTGATGAAGTAGAAGACGAGCAAGACGCTTTCCTGATGTTAACAGAAAACGGCTGCCCATAATCAGTACAGTGTAACCTAGGATTTCACAATTATGTGAAATTCTAGGAGCACTGCACCAACGCTTCTTACTCAAGAGTCATAAGATGTTAAGACTCTTTAGCCCAGTAATTTCACTAGCTACAGTGCCCTCCTACCGGAGCACAGTAATGTTTGCACATCACTGCTCAGGCGGTAGAATAACTGGCACTGTTGGGGTACCCACCTAGACGACCTCCTGCAAAGGAAGTCTACCCCCGGTGAAAAATATATATAAGGAAAAAGTGACTGATTGACTGACTGACTGATCTATCAACGCACAGCCTAAACTGCTGAACGGATAGATTTGAAATTTAGAACACAGATAGGTTTTATGACGTAGACCTCCTAAGAAAAGATTTCGCACGCGGGCAAAGTTGCGAGCGTAAGCTAGTTATATAATAAACGTTTAAGTTTGTAATAATGTATGGATGTCTGGATGTAGGACAAAATCGTTCATCCGCTAAGAATTGGCAATTACATTTTATTTTTCAGAGCTATGGAAACTGATAGTACAGCTATCTATGGAGACTCTATCAGTTGGAGGGATCTCTAGATTATTCATCGGGTTGCAGACTTATTATGGTGAGTTTTTTTTAACCCCCGACGCAAAAACGACTGGGTGTTATAAGTTTGACGTGTCTCTGTATATGTCTGTCTGTGGCATCGTAGCTACCGAACGGATGAACGAATTTTGATCTAATTTTTTTTGTTTGAAAGTAAGAGTTAGTCGAGAGTGTTCTTAGCCATGTTTGATGGAAATCGATCCAAGATGGCCGCCGCTACAAAATGGCGGATTTCTTTTTTCTTCCACGACACCCTCAATATGGGTATCAAATGAAAGAGCTTAACTAGTAGAATACAACGCATTATGATAAATTTAAAATTCAAGATGGCCGCCACCACAAAATGGCAAATAACCTAATGCGTTGGGTTTTTTTTTTAATTTTAATGTTAAATTTGGTGATAAAAGGTCAATTCTTGAGGATGACTATGCCCAGCTGTGGGATATTAAGGACTGTTGATCATGATGATACGTATTAAGTTTTGTTACATGGGGTAGATATAACTGGGCATAGCTAATCAAATCAAATCTCAGTGTGGCAAAACTTTTCGCTAGGACGCTACCGTGTTTCGGAAGGCACATAAAACTGTAGGTCCCGGCTGTTTCCTATAAGATATGTAGGAGGCAATCGTTAGATCATGTTGCAGGCCTTGTAGGAATCTCGGCGACCTGAAACTGCAACATATAGGTTGGCCACACAACCTATAATTTGTGATTTGACTCTGACAGTGTAAGTAGGGTAACCTGCTCTGTTGGAGTATAAACCCCAATTATAATTTTTTTTAATAAATAGCTAATTGATGAGGATGTTTTTTGCTTATTGTAATATTTTCAGATATAATATATTTTTATTCTACAGTGATCACAGATCCTGATGAACTTGCCACTGTCGGGAATAGCTGCATAAAAAAGCATTTCGCTTTTGGATTTGCCGAGCAATGGTTGGGTGATGGGCTTATTACGTCATCAGGTTAGTATCGTATTATTAATTATTTTGCAATATTAATCCATCGAGATAAATAACATATATTTCAGTTTATTTATCCAGAACTCTTCATGATCACTGACCTCGTTTTTAATTTTATTCAATTTAGGTTAGAATTTGTCCACGATTTCTTGATGTTAAGAGACGATGCGGTCGTAGTAGCTGATTAAACCTAGAAGGCGGGATAAATCTATCCCTGGCTTGCTGGCATACCGGAACAGTATATTTAGGAAGATTCCTTCCTTGCCAATAACATCACAAATATTACTTTTCAGACCCAATTTGGAAGAGTCATCGCAAACTACTGAATCCAGCGTTCACCCTCCGCATCATCCATGGTTACCTGGACATCTTCAACGCTCAGTCTCGGGAGGCAGTCGACAACATGGCCAAGGAAGTCAATAAGGGTCCTGTGGATTTATCCAGCCACTTTCGGACAAATGCTATGAAGATTTTAAGTCGTAAGTTAAATTAACTAACCCCCGTATTTGGGGTCCTGTCTTCGCCCTCTAGGTACCTTGAAAAACTTGAAACCCATACGAGTCGATTTTTAAAACTATCGCGAGTTTCATAGTCGCGAGTGTCGCGAGTGTGTGAATACATCGTAATTGTCCTAAACCGTGGTCGAGATATTCTCGACAATATTAGACGTAAGTTGTGCTGTTTTTGTTGTTTTAGTTATCTCGCTCTAGTTTGTTCTAGTCTTCGAAACCGAATCATTTTTAAAATTTGAAATACCCTTTTTGTTGAAAAAGATTGATTTGAGGACGAGGACACGAATAAAAAAAAACACCCCTATATTTTTATTCGTGTCCTTTAGACCCTTTACTGGGCACGACGATAAAATAAATCTCGTCGTTCAGTGCCGCGCAGATTCTTTTTTTTTCAAAACACAGGCACTGTGTCTGGTACAGCGGTACAGGCAAACGTGAAGCTTACCATCGGGCACCATATTTGCTCGCCTTGTCACTCTTTATCACAAAAAACTCCATCAAACGAGCAGCTGAATATTGGACATGGTAAATACTACTACCTGACTACTGCTTTGGTACCCGCTGCCCCGGCACTGTTTTGTCCCGCAGGAACACCCCCAAGTTTTTAGTACGTATCCCCGAGATGCCCATCCCACACACCGCCCTGCGTCCCCCGGCACAGGGTGACGATGCATAATACATTTTCCAGGGTAAAAACAGGTTATTAAATTGAGAATGTAAGTTTTTTTAATTGTTTTTCTTTCAGAAACAGCATTAGGTATCTCAGGAAAGGCTGACTCCGCTTTATTCGAGAAATACACGAAAGCTGCGGACCAAGTCTTGGAATTGTTCGTGTTGAGGTTCCAGAACATTTGGCTCCAAAGCAACCTGATATACCAACTTGTTGGACTGAAGAAGAAGGAAGCTGGCCTCATCCAGGTTCTTAATGACATGTCTGATGCGGTATGTTCAAAAGTACCTAAGCAAAGGAAAGATTCTTGAGTTAGAAGAGTTAGGTGCACCTAGAGTGTATACATTATTGTAAGATCCTGGGTAGCACTGTACTGATTATGGGCAGCGTTTGTCTCTAACCGTCAGGAGAATGTCCTTCTTACTTATTTACATAAAAAATAGAAAAAAAGGTTATAAGATTAGTTAAGGTTAGTATTCATCTGATCTGTGGTTAAAGCATGCTCTTAATTGACACCAAAATAATAATTTAGAACTTTTTAGTCTAACTAATAACTACAAACTGGTACTAAATTACAGTTTGGTCCACAATGAGCGGCCTTGTCTCATCGTGAGCGAAATCGTCCAAGCCTTTACCGGCGCGGCGGCCTGTTTTTTTTCTTTATCGATATTTTAAATCGATTCGAACACTGAATGCAAAAGTGTATTAGTATGCCGATTTTAATTTCTGTTCTGTTTCATATATTTCAGGTAATTGGAGAAAAGAGGATGGCCATGGCTGGTAAACGCAGGGGTTCAATTTCAGCAGGTTAGAAAAATGTTTTCCGAAAAATATTAATTAAGGCATGTTCAAATCTAAGATATATATTTTAAACTCATTTATTTCGGACAACATAAAAATCTTAAAAGGTAAAAACTTAAAAACTAAATACTTAAAAACTAATACTTAACTACAAAACTTAATCTAATAAACAGGTGGAGGAGGGAAAGGTGGCAAGAATGCTGGCGGCATTGCCCCACTGAATACATAAACTTATTTTTTGAGCAAAATATAAGCCAGCATTCTTGTCACCTGAAGCCTCCACCAAACGTTTAGCGAGGTCTTTGTACAGCTCCCAATATATATTTACGCTATTCGCTTTTGTTCTGGTCAGGACGTCACGCGTCCCCACTCACAAATCTTATAAGGGTTATAAAAATGGATGAGCATGTTTATTTTATTCACAAACTAAACAAAACGTTGTTTAAGGGAGTTATTAAATTAAAAAAAAATGTTTACCTCCCTACTGTCCCTATTGTGATTGTGATTTGACTCTGACAGTGTAGGTAGACTTTTGTGAGATATATAACAGTACCTAGTGTTAAACCTCAATTATACATACATAATAATCACGCATGGTTCCCGTTGGGGTAGGCAGTGACTATTTCCCTCCACTTAGCGTACTAAGTGGAGGGAAATAGTCACTGCCTACATCCTGACACACCTTTATCGCTTCCTCAACTTTCATCACCTTAATTATCATGTTCTTCTTATTCTAGGACTAAAATACAAAGCGTTTCTGGACCTCCTGCTAGACGTCGCCCAAGATGATACTCTCACAGATAAGGAGATAAGAGAAGAGGTGGACACCCTCATAGTGGCTGGTACTGACACCTCGTCCTGGGTCATGAACTACGTCTGCGCTGCTATCGGAACTTATCCTGATGTACAGGAGAAGATTGTTGAGGAGTAAGATGTTATATACATTATAGTCATCCGTAGTAAGGAAGCCTTATAGTCTTATAGTTTCGCTTTGTCCGTCCGTTAAAAGCTATAAGTCCTAGAAAGCTGAAATTTTGCAAAGAGGAGGGTAATGTTTAGGGTAAGAGAACGGTGATAAAAATTAATTAATTGGTACCACCCGTACACGTAAGATGGGAATGATTATTTTTTTCCGGCTAATGCCATTATATGGGGTATCGTTGAAGCGTTTCTGGACCTCATGCTAAACGTCGCCCAAGATGATACTCTCACAGACAAGGAGACAAGAGAAGAGGTGGACACCCTCATAGTGGCTGGTACAGACACCTCATCCTGGGTCATGAAATACGTCTGCGCAGCTATTGGAACTTATCCTGATGTACAGGAGTAGATTGTTGAGGAGTAAGATGTTTTGATGATCAAGATGGACTGAGTTGAGTGGCGTGTGGAAGGTCTATTTCTAGCAGTGGACGAATGTAGGCTGATGATGATGAATTTTAATCAATTGTAATGAAAATGCAAGTGGGTATTATGATTACCAATGATGTTATAATAATACAATATCGATCGAGGTTTGAGGAGCGTCACGCTCCTGTGCTTTTTTAATCAAACCACATTTCTGCCTAATTTTAACCCAATTTGTTTTCACTATATGAGTTGGCGTCAGTGAAGTATAATATAGTTCATTGGTTGGCGTTGATAGATCTATCACTGAGATTTTCCTTATGTTAGCAGATGAAAAACCTCTATCCATTTTCAAAGTTTCCTCTACTAAACTTCTTTATCCCTGCAGGCTACAGGAAATATTCGAGGGTTCAGATCGTGATGTAGAGCGAGACGACTTGCAGAAGATGGTGTACACAGAAGCAGTTATAAAGGAGACGATGAGGCTGTATCCAGTTGTGTCTGTCAGCTTGAGGACCGTGGAGACAGGAGTGCAGCTTAGTAAGTGATCATTAGACATAAGTGTGTTTTTGGATTAGTTTCTTGATAATAACAGAAAGGACGTTTTTTAAACTCAGAAATATGCTTTACGCATCGTCACCCTATGCGAGGCTTGCAGGTTGATATGTGAAACACCCCAGCCGTAAATGTTTTACCCACATACTTGAGATTGTTTTGTGGAACGCCTTATGGACCTGTTCAAACCTGACCGATATTCACGATTGCTGGCAGGAGCGAAATATAACTGCATAGATATTTCTATGCAGTTTTGTTTTACTCAAGAGGTGACAAATTGCTGAAATTTATTTATATGGCCCGCTTGATGTTAAGCTGTCCTCGTCGCCTTTTTACCAATGATAGGAATACACACCAACGACCAACACACGAGCTGGTGTTGAGCGTTCGCCGTTGCCTATTGACGTCTGCAACACCAGTGTTGATGCCAACGCGCATCAGTCATTGACTCCCTCTTATCATCTTATTTATTTTTCAGAGAACCACTATCTCAAGCCCGGAGATCACGTGGTCATGTCATACTACGGAGTACACAGGCACCCCATTTGGGGTCCAGATGTAAATGAGTTCAGACCAGAAAGGTGGTTGGGAAGGGACGACCTGCCGAATGCTTTTGGAGGATTTGGAATTGGAAAAAGAGGATGCATAGGTAAGACTGAATAAATAAGATAAACTATACTCCGTTTCATAATCCTAGATCTTTTTTGTAAGCACCTTAATGTCACTATATGTTAGTGTCAAAAGTGAGAGGCAGAGCTAATAAACATTTTTTGAAGCAAGAATCGTTATATTATATAATAACAGCGCGCAGTTTCGCTTGTGCTGTATTTATAATTATTATAATAGATATTGACCAAACTTATACCTAAGCTAAATAAAAAAAAAGGGCAGAAATTAAGAATTTGCTAAATTTTGTTATAACATTTTGTTTAAATTAAATCGCTGTCTATTTTTTTATGGTAATAATTTAATTACTTTTAAAATAGACATGATAGTCCAGTCAATTTAGACATTCGAAGTTACATAAAGTCCCAACAAGCTGAATTTCTGTGAAGTTGTTCAAAACATAATTATAAACAATGTCTAGAAGTTCCCCATCATTCCCCTGTAAGGAAAAAATTTAATTCAAGGTCAAAGGTCAAAACAATGAGTTTTTCGCGATTTTCAGCAAAACGGTAAGTTTTATCATAAAAACATCTTAGACAAAATTGTAGATCATAAAATTGTCTACAAAAAATTAGGCTCAAACTATGTCTAAACCAAATTTTAGCTTAATGGGGTCATTAGTTACTGATTTCGTATTCAAACATTGACCTCCTTTATCCCGCCTTAGAGATTGATTTTTGGAATAAAAAGTATCCCATATCATTTTTTAGGACTTGGTCTACCTTTGTACCAAATTTCAGCTCAATAGGGCCAGCGGTTCTAAATTTACCATACAAACTTTGACCCCCCCTTACCCCCTCTTTAAAGTTAAATTGTGTCATAAAAACTATTCAATGTTCCTCAACACAACTGCCGTGCAGAGACTAAACCGCAGTAAGTGCAAAATCGCGGTTTCGAGAAAATCGCGAAAAACGTTTTGAAGGCGTTTTTTTATATGTTATGTATAAAAAACAATAAATATTTTTTTTCTATCGGAACTAGATACCGCAGCAGTATAATTTAAGCAGAAAAAATAATGATAATATTTGTTTTATAATATAGAAAATAATATTTTTTGAAAATGGTGTCAGTTACTACAGGCAAATTAGTATATATTAACTAATTAAAGTGCAGCAATAATACACATTACTGCAAAATTTCTAATTTTTGTTTAACATTAACAACTAATTTGCAGTATCCAGCTGAACTTACTGTATTTTAATTTTATGTCTTGAATAAATTTTTCAGCAGTATGTTAATAATTCAAACACTATATGAAATGTGGCAAGTATATGTAAAATATGTAAAATAAATATAATAAGTTTCTATTTAACTTCTTAATATATAAAAGGAAAGAGTGACTGATTGGCTGACTGATCTATCAACGCACAACCTAAGCCACTGGACGGATTGGTTTTAAATTTGGAACACAGATAGGTTTTATAACGTAGACCACCGCTAAGAAAGGATTTCGCCATGCGGGCAAAGCCGCGAGCATAATAAGCTAGTATTGATATAAGTTGGATTTTAGACTTTTATAAATGCTCTCAGTCAGTTTTGTCAGAATTATATCTCATATTTCGGTTTAGATAGTTTACACGGTAGATGGATGATACTTTCAAATAAAATTATAGAATTTTAGTACGAAAATCAGACAAACCGAATTCTAAGACTTGGTGGCTCACTTCTTTATTCTTGTTCAAATCATTGTAGCACTTTGAGGTTTCTCTGTTCCAGGTAGTATAGCGAGGTTGTTTCTATAATTTTATGTAGGTGTGTTTTGTGTCTGTAGCAGCTTTACAAATCTTTCTTTAAACGATTGTCATTTAAATGTTATGTCCTAAGTTACATTCGTTATTATATGAAATGACTTTGGTATTATTAGGCAAGCTTATTTATTAATCTTCTATTCAATTTATTTATTTAAACACATCTGGCACATAACTTATCTTCTTTTAATATCTGCAGCGTTTTTCTTACACCAAAATTGGAAGAGATAGCAAAATTGCTGTGAGAATTGTGTTGAGCATAGCCAAATACATTTTTTTTTTTTTTCACAAACAATGTGCTATGGTAAAAATAACTCTGGAACGTAATAATAATTTACTCTTTTTTCTCTCTCTTCTGTTTATAATAATTAACTCGTTTCTCTCTTCTCAATATCAGATTAAGCAACACTATGAAATTTGGATTAAACTTGCATTTTCCTGATCAATTACAATTAATTCCATTCACAGAAAACGATTTTCGTTTTCTTCGTTATGCGTAGTAATCAGAATGATTTCTAGATATTGATATTGTCTATGTTAAGAATATTCTGACAGCAGTTCATAAAATAAAAATCTGGATTGCTTACAGATGTATTGATAAAAAGATTATCATAATGTATTTGTCATCATTTTTAAGTTATGAGTAGTTTGGTGTTAAAAGGCTTAGGTGTGTCTACCTTTTTTTTATGTGGAGAAGTAAGAAGACGAGCAAGACGCTCTCCTGATGTTAAGAGATAATGCTGTCTATAATCAGTACAGTGCTACCCAGAATTTCACAATGATGTGCAATTCTAGGTACACTGCACCAACGCTTCTTACTCAAGTGTCATAAGATGTTAAAACTCTTTAGCCCAGTAATTTCACTAGGTACAGTGTCCTCCTACCGAAGTACAGTAATGTTTGGATATTACTGCTTAGGCGCCTTGAGTATTGCATTTTATTTTACTAGATTAAAATGAACCAAACGGAACTTTTTTTAATTTATGCAACACCATTACTCATTTTAACAAAAAATCGAATCGAACTAAGGAGTCAAAAATGTAGGATTATTATTCTTTATCTTTGAAGTCTGATAAGGGTAGCAATATAATATAACAATTGTGTGCTATTTGAGTGAATTGATATACGCCATTAGATTTGGCGGGCCAACCTGTTTATTCAATAAAACTGTTGTGCGTAATGTAAATTAAATCAAATCTAATCCAACTGACGCTTTCACTACTCGACGAATCAAGGGTAGATTCATATTAAATCGCAGTATGATCTATAACGAATGAAGTAAATTCCAAAATGACTATCCAAAATGCCGATAAGAATGCAGCCAAAATGAACTTAAACTGCAAATTCAGTAGTAACTATAATTTTAAAATTTGCTAGAAAACCAACCATACTGCAGTAAAAAATATTTTACTGCAATTTCGTCAGTAATGTTATTCGAAAACCAAAATGCAGTATGATTATTTTCAGTACATTATCGGGTTACTGCATTTTTGTTTAATGAATCATTTTTGGTTTTTGTGAATAAAACAGTACTATGCGTTATATTGACTACGTTTACTGCATTTTAACTAGGGACTCTATAGGTCACAGAAGACGTAAATGCTCTTACTGTATTTTAAATAGTGTTTTGATAAATAGTGCTCAAATGTGACCCGCAGTAACTATTTTCAATCAAGGTTTTTACTACCTTAAAATGTAATAATTGACAAATGGGTTAGATTGATGTATTCCTTATTTTGTGCGCAATAAGGTGGCATATATAACTAAAAATCGGCAAAATGTCGAATACTGCGGTTTAGTCTCTGCACGGCAGACAATCCCAATAATCGTTTTACAAAATTTCAGCTCAATCGGGTAAACGGTTACGGATTTACATACAAACGTTTTTCGGGAATAATTCCTTTTCCTGAGGGAATTTCAAAAAATCGCTTCTTATTGCACGATAAAATCTTCCAAGGAATACGCTGTCCAAATTTCAGCTCAATCCGTCCGGCCGTTTGGGCTGTGCGTTGATAACACGAAAGTGTACGAACGATTTTATATAAGAGATTACAACTTTTTGAATTGTTATATCTCAAAAACGGTGGCTCGTAGAAAAAAAAGTATTAAATATTTTTTTGTAGACAATTTTATGATCTACAATTTTGTCTCAGATATTTTTATGATAAAACTTACCGTTTTGCTGAAAATCGCGAAAAACTCATTTTTTTTACCTTTGATCTTGAATTAAATTTTTTCCTTACAGGGTAATGATGGGGAACTTCTAGACATTGTTTATAATTATGTTTTGAACAACTTTACAAAAATTCAGCTTGTTGGGACTTTATGTAACTTCACTCTCATTTTTTGGTCTAAATTGACCGGACTATGATGTGGATATATTCGGCGGTGGATTATGATTATTCCTTCTTCGTACAATGACCTTATAAAGGGTGTATTTATCGGTTTACGGGTGACACTTGACGCCAAAATGAAATTTGGTACCTATGTATGTACCTCAGGACCTGGAATAACACATAAGTAGGCTACTATTTGTTAAGCGGATGAAACTGCTGAACCACTAATTATTATATAAAAAAAAAATATTATTATTATATAAAAAAATCTATAATAATATAAAAGCTAAGCATGAAAATAGATGTATAGACAGTTAGCATGACAAAGGTTACGTAAAATAACATCAAGCAAAACTTTAGATTGTATTTTCATAACAATTTAATTTCTCAAAACGTTATTTTTAAATATTTATTTACATTTAATGATTAAAACATAAAAGTAACAAATAACAGCACAACAATAACTTAACAGAACCTTTTACCAAATTTCTTTTGACAGATCTTCCATTACTTAATCTTTTTTTTGGTGTGGGAACTCATTTGTTTACAAAAAGGATTCTCCTTGTTCAATCCGAGTATAGCAATAGCATTTATTACGAAATAGGACTTCAGTTTTTTTTATTATAATACATATTAGACGTTGAGTGGTTTTTTACTTTGTTGACACCGAGAAAAAATGCTATTACGCATACTCCATCGAGGGTATGGGAGGGCTATCTGGGACTCCCCGAGCAGGACAACTGCACGGGTATACCCACTTAAACAACTCGGGATCGTCTTCGTGGCCGAGGACTGGGAATCGGCAGAGCCTTAGCATCCAGTCCCCAAACGTTGAGTAGTTACCGTCGCCCAAGGGCGGACCCAGGATTTTTTTCTGGGGAGATGCCGACGGGCAAAAATATTTTATTTTTCACTACGAAAAGTGTGTGTGTAGCTTTAATAATAAGAGCGTGGACAGCTCGCAGCGAGCGCCGAGTAAAAAATTATAATCTTTACCATGAAATATGTGCGATAGGCTTATTCCGAGCACCAAAATTCGTAACTCAACTCAGATGAAATAGCCATAAGAACTCTTTGTAACTCAACAATGCTTCGGGCTTGGCCCCTCTCCCGCCTCCCCTGTATCCGCCCTTGCCGTCGCCAATAGTCATCTACCACCACAATGGTGTTACCGATATGGTCTTGTTGTGTTTACTTTAGTTTACAATATTTTTTTGAATAAAACATAGAATACCTTTTCTGATAAAGATCATTGTATTTTTATCTGCACCTGGATCCTAGGTAAATGGCGTAAACATTTTGACTTAAATATTTTCTAAAATCGAAAGTTTGACACGAAAATGTTTAGGTTCGTTTACCTAGACTTAGCCATTATCTAGGCTTAGTCTTTGTCCGTAGATATTATAATTAAAGTCTGTTTAAACCTGAGCAGTACTATTTCGCAACCGCAGGTTTTTAGGACAAGTACTAGTACGTAAAACATTTTCTTACAGGTAGAACCTTTGCAATGACATCAATGAAGGTGTCCCTAGCACATCTACTCCGAAGGTACATCGTACATTCTGGAAACATTTCAAAACTAGTGCTGAAAATGGACTTTGTTGCAAAACCCATTAGCGGTCACCTCGTCGCTCTTAAGGAACGGAAAAATCATCATTCTGCAGAAAGCTACTGCTGATAAAAGACCCCTCTAAGAACGCCTTAGCGCGTGGTTGTTGACTTTTAGTGAACGAAGTGTAGATTACAATTTTTATGTACAAATATTATTCAAAAAAATATTATAAAAAAGCTGTTGGAATGGAAAGCTTCGTTCGGAGATGTAGCTTTCGTTGTTTTTTTATATTCATTTAAATGTATCAACATGTATGATTAAGATAAAAAAAAATTATATTTTGTAATAACTATTGATAGGATCGTAAATCTATAGTATATTATCTAGAATATACATATAAATTATAATAAAAAAACTTTATAATATATAACTTATTAAATTTATTCTTTTTTGGGACTTTTACCCTTAAGGGCATGCCAGACTAATCATACCCTAAAAATGTATTAATTCTTATTCCTCGAAATAATTTCGAATTTTACCAAGCCAAAAAAAATGGACACTCACGATCTCAGTAAAACTTTAGTAAATATTTTTTTCCTTTTTTGATAGAGGATGTAAATTTATGGCATTTGATGCATTTTGATGCTTATGCAAAATTTTCTTCTTCTTTTCGTGTTTTGCTTTCAATTCCTTCCCCACGTTTTTCTTAAGTTTTTTTCTTAACTTTCGTCTAATAATTTTGCTTAATTTCGCAAACTTAGATCTTGACATTTCAGGCTTCCTGGCTTCTTTTAACATGTGTTTGAATAAAGATTCAGTTTGCAGTTCGATGTGTCTTACGAACTGGAAAAAAAAACTATATGTATAATAGCGCAAAATCAATCATCATATTTGGTTTTAAACATAAAGAAAATCGGATGGTTAATTTTGCGCCACATTTTATTTATTGTGAACCTAGTATAAAATATCGCAATGTAAGTTTAGTATTTTTGAAAAAATATATGGAATAGCACTTCTTAACAAAAGTCTTTAGTTGTTTAAATTATAGAGATGTGCCCAAAGACAGTTAGATCGTCAAGCAGATTATTAAAGATACTGGACAGGTATATTATTATATATTTTTAATAAATGACGGACCAAATATTATATTTATTAATATCCGGATTTTATCCTTAATAAAATATTAAAATTATCACTCAAGGCTGACGTAAATAAAAAGGCCCACTACTGTAACAGGTACGACGCATTATCCGCCAGTAGTGTGCTAAAATGTACGGGGTATAATTTAATGTGATGCGTTACTATTGTGTCTCTTCTAGAATGTATGAATTACTAGATAATATTATATAATGTACATAAATTAACAAAATATTGTCATAAATATATTTTATTAAACTTACTCGTTCATGCCTCAAAATATCTTCACTGCTGACGTAATCAAAAAAGTCTTTGGTTGCAGTTTCAAAAACCTTAAAAAATTAAAAATTATTAATGTAGTATTGCAAAAATGTTAATTATATGTAAACTGAGTGAACGTTAATTATTATATTTGCAAGGTTTATTTATTATATTTAGTTGTGGTAGGTTCCTACGCATTTTTCCTGGGTCAAAAAAAAAAAAAAAAAAGGTTTCTATTGCAGAGGCCGCCTGGGGTAGTACCAACCACACCTTTGCTAGTTATTCATCTGCCAAGCCGTAATGCACCCATCACTCATTGTTCGTAATCCCTGCAAATCAAATGTGATTCAGCATACTAAGCACAGACTGAAAAACGGTGTCGCCATTTTTCATGATTTCTTATTTTTAACCCCCGACGCAAAAACGGGGTGCGTGTGCGTGTGCGTGTGCGTTAGCGTGTGCGTGTGCGTGTGCGTCTGCGTGTGCGTGTGTGTGTGTGTGTGTGTGTGTCTGTCTGTGGCATCGTAGCTCCCAAACGGATAAACGGATTTTGATTTAGTTTTTTTTTGTTTGAAAGTAGAGTTAGTCGAGAGTGTTCTTAGTTATGTTTGGTGGAAATCGATCCAAGATGGCCGCCGCTACAAAATGGCGGATTACTTTTTTCTTCCACGACCCCCTCAATATGGGTATCAAATGAAAGGGCTTAACGAGTAGAATACAGCCCACTACATAAAATTTAAAATCCAAGATGGCCGCCATAAAAAAAATGTGAATTACGTATTGCGTTGGGGGTTTTTTAAATTTTTAATTTAATTCACTTGTATAATATTATTTTCTTGTTAAACAATATATACGATCTATTAGTAATCTGTGTATACGATTTTATTGCAATGCGATGTTTAAATGTTTGTGTTTGTATGTTATTTTATATATTTTATTTGTTGATGTCACCAAATCGGTCGCAACGGAAGACCAGCGCCGGCTGTATAGTCGGCATATGCTGAGTTGCGACCGTTTCATGTATGAATATTTCTATTTATTATGCCTTGTAATATTATGTTGTTTTTGTGTTGTGAGATGTTTGTGCATGAATAAATGTAATTTCATTTCATTTCATTTTTCATTTCATTTCCATTTCATTTCATTTTTCATTTAATGTATAGGGCTCATTCTCATGGAATTGATTCTCATCGTCACCTTCATGGCAATTCTTATTTATTGCTTATTTGTAATGTTTATGTATAATATTGTATAGAGCTGGATAACACGAGTAAACTTATATATAAATGATTTAAATCGTACGTTTCATTTCGAAGAAAAACGGTTTTGAAATTTTCGACGCCACGAAAGTGATTCAGTAATTATTTTTTCACAACTTTTTCAAGTAAAACCCTTTTAAAAGACTAAATCTACCAAAAATGTACAACGACATTTTACGTAAAAACAAACCTCACTACATAAGAAAATATGCGTAATTTGAGATATTACTTTACCATTCACTTTACTTTTTTATTAGTCAGAAATTTGGTTTGTATGTATTAAAACCCTAACATAACAGATACAGTACTTTTTAGTAGGTAAAAAGGCTATTTCAAAAGAAAACAATATTTAAAAATCACTTACGTGGCTCAAAAATCACCTTCATGGTAAAAAACGCTATGAAGGTGATGCCACGCTGGTGACGAAAATATCCCTTTTTGGTGAAATTCTGGAAAGTTTAGGTATAATGTATAAAGTTAAATACTACATCTTTATCTCGCACATTTTGGCGTTTCAAAAAACTAGCTTTGATTTAAATAACTAAAATGTAATGCATAAAAATGTTGTCCATGCAAGTGATCGATACACCCATGAATAAATTGAAACTTAGCAATTATATTTTTTCCAACGGCTCGATAAGTCCTAGATCCTACTTCTACGATTGCAAAACATGGCCATCATTGAAATGAATCGAACTCTGAATTGGATTGTTGATGTTGTGTTTAACAGCAGCCGTTAAACTACGCAAATCTAAAGCACCTAAAATCGTGTGACCGCCGCATTATATTATTTTAAATTCAAAATAATACTGAAAACTTTTTTTTAGTCTGTAGACCTTAAAGTATATTTGTTTGCGATAATTTTGGTATATGTTACATACAGATACATCAAAATTTGTTAAAGTAGTGCCCAAATGTTTAACTGCAACGCAAAGTGTGACACCATGAGAATACGAGAAATGGCCCCGATTTTGACCTTTCATGTTAAATTTTAGTATTATTTTTTGCGTCGTTTATGGTAATCTTCATTTATTTTGTAGCTTAATATATGTTTTATCCACCTATCCACAATTCATATCTCAGTCTTTAACCGTTTAGGAAATATAACCGTGTGACCATCAATTTTGAGCTAAAATGAGAATGAGCCATAGGCATTATACTGTGTTTTGGACTGAAAGGAAATGTAGCTTTTTTTTGTTATGTTATTGCATTTCATTTCATTTATTTACACACATGTAACTTACAGTAAATATACCATAACATTACACTGTGAGATTCAACAGTTATCTCAAGGTGACAGGCGTCTTATTTAGCAGCAATTTATTAAGCAGTCCAACACCTTAACCACTCGGCCACCTCGTCGGATAAGTCAGATAGTGTGGTGCAGTATTTTGAATTTTCTCCCAAATTGCACCTTTCCTTTCGATCTAACGCCGAATTTCGCTAGCCCTCCAGATACGAGTCAAGTCGTCACACCATCGCTTTACAAGAAATATAATAAATAAAAAATAAGATTTAGCATTAACATCTAAAGGGAGTCAACTAAAAAAGCACTTTTTTAAGTAAAAGCGAAAAACTAGAACACTTCTACAGTGCACACGGATACAGTGCTCGTATCCTTGTGCACCGTAGAAATTTTCTGAACAGAAACATGATTTTATATTATATAATACATGTATATTACATATATTTTAACACATTTACACGATACATTTTTATTGGTCGACGAAGCTCATGCTCAGTTCGGGATTTCGATGATGTGCATTACTCAAACTAGCCGATCTTTGAGTTCCCTTTTGATCTAGTAGATTTGCGATATTGTACTGTTACATGGATATTTTCTCTATGACTCCTACTCAATATAATAAGAAATAAGAAACTATAATATCACGTAAATTTCAGAAGTAAAATACAAACTTTATTTTCCTCGGAGACGGCGACGGCACTATTCAATAAAATTCCGATAATGGCCACTTCTAAGCAGACTTTCATATTAAAATACTTTTCCTTCCGAGTTTCAGTACAAAATGCACGCTGGAACTGAAAACCAATATTTTAGAACCTTATTTACAAAAAGGAGGTTCACATTTCGTTGGAATCTTTTCTATGTAGAGGTCGTAGAGGTAGATATTGTGTTACCGATTACTATTTAGGAAACATGTCAAAAACTTTTTCTAAACAAGCTACGAGTATTATTATTATTACCATCTAGCACCAAAGTACTCGTCAAGACGAATCAAATGAGCCGTTTAATTACGAAGTTCCTACGGCTACCTTCCAGCTCCATCGTTAGCTCAGCTCGATGTCGGAAAGATAAAGAAGATTTGATTAATAATAATAGATTATTTAATTAAATAAAAGCTTGTAATATATTTATGTGTGAAAAGGTTAAAGTGTAAAACGTTACATTATGTAGTCCCGTTTAAATTTTATCGAAGTCGGTCAAGCAGTGTTCTGTACATGTAGTATTGTCTATTTTGTTCATCCTCGAGTTTATTCGAATAAGGGTGAATTTTAGATTATCCTGTTTTAATGGTCTAATTTTTGGCACAATATTATTAGAATTGGTTTAAATAATATAAAAAATTTCGTAAACGCTCGCAAATTTATTTTTGTTCAATAAGTATAATAAGTTTACAATCGTCGATCTAGTTTGTAGTTTTAATTTTTAAAATTATTTTCACTTGTAATAATAATTGTCATAAAATAATATTGAACGTATTTTTGATTTCATAACCTCCTTTTTGGAAAAAGGTTGAAAATAAAACATATTAATATTAATGAGAAAATATTTTAGAGCTTTGCCTTGCAAATCAGTAACTTACAATAATTCATTCCAAATTTCCTGGCAATCGGTTCAGTGGTTTTTCCTTGAATACGTAACATAAACACTTAATACTATTAAATATTATTATGTTTAGTAGTTAGACTTAATATTATGCTTATTATTTAAATTAATTAGATAATAACAGTTCCGAGTGCGAAATCCGGGCCGGCGGTATAGAGTGACGTCATAATATCTTATATTCACGACATATAAAAAAAATGTTGATGCAAATCACTTTATAACGTATTTTTCACACATTATAGGATCGCTTTTGTCCACGGTTTCGCGTGATTTGTCATTCTACTAATATTATAAACGTGAAAATTTATAAGAATGGATGTCTGGATGTATATTTGTTACTCTTTCACGCCTAAACGGGTGAACTGATTGAGCTGAAATTTAGTATAGAGATAGCTTAGACCCTGGAATATCATATTGGCTACAGCGGGTTAAACCATGGCGCTGCTGGTACATAAAGAAAAAGCTCTTAATTTAGCACTTCTTTTAATTTAAGTTTTTTTTTAATTCTAAATATGCCTACGTTTGATCACGTCTCACTTGATGGAAAGTGCAGATTCGGTCGACGATGAATCACGAAAGAAGCCTTGAAAGGTACTTTATTTAATCGTGTCTTGAAGATACCCAAGTTGTAACCCGGTGAAAAGTTGTAAGTGGGAAACACGGATGGTGGCAATATGTTGCAAATGCGACCAGTTTAAATATAATAGAATTAAATTTTAATCAATTGGCAAGTAAAATAAAAGTACTTAAAATACAATAAAACTTCATAAACATAATTTTAAAAGGACATACCATCCAATTTTTTCAACATGCAATGTTGCGAAGCGTGATTGCCATTTGTTTTTGAAGTTGTCTTTTTATTATTCTTTGAGTATTAAACCACCAAAGGAGACGACCCGGGTACTAATTTCTATGCGAAAAAGTCAGTTGTCAGTTTTTGCGGGGGGAAAGGCGACGCACATAAATAATTAATTGTACGGTCTACCGTAACAACTATGTTATATTATGATGTGCGGACTCGTATTACACATTCTAACTATATACTTAACTGTAACATATTTTTATATCTTTAGTACTAACATGTACTAATAAAGCTCACTACACATGTGTCGTACTCATTCTCGTCCCTTCTACCTACGAATTCTCAACTACTAAAGGTGTAAACCGTACATAATGCAACCACATTAATGAATTTTCGATAAAGTCACTATACGACAAAATAGTCAAACACTGGCATAAAAATATAGTCACACAAATACACTCAGGGATAATCAGTAAAAAAAAATCAATGGATCCTGCCGAGTGAACACCAAACTGAAGCAAGAAAATGACGTCAGGGTTGATGGTATTTTGTTTTAATTTGTATGAGGTAAGTGAGATGGCAAACAACCTTGACGTCATTTTTCTTGCTTCAGTTTGGTGTTCATGCCGCAGGATCCATTGACTTTAAGATTTGTGGATAAACAATCTATTCGTGTTCTACATATATTCTATGCGGGGTGGTCTGTTTTTTATCAGCAGGGGTTGCCTAACTGTGACGTATCCAGTTCAATGTTTAACCGAAGTTTATTATTGGCAGCGTGCATTTGACTGGCAAATAGTGCATATTGTTGGTTTTTTATTGAATTTGAACAATGGAATCTACGACAATTAGCTTTTGTTTCAGTTTAGGTGAAGTTAAATAGCAGGACTTTGTTATGTACTAATTTGAATAATTAGTGTTGTTTATTTTAAAGATAATTAAAATTAAAAAGAATTCAATTAATATGTAATCGTCATTTTCGTTTCAAATTATAATTTTAATGAATTTTAATATTAAAAAGTTAATCTTCAAAGGTTTTAATGAGTGAGAGAGATTCACTGTTAATTCATTTCTTGGAAACTATTGAAGCAATTTTGAAGAAACTTGCACTGTCCTTTCAGATGGCCTAAAAATATGGCAAAAAGTGGTCAAAATAAGATACACGTAAATCTTATTGAAACTTCCTTTTTAAATCTAAAATAATGTCAGTTATGATTAAAATAGCTTAGTTTTGAACAATAAAAGCAACCTTACCTGAAAAAACATTCCTACAATCTGTTTTCACAGGACCACTGAAATATTCCTTGAAAATATACATAAACAAAATTGTTATTCTGTTTTTATTCGTCTAAGTGCCGTTTATTTAGGACTTTAATATCCTTGTCTACGATCAGAATATTATAATATTAATCTAAATAAGTATAAGGTTTGTCAACCTTTAGCAATTATACGCCTACAAATTCGCAGAAAACCGATGAATTCCCGTTTTCCGTGGAAATGGAAATCCAATCATAGTCAAAATGTGCATCACTACTAAGTTCATCACTTTATGAATTGACTGTCACGCGCTACGAAGTCCGCGCGGGTCAGCTAGTAAGTATATAAAAAAAGAGTGTCTGATTGACTGACTGAGAGACGTGGACAGATTACTAATCTATCAACACACAGCATAAACCGATGAAAGGATTGAGTAAAAATCAGGAACGTAGATGAGTTTTACGATGTAGGCCTCTGCTAAGAAATAAAATTATGTTCATGCGAACATAAGTTTCGTAGTGACTAGATAAATAACTCTTTATTGGTACTACATAACTAGTGAAATAATAAAAAAAAACCGGTCAAGTACGAGTAGGACTCGAGCACCGAGGGTTCCGTACAAACCCGTAGGTTTGTACGGAACCCTAAGGAAAAGTGGGTAAAATATTATATACTTGTAGGTTTTGATTCCCTTGCGAGTACTTGCGAGTTTGAAAATATGGGGCTAAAATTGTTGTTTCTTTTGAATGCGTTGATATAGATGTTTGATTTTTTTACAGCTTAAAGTTGTTATAAAGCTGGGTATTTGAAATGTATTTCAATTTAATACCTGTACGCGTTTTCGAGGAAAGGGGTAGTAAATACAAAATTATTAAAAATATTTTTTTACATGATGTTACTAAAAATTTACAGTTTTTGCAATTTTTCCTGTGCTTATAATCTAAGACGTTGCTGCGTACCAAATTTCAAGATTCTGAGTTAACGGCAAGTAGGTTTTGATTCCCTTGAGAATAGTCGCGAGTTAAAAAATACGGCTATAATTGCTGTTTCTTTTGAATGCGTTGAGATAGAGGTTTGATTTTATTACAGTTTAAAGGTATTATAAAATTTAGTACTTGATATGACTTTCAGTTTAATACCTGCACGCGTTCATGAGAAATGAGGTAGTAGGTATGAAATTATTAAAAATATTTTTTTATATGATGTAACTAAAAATGTACAATTTTCGGAATTTTCTCTTTATCTGTGCTCTAAGGAATTGCTTTTTACCAAATTTTAAGATTCTACGTTCACAGCAAGTACCCTGTAGGTTTTGGTTTTTTGAGAGTAGTTGCGTGTTTAAAATTTCGGCTAAAATTGTTGTTTCTTTTGAATGCGTTGAGATAGAGGTTTGATTTTATTACAGTTTAAAGGTATTATAGACCTTAGTATTTGATATGAATTTCAGTTTAATACCTGCACGCGTTCATGAGAAATAGGGTAGTAAGTATGAAATTATTAAAAATATTTTTTTATATGATGTAACTAAAAATGTACAATTTTCGGAATTTTTTCTTTATTTGTGCTCTAAGGAATTGCTTTTTACCAAATTTCAAGATTCTACGTTTGCGGCAAGTACCCTGTAGGTTTTGGTTTTTTGAGAGTAGTTGCGTGTTTAAAATTTCGGCTAAAATTGCTGTTTCTTTTGAATGCGTTGAGATAGAGGTTTGATTTTATTACAGTTTAAAGGTATTATAGGCCTTAGTATTTGATATGAATTTCAGTTTAATACCTGCACGCGTTCATGAGAAAAGGGGTAGTAAGTATAAAATTATTCAAAATATTTTTTTCATATGATGAAATTAAAAATTTATGGTTTTCGCAATTTTTCCTTTATCTGTGCTCTAAGGAGCTGCTTCGTGCCAAATTTCAAGATTCTGAGTTCACGGGAAGTGCCCCGTAGGTTTTGATTTATTTGGTAATGTCGAAAATTTGCTGAAATTTGCGACATATTCGACTATATCTTTTGATTGCGTTGGCCTAGAAGTTTGAATTTTTCACAGCTCTAAGAAGCAATGGACCTTAGTATTTTCTATAAATTTCAGATTGTTACCTCCACGCGTTCCTGAGAAAAAGGGTCTTGACAGACAGACGTACGGACAACAAAGTGATCCTATAAGGGTTCCGTTTTTTCCTTTTGAGGTACGGAACCCTAAAAAAGATTATGATCTAGCGTCAAAGTACTCGTCAAGACGAATCAAATGAGCCCAAGCTCGATGGGGTTGCGTCGTTTCTTTGCGGAGTTCCTATGGCCACCATTCAGCTCTAACATCAGTTTAATAATATTGCATTGTCATCCGATTTATAAACATAATATAATAAATTAGGCTCAAGACATACATACAGACAACGGACAGGTGAAAGCAAATAAAAACTTGTAAAAAGTTAATTTTACGTCCACAAAATGATGTTTGGTACATTTCTCGCCTAAATCCTAAATGCCTAAACAGATGGGCCTAAGGGCTTATCCATACTCTAATTAATTGAGGTTGAGCTAAACCATCACGAATTAAGTGTACCATTCAGTAGTTTCAAACTTTGAAGCGATTATAATTAATTTTGCCAGGTTTCATGTTCACGGATAAAATTACGAAACTGTCAAACACAGCCTTTCGGACTGGAGTTTGTGCAAAATAGAAGAATTGTGAAACTGAAAAGATGCATTTGTTTCACGATTCTTTACTTTTCAACCAGTCTTTCATGAGAGCTTTATTAAAATGATTGATTTAAAAATAGAATTTGTGGAAAATTAAATAAAAGACGATGAATTATTAGGTGATGTATATTTTTATGAAACTAAAAGTAACATCATTAAATTATACACAAGAAATTATTGTTTCAAGAATAAATAATTTATTGACTACACCAAGGATAATCTTTTTTTCCATATTTATGATGTTATAAGGTTTGCATAGAAGAAAAATTTAAAAAGACAAATATTAGTTATTATAATATTTAATGTTAATTCCGCTCCAAATATATTTGGATTTCCGCAAAGTAACGCCTGATTTCGTTAATTAAATTTAAAAATATCTTTTTTTTACAATCATGTTTAAAATATAATAAGCAGTTCTCCTTAACTAGTTCCATAAAAATCAAAGATAAAAGCCGGCCTCCTAACGATCTTTTCCAAGTAACAAGTCCATCAATTATTTCAATAGGAATGCAGTATTCTCGCGCGTCCAGGCATGTACAATGACTCCATTTGGTTCACAGATCGCGCCGGCAGCATCGCTCGTAAGTGCTGAGATGATGGCTAGAACAATTTACATGTCATTTAGATCTCCGGTACATTGTTATTTTATTCCTGGTGTTACAAAACTGATCAAAAGATATATAGATAGAAGTCAAAAATATACCACAATATGAAAGTAGCCAAAAATAGACTTGTCTATTTTTAAAGTAGCCAAAAATAGACTTGTCTATTTTTGGCTACTATTTAAAGTACGATTTCGGAAGTAAATTACTTGAAATTTTCTTTCATTAACTTAATTCTCAAAATGTCAAATACAAAATATCAATCAAATAACCCACTCAACTGGACCTGGGGCAAAGATGCATTTATTTTGAAATTTTTATTATTGATGAGATGAGATGATAAGCTCAAACAATATATTTGACAAATCCCTAATGCTCTTTTTTATGTATTCCCTTTCCCTGCTTCGTTGTCTGGAAGAGATCTTCTTCACACTTCTTTCTGTGTAATTTTAGTTCTAAGTCTATATTGTTGTATTTGTATGAACAATTAAGAGTTTTCTATTCCATTCTAATGTAATTTAGAATTTTTATTTACTTACATCTTTCTTATGACTCAAACGTCTAACATTTTTCAAGTTCCTTTGAATACTATCTAATTTATCCTGATAGTACTTCCTTCTATTGGTACTCATAGGATCATCATTCTGAAACTCCTTCGAGGTATAGCCAGTTCTTTTAAATTCTGCATTACTTATAATTTTTGTATTATCAGCATTTTTTCTCAAAGAATAATTATTTAATGAATCTCTTCTTTGAGATTTTCTATCGTCTTTATTGTTATATCTACGATGATGCTTAAAACTTTCAACGGAATGAATTGCATTACGATTTCTCTGTCTTACGTTATCCATACTTCGTCTTCTATAAGATTTGTTTGCTTCATCCATTTTATAGCCATTTTGTATTGAGTTTCTAATATTTCTTTCATTTTTACGAGATTGAGCTGAATATTGGTTAAATTCTGGTTGCTTAGTTGAAAAATCCTGACGAAGATAACCTTCATTATAAGATTTTTCTTGTCTTTCATTTAATACGTTTCTCTGTCTATCGGTTTTATCAATTTCTTGTACATGTTCTATATTTAACGTATCATCAAAATTTTGATCATGATCAATTTCAATATCATTTTTTGGATCTCTATGGCCTTCCATATCACGGACACCAAAATCAACACGTTTTTCATTACCTACATTATTTTCTACAATATTATTTATAGGTTTACCCACTACTCTACCATAAATCTTTTTAATTTTTGCATCGAACACTTGCTTTTCATCATCTCGTAGTTCTATATGCTTAACTTCTTGTTCCAAAGTGTCTAATAAAGCCATCAGTTTATTATCACTTTCTTCTGTTACACTTTTTACTCCTGGCTTTTTAACATTTGACTGCGGATTTAAATCATTATCTAAATATTCATTGTCACTGATCAAATGTTCGACAGTATCTAAACTGAACTCGGCTTTAATTTCTTGTCCTTTATTTTGTTCTATGTTATGAATTAAAGGATTTTGTAATGTATGTGGAAAGTCATCGTTGCGTTTCACTATTTCAACAGATTTTAATTCATTTGAATCAGATATCATTTTGTAGCTATTAATAGTTTTGTCTCTTTTGACTGGAATAACTACATTTTCTTTACGATAAAGGTTGTCAACTAGTGGTTTGTTTCCAGACAGATTATTTCTTTTGTCGATCGATGAGAACACATGGGCACCTGGTAGTTCAAATCTGGGTGTTTTTGCAAAAAAACTAGGTCTCTGAAAGTACAAAAATAAAGTGTAAGTAAGGTAACCTGATGTTCTGTTGGAGTATAGACCGTAATTATGATATTAGTAGTAAAGCTACTCAAAATGTGACTGTCAAATAAGAGTTTAACATTTTGGACAATATTTTACATCAGTCTTAAACTCAACTTACTGGTTCGTGGTGTAGCTTTCTTGATCCCTTCTCATCCTCTCTTTCCTCATGGTTGATAATTTCATTTTGTTTTGGTCCAAAATGACGAATCTTTATTGTTTGCTTGTATTTTGGGTTAGCGTGCTTCCTGAGAAGAAGAAATATAATTATAATTCGGCTAAATAAAACGTAGATAAAAGGATATAAACGACAACGAACGATATACGTAGGTTACTATGTGTAATATCTTCGTAAGTTTTTATTCAAATTAAACTCTAATTACTATGAAGATGAAAAATTATGTGATTGTGTATCATCAAACTTAAACGGTAGAACCAATAAAACAGGAATTAGTTATAGAAATAACTTAAGGAATTCGTTATAGAAATAGCTTAAACCCTGGAATGTATAGTTGATCCATCAATTAAAATTGGTTCACAAATTAAAGTATTTTATTGAAACAAACATACAAATGAGTGAAAAAGAAAAGTGGAGTGCAAAGGAAAAAGTGGGTCACAAATCAAAGAAGAATATTCATCATATTCAGAACGGAACTGATCGAATGCCATATGCAAATGTCGAGCTGGAATCCGTCACTAACGTACGCTTTGAAGTTTTCTTTTTGCTTTTGTACCTGTAGCTGTATTATCAGTTAGATTCCTGTATATATACAGAGTTTTACTCCTAAAAATGCTATAACCCAGCCCATGGTGATCGAGATAAAAGATATTCCCTGAATTCTGCTAAATGAGGGTTGCTGAATTAGGTAAGTGATTTACTAAAGTACAGAAATAAATTATAATAGCTTAATGCACCTTTCACAACTACCATAGGTATAGTCTCATGTCAATGGTGGCGGTGGATGGTGATGGTGGCTTAACAAAAAATATACCTAATAGACATAATTATGTATGTTTACCAATGAGGCTGCGTATTTCTTCTAGTATTTGTAGTCTTAGTACCATCTGGTATTTTAATTTTTGTCCGATAAGTATGCTGAAACATAAATAGTGGCAACAAGTACCTCTAAGTTATGAACATGAAATATAGGGGGCAGTAGGTAAAGTTGCAGGCCTCGTAGTAATTCACATTAGTCGACTTTTAAGCTATTTTTTAAAGCAAAAATGTATGCAGACGAGCAAGACGCTCTCCTGATGGTAAGAGATAACGCTGCCATAATAATCAGTACAGGATTTCACCCAACGCTTCTTACTCAAGAGTCATTAGATGTTAAAACTCTTCAGCCCAGTAATTCTACTAGCTACAGTGCCCTCTTACCGAAGCGCAGTAATATTTGCACATAGGTGCAGCAGCCGTAGCACACTTTGATGTTGACATAAGACTAGCAACTCCCGTCCCACTGTCAAGTGTAATCTGACATATATCAAGACGCTACTTTTGCTACTCGCGCTGTCATTGCATACAATTTGCAGATACTCCCAATTTCATTATGCTCTTACAAACATCAATTACTCTTGACAGTGGGACGGTAGTTGCTACTCTTATTGCTAGTCTTAGTTAGTCAATGTCGAAATGTGCTACGGGGGCAGGTAGTAGATCTGACACTGTTAATATTAAAACAATAAATTCTAAACCAAAACCACATGGATAAGGAGAAAATATTTTACCAATGTTGCCACGAAAACGTTAATCAAGCCCTCTAGAATAAAAAATGATGATGTATAAATTTTTACCTTAAACTGCGTCAAATCTTTGTCGAATATTTCGAGGCTGTCAGTTATATCCATTACGTTGCCTTGCGAAGCATTGGAATATTTCCTGCTGAAATAAATAATAAAATATTGAAAGGAAATAAATAAATAAATCTGAAAGGTGAACGTGAATGGGCTAAAAATAATGAAACCACTTTGTATATTTAATGTTAGTTTGTCAGAATGTCGGGATGCCTGTTACAATACCTACTTCTTAACTGATAAACTTTTTTATGCAAATAAGTAAGAAGACGAGCAAGACGCTCTCCTGATGGTAAGAGATAAAGCTGTCCATATGCAGCAGTAGCGCTGTACTAATTATGGGCAGCGTTATCTCTTACCATCAGGAGAGCGTCTTGCTCGTCTTCTTACTTCGTTGTATAAACATTCAGTACAGTGCCATGCCACCTAAGTTTTCACAATGATGTAAAATTCAAAATTCACTGCACCACAACGCTTCTTACTCAAGAAACACAAGATATTACATATAAGAAAATAATACAAAAAAAATATCAGGGATAATTATTGCTGATTGCTGAAGTGGCAATGGGCTGGTCACATTAGCCGCAGAACCGATAACCGATGGGGTAGAGGTGTTCTAGAGTGGAGATGGCGTCTCGGCAAACGTAGTGTAGGGCGTCCTTGGGCTAGATGGGGCGATGATATCCGGAGGGTCGCTGGGAGCGGTTGGAGGAGAAAGACGGAGGACCGAGTTGAGTGGCGTGCTATGGGGGAGACCTATGTCCAGCAGTGGACAAACATAGGCTGATGATGATGATAATGATCAGGGATAATTAATATTGATTTGGTTTTTATACATGCTATCATATACCTAATAGGTACCTGTGTTCTAAATAAAATTACCAGTTTCAAAACGGTTCGTCTTTCCTTCCTTTCACTTATCCACTTTCCGTAACAGTATATCTCCAATTTTCAACGGGTAACATCGCATGATATCTCTAGTGATGCGTAAAGATAATAAAATTGAATCGGTGAAAGGAAAATGCTCTAAAAATATACCTTAGCCACCGTTTCTCAGAAATATGAGTATTGTAAAATGTACAGAAATTTGCGTGAGCGGTAAATGCGAGGGCGGCTGAAGTTCCATCTATATAGATATCAATCACTTTTTTCTAAAAATGTTCTATTTTGGTGTTTTAAACAAATATAGCGTGGAAAATCCTTGTCACAAAAATGAAGCTAAATTTTTTTTTGAATTTCTTGAAAATTTGATACATTTCGAGAAATCAGTGTTTTCGACAAAATATTTTCAGTTTACATGTTACAGTTTTATGCTAAGATCTTATATAAGAAACAACCTTATAGGAAAATGCCGAAACTCACAATTTTAGTACAAAAGAAATGAATTTTTAAAAAAATCTTTTAAAAAATAAGTTTTTATTATTATTAAAAGCCAACACCAAAATACTCGTCAAAACAAATCAAATGAGCTCAAACTCGATGGGGTTTTTATGGCCACCTTCCAGCTCCATCATCAGATCAGCTTGATGTCATAATAATATTGCATTGTCATCTGATTTATATACGCATGTAAAATTGCTGCTCAATCGGATACCGGGAAGTGGGTCAAATTGAACTTGCAAGATTTGATTACAGACAGACACAGACATACAACAGACAGGTGAAAGTAAATAAAAGCTTGTAATAAATAAAAGCTTGGAAAAGGAAGTTACCTGTCAGTAATCAATTTCTCGATAGGTGCATCTTCAACAGTAAAGATCGGCAGAAGGACGACAGTCGGATCGCATTGCATTCCGCGAGGGCACGTCCGTTCTTCTGGCAAGTTTATTGGCTGAACTGTAAGGGAAAATCGTATTATATTGTTTTTTATTCACTAGATGGGGTAATGTTAACCTTTTGACCGCCAAAGTCATCTATACTTGACAAGTACTTGCGGGTCCTGTACGCCAACGACGTCTATAGACTACAAAAAACCCAGATTTATCGACTCTTGGCAACACTAGTTCTTTCGTAGGATTTTTTTTTAAATTGTGCCTTGGCGCACAGGGCACGAAAATGCGTTTGTGCCGTGGCGTTCAAAAGGTTAATAAGAAATTAAAGAGGCATAAACATTGTTGAATAATTATACTTTTATTAGGTGTTGAGGTATAATTTTAAAGTTGAAGACAGATGCACAAGCAGACGGCCCACCTGATGGTGAGCGCTTACTATGGTCTATAGGTTTCCGACATATCATAAGGATTGACGTCATGGTGACGGCCATTTTTTATGTAATGAAGTAGAAGACGAGCTAGACACTAGACACTCTCCTGATATTAAGAGATAACGCTACCCAAAATCAGTACCGTGCTACTTAGGATTTCACAATGATTTGAAATTCTAGTAGCACTGCATCCACGCTTCTTACTCAAGAGTCATACCTAAGATGTTAAGACTCTTTACCCCAGTAATTTCACTAGCTACAGTGCTCTCCTACCGGAGCACAGTAATGTTTGCACATATCACTGCTCAGGCGGTAGAATAACTGGCACTGTTAGAGTACCCACCTATACGACATCCTGCAAAATAAGTCTACCCCCGGTTGTTAAAAGCATTGCCTAAGAAGCGAGTTAGGCGTACTAGGTGTGCTTCGTATCTTTGTTCTACAAGCACAGAAACCTCAGGTCCATAGTAATTATCTGTAATTAATCCATCGGCTCTCAAAATTAATTAAAAACAATTTTCACCGGTTCAAAGTTAGCGAAAAATTCGGCTTTACCCTCATCAAAAGAATTTACCCAAATCATGCTGATAATCAGCGCGTGACCCCATTATAGGGCAAGAGATTACCTACTGCGGCCCTGAATAAATGGATTACTTGGACAGTAAGCTCCTTGTGGGAATTAGTGGAGGTACTGCTCGTCTTAGCCACAGTGTAACGTACCTAGTTAGCCAAGTTGAAATTTCCGTGACAAAAAACAATCACAGAATTTTCATATTGGGCAGAGGGTTATGATAATGCCCCAGATGCATTGTAAATTGTAGAGATTTAAAATTTTCTTACCACTCAGATCGAGTTTATGGATTTTTTGTAACTCATACCTGCCTGTCGAAGCCAGAAACATAATTTACTAGCTTATGCTCGGCTATACCCGCGTGCTAAATCCTTTCCTAGCTTAGATCTACAGCATAAAACCTATCTGTGTTCCAAAATACAACTCGATCCGTTTAGCGGTTTGGGCTGTACGTTGATAGTATCAGTCAGTCACTCTTTCCTTTTATATATTCAGATTTTCATCAGTTTCTCTACTGTATATTCTGTGACTAAATTACGCCTCTGACAGTGCCCGTGAGAAGTATTACACTTGCTTTATTATGAACGCTATGAAAGTTACACCTAATAAAGCAATTCAAACTATGAAACCTTATATAAGCCAGGTGTACTGGCATTTCTTCGTAAGCCACATAACAACCAGCGAAATTACTGGGTGTGACGAGCTTCAATCCTATTATTATTATAGTCCGATATACACCAGTATTTTGGTGGCACAATGTTTTGTGACTTCAATGAAAATAAAAAGGAAAGATACGTTTTCGTTGCTATAGGCAAATTTGGGCAAGCTGGGTCGGAAAGTGTTGGTAGCCGCGCTGACTCGCGCCGAAGTAAAATTGTGTGCATGAACCTCATTGAAGCTGTCCATTTATTTTGAGATTCCTACAGCAATACGATAATCTAATTTCGCATATTGTTACCTCGAAATCTATTAGACATGATTTCTTAACAGCATAAGCTGGTACCGGTGGATTTTTTTTTTATGCAACGAAGTAAGAAGACGATCAAGACGCTATCCTGATGGTAAAAGATAACGCTGCATATAATTAGTACAGTGCACTGCGCCAACACTTCTTACTTAAGAGTCATGAGATGTTAAGACTCTTCAGCCCAGTAATTTCACTCTACAGTGCCCCCCTACCGAAGCACAGTAATGTTTGCACATCACTGCTCAGGTGATAGAATAACTGGCACCGTTGGGGTACTCACCTAGACGACCTCTTGCAAAGGAAGTCTACCCCCGGTTGAAATATATAAATAATCAAGAGAATAGACGTATCTTCTATTCAACTCACAAAGTTCCTTCAGCTCCTCATGGCAGAGACAGTCTTCATCGTTGACGCTGCCGGCGGGACAGCCGCAAGGGTTCAAGACGTTTGGGTCGCCTGGTGGAAGGGTATTGTACACCGCACCACCAGCTCTCGGCCGAGCTGAGTAGTTGCAGATGAAGAAGATGGACTGGAAAATACATTTTGAGTGTAAAATTTTGGGTACTATTATTGAGAATTGAGAACGCTAATGTTATATTAATTAAATGTCAAAATAAAGACTTATTTCACAATAAATATACTCGCAAAAACAGTCGAAGCTAAGCTCGACCTTCAGTTTTGGACAATTTGTCTTCGGTGCCAAATTCCTAATAAGAAGCTTCCCAAGCTTTGTGGCAGACTGCCATAATCTGTACTATTGCTCTCTGCTCTGCTCTCTGTATGTCTTGTACTTTACCATCATCATCAGCCCACGTTCGTCTACTACTGAACATAGGCCTCCTCCATAGCATGCCACTTAACTCGCTCCTCCGTCGTCCTCCTCTAACGGCTTCCGTAAGGTAAGGGCACTTACTCATTCAATCAGTACTTACATTATAATAAAGTGGTTGGTTCTCGTGGTAGTAGGCGTACTCGGTGTAGGCGGAGACACCGCAGCCCATGTGCGTTGCAGGCCCGTAGATCAAGTCCATGTACACTCTGCCCATCTGATCCGGTGCTAGTCTGGTAGGAATTTTCTGGTTAGTAAAGGTGGTAAGTGAATTTTATAATTTACCGGGGGTAGACTTCCTTTGCAGGAGGTCGATTAGGTGAGTACCCTAACAGTGCTAGTTATTCTGCCGCCTGAGCAAACATTACTGTGCATCGGTAGGAGGGCACTGTAGCTAGTGAAATTACTGGGCTGAAGAGTCATAACATCTTATGACTCTTGAGTTAGGAGCGTTGTTGTACCTAATTTAACATCATTGTGAAATCCTGGGTAGCACTGATTATGGGCAGCGTTATATCTTAACCACCGATGTAACCCATTACAAAGTGAAGAAGTAAGAAACGAGCAAGACGCTCTCCTGATGTTAAGATATAACGCTGCCCATAATCAGTATAGTGCTACCTAGAATTTTACAATGATGTGCAATTCTAGGTGCACTGCACCAACGCTTTTTACACAAGAGTCATAAGATATTAAGGCTCTTTAGGCCTAGTAATTTCACTAGCTAAAGTGCCCTCCTTACGAAGCACAGTAATGTTTGCTCAGGCGGTAGAATAACTAGCACTGTTGAGGTACCCACCTAGACGACCTCCTGCCAAGGAAGTCTACTTCTGGAAGTACAAGCTGCTTATTCGAGACGCCACTCTAAATTTTGATTGTTTAAGACTCATTTTAAAAATGAACTGTGATCAAAATTTTCTCAAGTAAACCCTTAAAAAACCAACTCACTTTTCCCAGTCTGGGTAATCATTGAGTATCCGAGTGGTGACGTAGCTCTTCTGCCTGTACCAGGACTTCAGAGCCTGGGCGGCGGCGTACAGAAGCTTGGCGTTGTTGAAACCTTTCTCGGTGAAGTTGCCGAAGTTGTTCTTCGGAATCCAGTCCGGGACAGAGAATCTGACCACGCCGGCGACTTGCCCGGGGTTGGGGAATTTTTCTGTAGTAATTATTCAATTAAGTTTATAAATTTTACAAATACGACACGTCTGTATACTCTGTCAGTGTCTCTCGTCTCAGTTTTTGTTGAAATTATCTCAACCATGGTTTCGGACAATAACGATGTCCTTCACGCCTGCAGTATTAGTTTTGTTTGAAGATGTATATGATGAAGACCAGAAATAATGTGTAAATCTCTATTAAGCGACAAAATTAGATTTTTTAGAGACATAGAGCGGTAAAGTTCAAAAAGCATTTTTAAATCTGTCGCATTAGCTTACACGACAAATTTAAGAAACGTCTTTTAAATTTAGCGCTCCACAACTCTGAACTCCACAACTCTCTTTTTTTCCTGTGTGTGCTTTATTTATGTCGGTTTTTCTGCATTGAACATTTAACAGTGCTGGTACATAAAGGCATCACAACCTACAATTGTTTTATTTTGAAGAATAAATTTAGAAATAATGCTTACTTGTAGCTCTGCATTGATCATGTCTTAGCACACATTGATTCACAAGCACTTGAGCGAATGTTGCCAATTCCGCATCCCATTTCTATAACAAAAATGTGATATGAAAACGATAAAAACTTGTGATGACATAGGGCATATGTTACAGACAGACACTAGTGACACTACTAACAAATTATAAAATAAAAGTTAAGTACCGATTTCCGCGCATACATACCGTCCATCACGATGGCTAATCCCTAAATAGTTTATCTATTTTAACATTTAAATGTGTTTAATTAATGATAATGATAGAGGATAAAATTAGAATTAAAAGTGTTATTTGACAGGACACTTGCAGTGAAGAATTTTTACCGTATATTTGCTATTAATATTATGATTTGTTGACTTGCGCTAACTTTGTTCCCGAACATTGCTTGAATGCCAAGCTTTAGTCTTAGTTTTGATTTAATCAGGCTTAGCCTGTTGATTCAGTCGTCAATTTGATACTATCTTGTTCCGTAATTATTGTATTGCTAAGCTATCTATCTTCCAAACAATGCGAGGGCATTACACAGAAGTGACCCGGACTGAAGAATATTATTATTACCAGTGAAATTACTGGATATGATGATATTCAACCTGGAATGGACATACCACGCGAAGGGATGAAAGTCCTGTCATCAAAAAGTCCATGAATTTGGCGGTAGGTGGTAATCCGGGAAGGGGGCGCCCGAAAAAGGTTTAGATGAACTATGTTAAAAGGATATTATGCGTGCTAGGGGAGTGAATGAAGATATGACGAATGATAGAGCAGAATGGAGGAGAAAAACGTGTTGTGCCGACCCTACCTAGTGTGGGATAAGGGCAGGCTGCCCCGGCACTATAGCGTCCCGCAGGAACACCCCCAGATTTTTAGTGGGTGTCCCCGCCGCGCCCCTCGGCGTGGGGTGATGATGCGTAACGCATTTTTCTAGGATAAAACAAGTGAAAATAAAAGAAACTTTTTAAAAACAAGCTTTTATTATTATTTATGGTAATTTATGGTAGTACTCGTCAAGACGAATCAAATGAGCCCAAATTCGATGGGGCTACGTCGTTTAATTACGAAGTTCCTATGGACACCTTCCAGCTCCATCATCAGATCAGCTCCATGTCATAATAATATTGCATTGTCATCCGATTTATGCATGCATACAAAATTTCAGCTCAATCGGATACCGGGAAGTGGGTCAAATTTAACTTGCAAGATTTGATTACAGACAGACAGACAGACAGACAGACAACAGACAAGTGAAAGTAAATAAAAGCTTGTAAAAAGGAAGATGATGATGATGACATTTACCAATACGATCTCACCCTGAGACAGGCGCAGTGCAGTACCGCGCAAAATTTTGAATTAAATAGAAATTGGCGTAGGGTTGATTTCCCGAGGGTAGATTTCCTTTGCAGGAGGTCACCTATAGATGGGTACCCCAACAGTGCCAGTAATTCTACTGTCTGTACAGTAATGTGCAAACATTACTGTGCTTCGGTAAGAGCGTTCGAGCAAGAAGTGTTGGCACAGTGCAGTTTTACATCATTGTGAAATTCTGGGTAGCACTGCATTATATCTTACCATAAGAAGAACGTCTTGTTTGTCTTCTTACTTCTTTGCATTAAAAATGTGCTTCTATTAAGTTATAGATAAGTATTCAAGTTTGTGAGTGTGTATGTTTTGTTGCTTCTTCACGCCTAAACGGGTGAATCAATTGAGCTAAAATTCGGTATAGAGATAGCTTAGACCCTAGAATAACACATAGGCTAAAGAAAGAGCAACAGAGATACTTTCGTATGAATTGCATACATTTTGCCCTAACTTTTTTCTTTCATCTCTGGTCTCTGGAATACTTACACTTTTTTTTTCTCCAAGGTCAAAACATCTGGAGCGAAATGTATGCAAGTCATAATTTAAATACGAGTAGCTCTTCATTTCAGTAGTGACTATATTCTACCTATAGGTCAATTGAGAAAATTTGCATTTTCTTAACTTCATGCAACAGAGTTTACTTTGTGAAATACTAGATGGCGCTGTTCGTCGTTAAATCTCGAAAGCGGTTTGTTCACCAAGTAAATGTACATTTTTCTTTCGATCCTATTTCAATGGTGGCACAAGCGCCATATTCTACCTCTGATTTAGTGAATTTTTATATAACCGATACTTTGTTTCGGTAATTTTAAATATGCTTACCAATACGTTTTATAATAATATTATAAACCTGAAAGTTTGTAAGAATGGATGTCTGGATGTGTGTTTGTTACTCTTTCACGCCTAAACGGGTGAAACGATTGAGCTGAAATTTGGTATAGAGATAGCTTAGACTCTGGAATTTGGAATAACACATAGGCTATAGGACAGCGGGTAAAACCGCTGGGCACAGCTAGTGATAAATAATTACTCGTGGACCCTTCATCGCGCTTAATAGAACGGATTAAATATGATATATTATATTATGTATTTAAATTTCATTCCTGATTCTGTGCGATCCCTTGCATTTTTTTTGTTTTTTCATGTGATGAAGTAGAAGACGAGCAAGACGCTCTCCTGATGTTAAGAGATAACGCTGCCCATAATCAGTACAGTGCTATTTAGGATTTCACAATGATGTGAAATTCTAGAAGCACTGCACCAACGCTTCTTACTCAAGAGTCATAAGATGTGCATATTATATTTACTAGAGGTATAAGTTATATTCTTAAGTATTTGTTTCACTATCTTCTGTAATTTCAATGTCTTGCTTGATACTCGAAATTTGTTGTTTCTGCATGTACATATTTTTTAGTTACAATCCGGATTTTGAACGTTTAATTATGATTTTAGTATAAGTTATGATTGTAATTTGTCTTGTATATTAAATAAATAAATAAATAAAAAAAATAACGGATTTGATGCGGTTTTTTTAATAGATAGAGGGATTCAAGAGTAAGGTTTATTATAAGTATAATACATGCATAATACACTGAACTGACTGTGCAGAATAACACTTATTATATTCTTTTAAGCACGAAGAAGTGCGCGCGGGTCTACAAGTTGTGAATAAAACCCTTTTTAGAGATCCTTACCTCGAAAAGAAAAAAACGGAACCCTTATAGGATCACTTTGTTGTCCGTCTGTCTAGCTTGTATTTCTGCTGCTAAGTATTTCCTTTAAATTTCAGCTTGATACCTCGCGCATTCCTGAGAAAAAGGGTCTTGACAGACAGACGGACGGACGGTCAGACCTCTTTTATCTAATCCGTGGGTCAGACGGAACGGAACCCTCGGTGCTTGAGTCAGACTCGTACTTGACCGTTTTTTTTCTTTCAATATGTGATAATATTTCGACATCCACAAAATTAAGTATCATCTGAAATATCGCTTTAATAAAGAAGAGCAACTCTCTCTCTACCCATACTTTCGTATGAATAGCATACATTTTGCCATAACATTTTTTTTTCATCTCTGGTCTCTGGAATACTTACATTTTTTTTCTCCAAGGTCAAAACATAATGTATGCAAGTCATAATTTAAATAGCTCTTCATTACAGTAGTGACTATATTCTACCTATAGGTCAATTGCGAAAATTTGCATTTTCTAAACTTTATGCAACAGAGTTTACTTTATGAAATACTAGATGGCGCTGTTCGTCGTTAAAACTCGAAAGCGGTTTGTTCACCAAGTAAATGTACATTTTTCTTTCGAACCTATTTCAATCGTGGCATAAGTGCCATATCCCACTTCTGATTTAAGCATTTTTTGAAATTACCGATATTTTGTTTCGGTAATTATATAATATAATATATAATAATAAATATTTACCAGTGCGCACTTCATCGCGAAAATTATTATCAGTGTTTCTCTACTCTCTACTATAATATGCATATTTTATGTAAAAGTAGCTCTGCTCTACGGTTTTAGTTTTGCCCGCTCTGTGCCTGTGTTATACCAGGGTCTAAGCTAGGTATCTGCCGCGGATGAGTGCTTCGGCGTACCCGTTGCCCCGGCACTATGGCGTCCCGCAGGAACACCCCCAGGTTTTTTAGTGGGTATCCCCGCCGCTCCCATCTTTGGCGGGGGAGTCCCACATACCGCCCCGCGCCCCCCGGCGTGGGGTGATGATGCGTAAGTTACGCATCATCACCCCACGCCGACTAACTAGAGTCCGACCGAAACTGGTTTTACGGCCGAAACCGAAACCGAAACCGAATGTTCGGCCAGGGCTTTAGTTTCGGCCGAAACCGAAACCGAAACTCACGTGGTCAAGTAAAAAAATCTTTAAAATACTGAAATTTGGTGCATTTTACCCATTATTCTGCATTAATTAGGACATGAAATGGAAGGACAGCGTAATATTAAGTTTGTTGTATCAGTTGTAATATAAAAATATATCAATAATATTTTTAATTTTTTTAGGCTTCCGTGGTCAACAAGGAAGCCTTATAGTTTCGCTTTGTCTGTCCGTCCGTCTGTCCGCGGCTTTACGGAGAAACTATAAGTCCTAGAAAACTGTAATTTTGGACAGAGGAGGGCAATGATTAGGGTAAGAGAACGGTTACGAAAATAAATAAATTTAAATCAATTAATTTAGGGTAGCTCCCATACTTGTAAAATAGGGATGATATTTTTTTCTGGTTGATCCCATCATTTAGGGTATTGTTGAATAGGTATTTTAATGAAGGACATATTTTTAAGGAAATTTTTCGATTTTAATGATCCATTTGAAAGATATTCAAGTTAAAAATTTTTTTGGGCGTCCCCACCCTCTAAAATCTAAACTACTGGCTTTCAAACAGTGTTAAAAATCACGAATATAGTTTCAACCATGAAGTTTCCAGGAAAACCATAGCGGTTAAGATAGTTTTATAAGTTTTAAAGATATCGTTGATGAAAATTCCGGCAGTAGATATGTATACGATTTGCCAGTTCTACGGAAGCCTACATTGCGCGTAGTCTGAATAGCGCTTGGCCTATTTATTTAAATTAAGTTCTTATAGCAAAATGTTTATCAGTTATCAATTTTGATTATACACAACACTAATTGTTACTGTTATATTAACCCCTTGATTCAGGAAAATCTTCCAGTTCAAATCAAAATTGACATCTATTTCTAGCTTCTTTAAAATAAGGTTCAAATTCGCATGCGCAGGTGCGGCTCGATTAATCCGCTCGGTGACATACAGGTAAAATACTAAGTATTAGTATTTTGAAATCTTACTAATTAATACTTTGGTTTGTACCTATTTGTACTTAGAAGAATCATCAATCTCTTTAAGGTACCTATATTTAAAAATAATAATTCCTAAAATTGCTATTACACGCTTAGTTCCAGTCTCAACAAAGATAATATCAAATCACACATTTAAAATTAACAAACTTATATTACAATTATTAGTCGTCCGCCAAAGCGTTGTCGCGAGAAACGAAGCTAGGCGAGCGTGCACGATAACTTCCGAAGGGAGTTTCGGTTTCGGCAAAAGTTTCGGCCAATTTTGGCCGAAACCGAAACTTTTGCCGAAACTCGAATTTTGGCCGAAAGTCGGCCGAAACCGAAACCGAAACCGAAATTTCGGTCGGACACTATGCGTAACGCATTTTTCCTGGGTCAAAAAAAAAGGACTAAGCTATCTCTATAACGTTTTTAATATTAGTAAGATAATCTTACTAATATTATAAACGTGAAAGTTTGTAAGAATGGATGTCTGGATGTGTGTTTGTTACTCTTTCACGCCTAAACGGGCGGACCGATTGAGCTGAAATTTGGGATAAAGATAGCTTAGACCTTGGAAATAAGCTACAGTACAGCGGGTAAAACCGCTGGGCGCATCGAGTACATAATAATATAAACCTTTCTCTTGAATCACTCAATCTATTAATGAAAACCGCAACAAAATCCGTTTTAAAGATATAAGCATACACAGGACAGACAGACAGACGCTGGAAACAACTTTATTATTTACTATGTAGTGAAAATAAACATATATTTTCAGCCTGTTTTGTCCCAAAATCGGGAAAAGGCCTCCTTTTTCTTTCTCTCCATTAATAATAATAATTGAGGTTTATACTCCAACAGAACAGGTTTCCCTAATTACACTGTCAGAGTCAAATCACAATTTATAGGTTGTGTGGCTAACCTATATGTTGCAGTGTCAGGTCGCCGAGATTACTACAGGGCCTGCAACATGACCTAACGACTGCCTCCTACATATCTTATAGGAAACAGCCGGGACCCACAGTTTTACGTGCCTTCCGGAACACGGTAGCGTCCAGGCGAAAATCTTTGCCACACTGAGATTTGAACCCAGGACCTCCGGCTTACAAGTCGGACGTATGACCACTAGGCCACGGACGCTACATTATTTTTGGTCTTTATGAAATTATGTTATATATGCGCGTATATCAACCAACCAATGTATTAAGTCCTCATAAGTTATAAGGAAAAATTTGGTCATTGTGGTTGGTTATTGCGGTCATTGGTTGGTATACATAATATTAATAATATAATTAATGTTTACTATTTTTACAAGCTTTATATTACTTTCACCTGTCTGTTGTCTGTCTGTCTGTCTGTCTGTAATCAAATCTTGCAAGTTTAATTTGACCCACTTCCCGGTTTCCAATTGAGCTGAAAATTTGCATGCGTGTGTAAATCGGATGATAATGCAATATTTTTATGACATCGAGCTGATTTGATGATGGAGCTGGAAGGTGGCCATCGGAACTCCGTCATAAAACACGCAACCCCATCGAGTTTGGGCTCATTTGATTCGTGTTGACGAGTACTTTATGATACAAGACGATAATAATAATTAAAGCTTGTTTTTAAAAAGTATTTTTAAAATTTCACTTGTTTTCTCTAACAGTAGAACAGCCCTGAATAGCCCTGCAGGTTACCCTACCTACGATACAAGTATCTACTCTTTATAAATACACTGCACACGGCACTGGATGCAGTTGCATGTAAGCCGTAGAGTGCCATAAGGTTTGAGAGTGGTAACCGTCTGATCTCGTTGCTCCTACTATGTAATTGTGTTGTGTGTTTTTGTTAACCCCCGACGCAAAAACGACGGGGTGTTATAAGTTTGACGTGTCTGTCTGTCTGTCTGTCTGTCTGTCTGTCTGTCTGTGTGTGTGTGTGTGTATGTGTCTGTCTGTGGCATCGTAGCTCCCAAACGGATGAACGGATTTTGATTTTGTTTTTTTTTGTTTGAAAGTAGAGTTAGTCGAGAGTGTTCTTAGCCATGTTTGGTGGAAATCGGTCCAAGATGGCCGCCGCTACAAAATGGCGGATTACTTTTTTCTTCCACGACCCCCTCAATATGGGTATCAAATGAAAGGGCTTAAAGAGTAGATTACAGTCCACTATATAAAATTTAAAATCCAAGATGGCCGCCATACAAAAAATGGTGAAATACGTATTGCGTTGGGGGTTTTTTAAATTTTTAATTTAATTCACTTGTATTACAATACAATACAATACAATACAATAATACTTTATTGCAAACCTGGTTACAAGAAATTGTTTCATAAGTAGACAATACACATAAAGCTAAAGGTATACAATCGGTGGTCTTATCGCATAGAGCAATCTCTTACAGACAACCTGGTTGGAAGGAATATTGAGAACATGTATAGAGGCGGTGTGCAATACTTCTGGAAATAATGTTATCTATTGTGATTTGTATATTTTTAAATCATGTTTTTGTATTCATTGTTTTTTGTTTTAATTGTAATTTTGATTGATTTTAATATTTTGGTTTTGATTGACATTTAAATTTTTTTAAATTTTGGTTGATAATACAAATTAAAATTCAAATTGACATTTTTATGTAATTTTTATTATTATATTTGGTTGATTTAACTTGATTGATTTAAAATTGTAATTGAATTTAATTTATATTTTATTTCTTTTATTATGAATTTTTGTGTAAATAATTATGGGCGATGTGTCTGAAATAAATGTTTTTTTTTTATAAAGGCCTAGAAATTATAGTACACTGTCTGAGAAGAACATTACCAATCTGAATATCCCATAACCTCTCGGCAGAGGTTGATTATCCTTGCCTCTTTCATCACCTCGAGCGATTTTACTTCTTACCCTGAAAATATATTATTTTTATTTACTTCACGGGTAGGCACATAATTATATCATGTTGTGAAAATATTGGAGCTGACCACATTCCATCTTGAGTAAATAATAAAATATAACGCACCAGTGTAAACATATATTTAAAAATGCAATCCTTATGAGTTTCTTGCTCGTTCTTCTAATAGAGGTGCCTTGCGAACGAGCGGTAGAGTGTTAAAATAGAAAAATGTAAAAATTGACTTGCAAAAGTGCCCCTATGTAGCCTATTTGAATAAATGAATTTTGAATTTGATTGATTTTCACGTTAATAGTAATAGTCACAAGTGCTCAATGTAAATGCAAAAAAAACCCACAGTGCCAGTTATTCTACCACATGAGCAGTGATGTGAAAACATTACTGTGCTTCGGTAGGAGGTAGACGTGTGAGCCGCGCCGCCGCGCCGCCGCCGCCGGTCATTTTGGCCGCGCCGCCGCCGCCGATCATTTTACCGGCGTGAAATCGGCGTGAATTTATTTTTATTTCATTGACGTATTTTTCTTATTTTAATCATTATTATTAACCAAATAAAATAATTGACGACACAAGAAATGTCTTACATAAATTTTAACGTCTTGGAAGGGGTAGAAATAATAGAAAAGAATGAAACTAGTCGGCGGGTCGGCACGCAACTGCCACTAAATGTTGCTATTGCTATCCGTGTGGTAAATTACTAACATTTTGTGAAATTAAAAGCATGATATTTGTATGGAGGTATGATTTCCACTTTCCACCATTTTGTTCTACACCAATCACCAAACAAGCGAATGCCAATGTTGGGGTTCGTTGGCAACCATTGGCGCTGTGTGGACTTAGCAAAGGCCAACATGACGCCGGGGTCACATTATAACATCATGTTCGAGCCCTCGATGAAATATCTTGAACTCGTCCTCCCCGAGCGGTGCGATTTCCGGGAGCACTTTGCCCGGTTGTCTGTCGGATCAGGCGGGGGCCTGATCCGTCCGCTACTCCAGCAGTGGACGGACAGAAAGCACGGGTCCTTGACCTTTCGGCTTGCGCAGGTGTTTTCCGGGTACGGACGCTTCGGAAATATACTTACATGCACCACAAACCCCAAGAAAAAAAGAAAAAAGTCTAACATAACGCCAACCCCTGAACAGTCCGGAACGACCCCTCCATGAACATGGCTTTCATATTAAATCTCCCCTCCCCATATTACAACGACCGGTTCACCGACCGGTCTTCTTTGAGTATAGAAGCGAAAAACATGTCAGCTCCCTCGTTGTATACTATTTTTATCGTAGCAATACCTGCAGCAGTATTCATCAGCGTCGTCGTTGTAAGTCCCTGTAGGAGTCTAGTCTAAGTTTCAAGAAACCCTCAAGACGAAAGTCTTCAACCAATTGTGTTACCATGATGATTTACGGCACTGAAACGTGATCCTTCACAATTGGCCTCATCTTAAAGCTCAAAGTCACTCAGTGAGCTATAGAGAGGGTTATACTCGGGGTTTCTCTACGCGATCGAATCAGGAATGAGGAGATCTATAGACGAACTTAAGACTGACATAGCCCAGCGGATAAGCAAAGTGAAGTGGCAATGAGCAGGCTACATAGCACGTAAAGCAGATAGGCGATGGGGTCGAAAAGTGCTCGAGTGGAGACCACGGACTAGAAAACTCAGCGTAGGGCGTCCAACCACAAGGTGGACAGACGACCTTCAAAAGGTCGTTGAAAGACGCTAAATGCGAATTGTGTACTATTTCAAATACGATCTTGGATTGTTTATGAATAAATAAATGAAATGAAATGATGCAGGTCGCTTCCAACCGGTATACATGGCAGTTCAAAGGGGAGGCCTATTCAGCAGTCAATGTCCTATGGCTGAGATGATGACTTAACTAACAAACAATTATGAGTATTTATTAACCTTGAAGCTTACGTCATACTGAGCTGGTGAAGCGAACGCAATCCGGGACAGAATTTTTGTAATGTTCTAGTTTGTACGTAACCTGTTACACATAAAGCGAACGCGTAACTGACGTAACCTTTATGCAGGCATATGCAAAAGGTGCATTCGATGGTGGAATGAATGCTCACTATTCCGTAGTGTATCGTTTAAATACCTCGCCACCTCGTTAGCGTCAAATTGGAGCGGAAATAACATATTGATATTTAATTAATAATTATCATAGATTGTACGTAAAATAACGCCTAATTTCATTAAATATAACGTCATTTGGCACACTTTACTTTGATTTTTGTTGAATTTTACCCCCACGCCGATTTCACGCCGATTACGCCGCCGCCGCCGGTCATTTTTCGGCCAGACGCCGCCGCCGGTCGTTTTATAATCGGCGCACATGTCTAGTAGGAGGGCACTGTAGCTAGTGAAATTACTGGTCTGAAGAGTCTTAAAATCTTGAGTAAGAAGCGTTGGTGCAGTGCACCTAGAATTTTACATCATTGTGAAAACTGAATGACACTGTACTAATAATGGGCAGCGTTATCTTTTACCGTCAGAAGAGCTTCGTCTTGCTCGTCTTCTTACTTCTTCCCATAAAAAGTTACCAGTGGGCAATAGCCAATAGATCCTCTGGACCGAATAAAGCGAATGAAACAAGTGAATTAAATTAAAAATTAAAAAATACCCCAACGCAATACGTAATTCACAATTTTTTTATGGCGGCCATCTTGGATTTCAAATACAATATAGCTGTATGGCTGTATTCTACTCGTTAAGCCCTGGGGTCGTGGAAGAAAAAAGTAATCCACGATTTTGTAGCGGCGGCCATCTTGGAGCTACGATGCCACAGACACACACACACACACACGCACACGCACACGCACACGCACACGCACACGCACACGCACACGCACACGCACACGCACACGCACACGCACACGCACACGCACACGCACACGCACACGCACGCGCACACGCACACGCACGCGCACGCGCACGCGCACGCGCACACACACACACACACACACACACACACACAGACACACACAGACAGACACGTCAAACTTATAACACCCCGTCGTTTTTGCGTCGGGGGTTAAAAAGAACTGATATTATCAAAAATAAACTTACGCATTAGACACATCAAGTAACTTATTCGCCAACTCCGCAGTTATTGTGATATTTCTTGTATTTCGACATTTAGGCCCGATTACTTTATGCTGAAAAATATAGGATAATTAGTTAATAATTAACTGACAAAATAAAATTAATTGTTTTCAGAGTCATATTACCTACTAGCTTATTCTCGCGGCTTTGCCCGCGTGGCTAAATCCTTTCTTAGCGGAAGTCTACGTCATAAAACCTATCTGTATTCTAAATTTCAACTCAATCGGTTCAGCAGTTTAGGCTGTGCGTTGATAGATCAGTCAGTTACTCTTGCCTTTTTTATATAGATTAAGAATTGAATTCGTTCTATGTACGTTCTATGTGTCGTTTGCCGGATTAACACATAGGTATTGTTACATCCTCATTACAACCTCATAATCTACAGTCACACCTCATTTTACATTCATAGACATTTCACGTCATCCTGATATATTTTTTAAAAATATTCTGGTAACGTCTTGTCAAGATTCATTCTAAATAAAAAGCTAACATGAAATTATATTTTATTTGAAATACCTACTGTGAATTTATTTCATTGGCGACGAGAATTAAAAAAAAAAAAATCACAGTATTTCAGGTATCTTTTCAGCTTGCAAACTTTTGCATTAATAACGTAGGAAGGACATTAGAAAATTTACCTAAGAGTCACTCTTTCCTTTTATATATTATTTAGATTATTGTTAACTGTTAACTTACAGGGTTATAATACATGCACATAACGTGGGTTCCTTCAGGACAGAGATCGGAGTTGGGGCAGTAATCGGAGATGTGGATACCAGCTTGACTAACGCTGTCTACCACTCGGGAACAATTCACTTTTGAAACCATCAGGAAAATGACGACCTGGAAAAATAGCATACATACATATAATATAATCACGCCTGGTTCCCGTTGGGGCAGGCACATACTTTTTTTTTTAATTGCCTTCGGGGCCGCGGATGAGTGCTTCGGCGTACCCCTTGCCCCGACACTATGGCGTCCCGCAGGAACACCCCCAGATTTTTAGTGGGTATCCCCGCCGCTCCCATCTTTGGGGGGGAGTCCCACATACCTCCCCGCGCCCCCCGGCGTGGGGTGATGATGCGTAACGCATTTTTCCTGGGTCAAAAAAAGGCAGTGACTATTTCTCTCCACTTGGTACGATCTTAACACACCTCTTTCGCTTCCTCAACTTTCATCACATTCTTCAGACACGCTCGCCGGTTCTGGTTGGAAAAATAAACAAGTGAAATTTAAGGGATACCAGTTTTTTAAGGGGTCATTCGACCTGTCCATAGAACAATGTCCCATCGGCAAAATCTATAAATATAAGAAGTTCTATTCTTACATTATAAAATAATGTAAGTAATATTATAATACTAACTGCATCGTGGTTATACTCGCTGTTCAGTCTATATGTTATTCCAGGGTCTAAGCTATCTCTATACCAAATTTCAGCTCAATCGGTCCACCCGTTTAGGCGTGAAAGAGTAACAAACATACATACAGACATTCATACATTTTTTTAAACTTTCACGTTTATAATATTAGTAAGACTAGTAAGATAGAGTTTCTTTTTTAGAGTAGTGCTTTTTCAGATGGGAAATTATTCTAGAAATAGGTTGTATTAGTGTTGTTTGCCGTGACAATCCTGAGAACACTTTTGACCGAGTGAGGGTAGATGTAAATCTACCGTCTCGCTGCCGTAGGACTATCGTCTTTCCAGTCTTCTTGTGACTACAGCTTATGTAACTGAGCCGAAACGTCGAGCTTGGTTTTTTTTTAAATGTTTTTGTAATGCTAACATAATAATAATCATATATTTTACCGCCTGTGTAGTAATGTGCAAACATTACTGTGCTGCGGTAACAGGGCACTGTAGCTAGTGAAATTATTGGGTTTAGTATTAACATCTTATGACTCTTGAGTAAGAAGCGTTCGTCCTAGAATTTCACATCATTGTGAAATCCTGGGCGCGTACTGTACTGATTATGGGCAGCGCTATCTCTTAACATCAGAAGAGCGTCTTGCTCGTCTTCTTACTTCTTCGCATAAGAAAAAAAAAGAGTTAAAATCGGAAAAGTTTAAAGTGTTAAAACGAAAATTCTGGGAAAATTTTATTTTAAAATTCTTCATTCAGTGCAAGTAACGATTAGACAAGGATAATAACTTGTATCGTTAATTTGATCGCATAAAAATCTATGTTCATTTTAATCTAATTAACAAATTTTCAGAGCCACAACCACGTTAAGGTACAATAACTCCTGGAAAAGGTCACCGAAAATTTCGACATCATAACCAATTTAACCCCGAGATTGACTTCAAAGAGTTAATTACATCAAAATATAGAGCACGAAATATAGAGCTGACTCTACCGTTGAGTTTGTGTTTGGAAAATCAGTTCAATATATTATGTTGTATTTTTTTACAAATAAAAACTATATACCTCTAACAGTGACCCAGGGCTATTCACTTATCCGTCAGGGAACCGAGCCGAAGACCGAATTGACAAAATGTATGAAATGACGTGAAGTGTCACGTCAAATCGATACGACGTAATACGTAATTTCATACATTTTTAACAATTCGGTCATCGGTTCGATTTCTTGACAAATAAGTGAATAGCCCAGCTGATTTTAAACTAATAGATACATACCAATGTCTATACTAATATTATACCTAAACCGCTGAACAGATATAGAAGAAATTTGGTATAGAGTGTTGGTTTGTCGGTTACAGGTAGATAGGTAGATGAAAATATAAATAAAAAAGTAAGTAAATTATAATTGGAGTTTATACTCCAACAGAACAGGTTACCCTACTTATACTGTCAGAGTAAAATCACAATTTATAGGTTGTGTGGCGAACCTATATGTTGCAGTTTCAGGTCGCCGAGATTACTACATGGCCTGCAACATGACCTGACGACTGCCTCCTACATATCTTATAGGAAACAGCTGGGACACAGTTTTACCTTCCGAAACACGGTAGCGTCCAGGCGAAAATCTTTGCCAAACTGAGATTTGAACCCAGGAGCTCCAGCATGTAAAAATAACCCTGTATTATGTAAACATGAAGCTAATGGTATAAAGACGGCACTTACCTTGAAAAACATCTTAACGTAGCTGAATGGCTCGCAGACATCATTAGTTCGAGTCTCATTTCATTCTAGCCCTTTCATCGTGTACTTTCATCGGTTGCTTTCTTTTATCTTGGCTCTTTACGACCTATAAATTATTGTAAAACAATTTTTTTTTTTTTTTTTTTTTTTGTTAGCGCCGGGAAAAAATGCGTTACGCATACCCTTCCATCGGGGGTATGGGAGGGTTATGTGGGACTCCCCGTGCAGGGCAGCTGCACGGGTATACCCACTAAAACAACCCGGCGGCACTCCCGCATCGTCTTTGGGACGGAGGCCTGGGAATCGGCAGAGCCTTGCATCCAGTCCAATTGTAAAACAATAAGAAATGTTGGAATGAATGGATAAATGATAACTCTTTATTGTAACATGACAAAATATCCACAATTTAAGAGCGCTTAGTCCGCGGGACGCTCGCTCGCTCGCACTATTTAACACATTTTGAAACATAAATTCATAGAATTTTTATTATAAAATAACTTTTTGAAAATTCCTCAAGAGTGTCGCTGCAAAATATTATTGCACACATTTTAAAAGTATTTTCAGTTTGATATGTTAAATATGGCAAGATGAGATGATTTTTTTATATTAAAATTGCTTTTTATGCCATTTTTAGAATGGCAAGCATCAATTTGTGTGAATAGGCTTTCAAGTGGTGTCGGCTCTAAAATAATTATTGTAATAATCAATAATAAAATATTTTGATTTTAAGTATACTTATGTTTTAAGTAAGCAGTAATGTTAATAAATAGGCACTTGTTAATCAAATCTTTGAAACCGTTTTAATAAAATTACACGTACGAAGCTCATCTCAGACTTTCATTACATATTAATCAGTTGAAGTATATACTTGAAATACATATGTTACAAGATTAATTTAATTAAAGCTTACTTATTAATCGAAGTTGTATATAAAATTAATAATGAGTAAGTATATCAAATTATAATGTACATATTTACCCATCTTCTATCTTAAATCTATTCTTTGTAAAATTCGTGTGTGAACCATAAATAAATAAATAAATGTACCTCTTTAGGTACATAATAATATATTAAAAAGAAAGAATGACTGATTTAATAACTGACTGAACTACCAAAGCACAAACGAAACATCTGAAGGGAATGAGCTGAAATTTGGAAAATAGATAGCTTTACGACGTAGACTTCCAGTAAGAAAGAAGTTCTTGTACCAGATCCCACTCAACTCTTCTTAGTTAACTATAATTCCGTACAAGTATTGGTTGCCTGGAAGAGACCGCTCACAGCGATAAGTCCACAAATCAAATTGTATTTTAGTACTAGTAAATATTTGTAATTTTTATTTTTTTTTCAATTTGTAATTTTTTGGTTAATAAAGAGTATTCGTATCATATTCTTGTCTTCTCCACGTGGACAAAGCCGCGAACTAGTTATTTAAATCCAGGAAGGGATTCATCCCGCCTTCTATGTTAAGTCTGCTACCATCTATGGCCGCATCGTTATGTTTGTTACTTCTTCACGCCTAAACGGGTGGACCGATTGAGCTGAAATTCGGCATAGAGATAGCTTAGACAACACGTAAGGAATAACACATAGGCTACAGTATAGCGGGTAAAACTGGGCGCAGGTAGTAATAAATAAAAAATAAATATGGAATCTAATTTTACACACCTTTCCCAATCCAATGACCTTCTAATCTTAAACCCAACATACAAATTAAAAAGCATAAACCCTAGAATGTAGACTTTTTTCAAGAACAATAGTGTTTAGAGTTAAGTACACTAAACACGTTAGTTTATAACTTCTAAGCGATAAAACTGTGAAGCAGTTAAATTTAACCACTCGGTTAGAAATGTTGAGCTTGGTGCTCGTTTTAGGAGTCTTTAACAGTTTAGTTTTTGCTACTGAGGTAAGAATTTTATTCTTTACTAGCGACTCTTCTCAATTTAAATTATAATCATCATCATCATCTCAGCCGTAAGTCGTCCACTGCTGAACATAGGCCTCCCCTTTGGACTCCCATATACGAGTATATGTACGTACCGGTTGGAAGCGACCTGCATCCAGCGTCTTTCGGCGACCTTTATAAGGTCGTCTGTCCACCTAAATTATAATGTCACTAAAAATTTTTAAATGCTAGAAAAATTATGTTACAAAAAATATAATTCTCGTAATAAAATAAAATTATGTGCATGTCTGTAATTTTCAGAATAAATCAAAACATGTTGTAAACATAAGCGGCCATGCGATCACTCCGGCCTTTAAAAATAATGTGGTAAGTAATAAAATAAATAACAACAAAAAATATGGCTTTTTATTCTAGCTTACGGCTTTGCCCGCATGGCAAAATCCTTTCTTACCGGAGGTCTATTTCATAAAACCTATCTGTGTTCCTAATTTCAACCCAATCCGTCTAGCGGTTTTGGCTGTGCGTTGATAGATCAGTCAGTCAATCAGTCACTCTTTCCTTTTAAATATTTAGATAGAAAATGTAAATCTACTTTGTGTAAGTAAAAAAAATATGTAAGTAAAAATTACAGTAACAGATTTTTATTTTTTTTGTTTCTGTTTTTATCAACCAGTGGAGTAATAATTCTAATTTCTCATCCATTCTCCATTTTCCAGGCATCCCACCACAACATATCATACATCGACAAAGCAGAAAACATGCTGCGAACACCAAACATAAACAAATTCTACAAAGAACACAAAAAGAAGAAGCCAAAGAAGTCCCCAAAAAGCACAATACAGAAGATCATTAAGAAGAATCGATCTAAAGTCCAAAAGACGGTATACCTGCATCGAGTGACCAAATCTACTTCTCCACCTCAGAAGATAGACTACGATAAGATGTATCAAGAAGATAAGCAATGGCGAGACGAAATGACAACCACTCAAGCTAATCAAAGGAAACGTTCAAAAAAATACAGCCCAAAAAACGCTGGCTACCACATACCATTCCAAAAACATCATGCAATGAAAACCAAGAGAAATAAAAGGGGATTGAGTAGAGAACTGTACATTTTGAAAGACTTGGATGAAATCGAATTTTTGAGTAAGGAAGATGGCGATGATGTAGTTAAAGCTCATGTGAATAATATTTGGCAAGTTTAATTAATAAATAATATTATGGTTTGATTATGTTTTTTATATTTTAAGTCTTAGTCGTGAAATTATGTAGAACTAGGGGACCTGCGCGCACTTCGTAGCACGTAACAGTCAATTGATATACATAGAAAATTAAATTATTCAATCATTTCCCGAGACTCAATCTATCTCTGTGCCAGATTGTACCTAAAAAGGGTCAGTGGCTAGTGGAAATAAAACTATCCTTTGTCTTTTCTCAGGCCTAAAACCATCTCCTATGTTATATTTTTATTGACTATTTCAATACAAAAAAATTCAACTCATCGATTTCGTCTCCACGATGACGAGTCAGTCAGCCATATTACCTCTTTACATAATAGTATAGAACTTTACATAATAGTAAACAATATTTATAAAACAACTTATTGCAACTAGGTCTCAGAGTGACTTTAGCAGTGCATTGTTGCGTAATCATATTTCTCATAACTGCGTTCTTTAGTCTATGCTACCAAAATACCAAAATTTAGCCCAATCGGACCAGCAGTTCAAAGGTGAAGTACTCTTCACACACAAACACTTTTATCTGAATAGGTACATACCTGATTTACAGTGAAATAGATATAAAAAAATATCTATGAATGAACTCATTAAACTTTGTGTTTCAATCTAAATAATGTTAATTCATTTACAAATTCAAAAGTTTCATTAGCCCTTCGTAATTAGGCATCGTTGGTTGAAAAATGAAAATGTTGTTTAATTTACCATTGGAGTGATTGAATGGAACCTCCTGGAAAAAATGAATGATGCACCTCTAGTACGCCAAACTCGCGAGTCTTTACGTACCAGCTCGCACTCATAAATGTATACCATAGCATACGTATACTAATACTATTGCTGCCACTCGAATATTAAATTAATCAGTCTTATGCTGAAAGCACATCTACCTATCCGCATCAACCGTGCCGAATGAATCGAATTTTGAATACTTTATATGAAATGTCACGAAACCACGCACACTTGCCTGAGACAAATCGTCCGAATCGGAAGAAGATTTCCTATACAACAATTCTTTCGGCGCGGTCGATACAGCTAGATGTGCGTCCTCAAATAATTATCTTAAATTAATACCAATAGTAAAGACGACGCAAATTGTCTACTAAATGTGTCCTGGATTTCCCCCGTAAATCTTGACAAAAAGAACACAGTCACAGCAACTTTAACGACGACTCTACGAGTAACTTGTCTTCATTTGCTCACGTCGAAGAATACTTTATATTCCATTATTAAAAAAAAAAATATATAGAGCACAGTCATGTTTTTGTATTTTGTATGTTTGGGCAAGAATCCGAAGGTAATTTAATTTTAAATTGTATTTTGACATTTTATATAATATGTAGGTACTTGTGCTGCTCATAAAATAGGTACGTAATTATTTCTCTTCGAAAAAGTGTCCACCATTTTCTACCTCCTTTACTTATGAATGGCAATACACCCTTGCAGTCTAACCTTACCTCACCTAACATTTTTAAAAGGTAATTTTTACCTTTCAAAAAGTTTGTATAATTCCGAGAGCGTCTAATTCTGTTTGTATTTATAAAAACATTGGATTAGTCTTAAAACTAAGTTAACATAAACTCTTTCTGTTTGAAAATAAACACAATATTCTCCGAATCAGTTTTAAACACGTTTCTAAAGTTTGGAGGTGCAAAGTTAAATTGGCAATTTGTTTCACATACTTTTTCTAAAATTTAGTTTGAAAGAGTTACGTTCGCTTTATAATAATATAACTTATGCTCGCGGTTTTGCCCGCGTGGCTCTATTCTTAGCGGAGCTCTACGTCATATAAAACTATGTGTACTTATTCTAAATTTCAACCTAATTCGTTCAACGGTTTGGGCTGTGCGCTGATAGATCAGTCACTTTTTCCTTTTTATATATTTAGATTATATCCTGCTCCTAAATAAGATCGCACTAAGCGATAAGACAGCCCATTTTGGACTTTTATAATAAAGTTTGATATAGTTTAAAGTCTAATCTGTAAATTTTGGTCTTAACTAAGAATACTTTTTTTTTTTAATTCGGTATCGTATCGTGCAAGAGAAGAACTCGCAAGGCTCAATCTATCTATATATAAGCTCTTAAATAAATATTGCTGTCGATGTCCAAAATCATAATTGATTTAAATAAATAAAAAAACACCTATTTATTAAAAAAGTAAAACATTTATTTACACAAAATTAAATAATCTTACACACTAATTAGATGTCATAATACCTGACACAGATAGATGCTATCTTCAATTAGCATTCATTAGAGAATATTAAATGAAATCTCTAACGTAATTCCATTCATATCTTCACTTCACAAATTAAATAAATAATTAAAAGCCTCAGTAATTACATTCAAATTTACAACATAAAAAGATTGACTGAAATTAATTATAATATTATTATAGTTCTCGCAATAGGCACTAGGTATGACTATTTTTTTATTCTCCAAGTAGAATTTTGAACAATATTTATATATATTATTCTTGTAATTAATTTTATTTTATGCGGCATTTAAAAAAACACATTGCTTGATTGCTTGAGTACATTTTGTATACATTTGTCAAGTTACAAGCTCCCGCCTTGTAGTCATTATGAATTTTGACTAAGTCATTTTGTATTAAGTCTAAAGTCCAGAAAACATTAATCCAATATTTTTAGTAACTGATTTTTTTATCTCTGATTAATCTTTTTTACCTATTGCAACAACTATTAATATTTTTAAAGTCACAGATGGCAACTAAAAACGGTTGAACTGATGGTAAATGGTTTTCACCACTTGCCGACCTTTCAAAGACAATAATTTGATATAAATGTTCTTTTATGATGCTTCAGCCTTGATTTCTTCTCCTCCCTTCTTGTTTCTGTACTCCCATCCTTGGTACGCCAGGTCTTGAGGACTCACGTCGTGTTCGCGGAAGGATATTCCACTTGGACCGTATTTGTTACCCTGAAAATGGGGATTCATGTAGCAACAATTTAATCAGTTTTACTCTACCGCCAGCCGCCGCTAGTGCCGCTAGTGTTATTCTACCGCCTGAGCAGTGATGTGCAAACATTACTGTGCTTCGGTAGAAGGGCACTGTAGCTAGTGAAATTACTGGGCTGAAGTCTTAACATCTTATGACTCTTAAGTAAGAAGCGTTGGCGCAGTGCACTGGGTAGCACTGTACTGATTATGGGCAGTGTTATCTCTTACCATCAGGATAGCGTCTTGCTCGTCTTCCTACTTCGTTGTATAAAAAAAACTAGGGTAAGTTATATCTTATTGCTGGACGCCTGTACCATATTCTGTTCAGGTCATCATCATCAGACTACTTCTGTCCACTGGTGGACAAAGGCTATGCATGCCTCTTAACTCCAAACCGAGGTTGAGATATTCTTAACAACATTAGATATGAGTTGTGCCGTTTTGTTGACTCATTTATCGCCTATGGCGTATAGGCGAATAAAACCTATCCAGTTGTATCACTCGGAACTCTGAATACAAATTGGGAATCTCTTTATGGAATTAAATAGTTAAACTTACCGCAAAGCTTTCATAATGCCCATACGCAGGCTGGTGTTCCCTATAAGGTCCTATACCAATGCCAGCCGGGCTGTATTGAGGTCCGGAGTAGTGTGCTTGCGAGAACGGCGAGGTCAGGTTGGGCTTGCAGAACTTGAAGTATCCAATTACACCTGGAAATTTGTAAAGTAAAAATTAATTTATAGACATACAAAAAATACAGAGTAACAAATAGTAAATGACATCACAGAAAAAAAGCTTGCTTGTTTGTATTTATTTAGTCTAGTCTAGGTTATTCTTAAACAACTTTCACCTAGTGCTCTGCAACATTAAAACATATATTATGCAAATTTGTGTAGTGTCCCATAAAGCCAAGTAAGATGAAAAAAATCGATTTCTTGCGATCTATTCCTCTATCTCCCTGGTGATCAGCAGTTGTCATCGTATATAGAGGTCAGAGGTAGTATCTGTCAAACTTGTGAATTTGCTGATGCGGTGTCTGCAACGAAGGGTGTCAGCCATTCACGTTTTTGGACATGTAGGCAGGGAAAAATTCTCTAAGTTTTTAACACATTGACTGCTTTAAAAAAAATGAAAAAAACTTGCTGGGTGCCAAAACTTTTTTAGGTAAATTTTGATTAAGTAAATATAGATGAATGACGCCAATACTTGTTTTCGTAAGTTGACTATATTGCCAGAGTGGCCGATTAAAGCAACGTGGATTAGCCTCAAACCCCGGCGGTTTACTGACTACTACAAAATGAACGGAACGCTCACTCGGTTCCGAGTAAGCGGCGCCGCTACTAGAGCCCCGCCCCACTCGGTACCGAGTGGGGAGCAGTCTATGTGTTAATGATATTGTACCGCATCACAAATGAAATAAATAAATATTTCAAGGCATTTTCACACAGCGCCACCTAACCCCAAGCTAAGCAACTTAATGCTTATATACACAGGCGTATAATAACAGTTAGACACGGTTTTGTTAGTGATTATTGACTATAACAATATTCTCATCATCAATATTAAAATCATCAAAAAATCGTCTTCATAGTTTTAAGCTAAATCAAATCAAATCAAATCATTTATTCGCTCACATGGGTGAATACAAGTTTACAGATGTTATTGTTACTAAAATTATAAGTGCTCCATGTGTCACCTTCAGGCATGCAAATTTTATAAAAAGTTAATTATTGTTAAACATATTACTTTAAAAGGAACAATAAAGTCTCACATTTTAAATTGTCGGATTTACAAATTTTGTCAAATATTAGCATATTATATTATAGCATATAACAGTTCCAAATAATAATATTTTAATTACAATTTTATATTTCTAACATTCAAAAACTTATTAATAGTATAGTCTTAACTTCGATCAAAATTATAATTTGTCCTCCAAAAACTCCTTGACGTCATAATATCCCTTTTCCAACAGTAATTTTCTCAGATTATACTTGGCTAGGTGCCTCGGGTTTGTTTCTAAAGCTAAAAATTGAGATGCTAAAACAGTTTCTTACCAGGAATGATAAGGGCCATGAATCCAAGGAACTTCTTGAAGCTGGCAAGACCAAGGATGAGGGGTAAGAAGAGGAGCAGCTTCAGCTTGAACAGCTTGAGGATCAGCAGCATGGGGATGATGAGTTTCTTTAGCTTGTGACGACCTGAAAACATGTTCCATCATCATCATTAACCTTTAAACATCTAAGAAATTATTATTTTATAGATCGAAATAAGATTTATCGTTTTTCTCTTTGTAGCTATTATATACAGACACATCGTCTATCGTCGTGGCATCGTAGCTCCCGAACGGATGAACGGATTTTGATTTTTAGGGTTCCGTACCTCAAAAGGAAAAAACGGAACCCTTATAGGATCACTTTGTTGTCCGTCCGTCCGTCCGTCCGTCTGTCTGTCTGTCTGTCTGTCTGTCTGTCTGTCTGTCTGTCAAGACCCTTTTTCTCAGGAACGCGTGGAGGTAACAAGCTGAAATTTATAAAAAATACTAAAGTCTATTGCTTCTTAGAGCTGTGAAAATTTCAAACTTCTAGGCCAACGCAATCAAAAGATATAGTCGAATATGTCGCTAATTTCAGCAAATTTACGACATTCCCAAATAAATCAAAACCTACGGGGCACTTCCCGTGAACTCAGAACCTTGAAATTTGGCACGAAGCAACACCTTAGAGCACAGATAAAGGAAAAATTGCAAAAACTATAAATTTTTATTTGCATCATATGAAAATTTTTTTTTGTATTATTTTATACCTACTACCCTTTTTCTCATGAACGCGTAAACGTTTTAAATTGAAATTCATATCAAATACTCAAATCTATAATACCTTTAAACTGTAATAAAATCAAGCCTCTATGTTAACGCATTCAAAAGAAACAGCAATTTTAGCCGCAATTTTAAATTCTCAACTACTCTCAAAAAACCAAAACCTACAGGGTACTTGCCGTGAACGTAGAATCTTGAAATTTGGTATAAAGCTATTCCTTAGAGCACAGATAAAGGAAAAATTGCGAAAACTGTAAATTTTCTGTTACATCATATAAAAAAATATTTTTCATAATTTCATACTTACTACCCCTTTTCTCATGAACGCGTAAACGTATTAAATTGAAATTTATATCAAATACTCAAATCTATAATACCTTTAAACTGTAATAAAATCAAACCTCTATGTTAACGCATTCAAAAGAAACAGCAATTTTAGCCGCAATTTTAAATTCTCAACTACTCTCAAAAAACCAAAACCTACAGGGTACTTGCCGTGAACGTAGAATCTTGAAATTTGGTATAAAGCTATTCCTTAGAGCACAAATAAAGGAAAAATTGCGAAAACTGTAAATTTTTTGTTACATCATATAAAAAAAATATTTTTCATAATTTCATACTTACTACCTCATTTCTCATGAACGCGTGCAGGTATTAAACTGAAAGTCATATCAAATGCTAAAGTTTATAATACCTTTAAACTGTAATAAAATCAAACCTCTATGTCAACGCATTCAAAAGAAACAGCAATTTTACCCGCATTTTTAAACTCGTAAGTACTCGCAAGGGAATCAAAACCTACAATATAAATTTTATACCCACTTTTCCTTAGGGTTCCGTACAAACCTACGGGTTTGTACGGAACCCTCGGTGCTCGAGTCCTACTCGTACTTGACCGGTTTTTTTTTAAACTAGAGTTAGTCCAGCGTGTTCTTAGCTATGTTTGGTGGAAATCATTCCAAGATGGTCGCCGTTACAAAATGGCCGATTATTACTCTTTTTTTCTCCACGACCCCGTCAATATGTGTATCAAATGAAAGGGCTTAACGCGTAAAATACAACGCACTATATTACATTTAAAATCCAAGATGGCCGCCACCACAAAAGTAAATTACATATTGCGTTGGGGGTTTTTAAATTTTTAATTTAATTCACTTGATAAAAGTGTAATTTTAAACATATTCTATTGTATTTATGGTGTTCAATAGTGAGTTATCTATTCCATTCCAATAACAAAATACTAACGGAAAGGAGAAGCCTTCTTGTCCTCAATAATGTCGACTTCGTCAGCGATTTCATCGATGAACCGCGGCGCGATGACGCCCTCTGACGTCACTTCATCGTCCAGTTGAAACTCTAGAGCTGTTGATCTTAGGAATCTGGAAAGAGTAAAATATTGGGTAAAATCAACCATAAATAAACTCATTGGGTAAAGTACAAAGAGTTGTTAATATTATGGTATAGAAAAGTTCGTAATTACTAGTTTTTGTAGGAAATCTTGTGACTTTATTCTCACACTCACTTATAGGTTCTCATTAGTAATTTATGTCATGCCTTAACTGAATAAACTATTTATTTAACTAGCTGTGAAATGAACTATTTTCGTTATAATCTTTTAATTACAACCTCACCACCAAACCATGTAATTATCAGTAAGTTTGTCTGGAAGAGATTCGCTTTTAGCGATAACACCGCCGATTGTCAAGAAATGTTGTTTTAGTTTTTAAGTTTTCTGTATATTTGTGGTTTTCTATTTTATACTATTTTTAACTGTATCTGACGCAACTTTGGCATAGTATTATATTAAGGAATTATATTCTTACGTGTAAATGCTAAAGTGTGTGTTAACACACAAACATACACACAGGCTCACCTTTTCAGTCGAAACGGTTGAACCTTTTGAGCTGAAATTTAGATTAACATATAGGTTTCCTTTCAGTTTCCAAACTTTCACATTTATGATAATACTAAGAGATTGAATCGTAAGAAGTAGGATTTTACTTGACATGACGTTGATATCAGGCTCTTAGTTTCATGCTTCATGCCTTCCTTGATCCCATTAAATATTCACTCTCATATATACCTGTCAGTTAAACCGCAGAAGGCTTTCGAACTAAGCCTTCATTTAAATTAACATCAACTATCTTCAATAGGGATTTGGCAAACCAACCAGCTTTGTGTTGCCAACCGAACAAATTTGTGTGCTCGAGATAATCGTAAATTTGTCTGAGACTCACTAATAAGAGCTGTACCTACGGTTTTGCCCCACATGCGCTGAAAATCTGTATGTTCATGTCTTCGATTCCGTTCAGAAATTGTCAGAAATTATTATAGAGTGAAAGATTGTCTTGGTATGAACATTTTGTGCAAAGGGAACTTTTTGGTCACATGTTTTCACATGTGACCAAAAAGTCCATGAATATGGTGCTAGAAGGTAATCCGGGAAGAGGGCGTCCGAAAAAGGTTCATATGAACTGTGTGAATGAGGTTATGCATGCTAGAGGAGTCAATGAAGATAATATGACGGATAATAGAGTAGAATGGAGGAGGAAGACGTGTACTACATAATGTGGGATAAGGACAGGAAAATGATGGTATAAAATTACGAATACTTTGGGTACTTTTTAGTGTTCATAACATTCCGTCCACAGAAGTACCTATTATACCTATGTTTCTTTCTCGATAGTTCTTTTTTATCATGGTCTTTGTCATGGATTAGAAATTATGTTTAAAACGTAAATCCGTGTGCGTAAGCATTACCACGTAAAACTGTAAATTAATTATGTTAAACTTTTCAATGCAGATAGGAATGAAAATATTATTCATTCAATAATTTATTGACATGTCCAATAAGCCAATTAGCATGAAAATGTAGCTCTTCAGCGAAATGTGGTTACACTGAAATTGCCAATATTTTGTAAATTGGAGTTAATATTACCTTTATTGGAGGATTGTGGCTCGCTGCCAGTAATATCATACTGTTAAGTATATATCATTACCATTTACTTTTATGCAAATATCGATGTCAATGAATGATTGAAGCTCATGTGAGAACATGGTTTTCCGGATTTACTCGCACAAAAAAAATGTTCTATCTATCTATCTGCTAAATTAGAAAGACTTGCTTTTTTGATGTCGTCCAATTAGTATCTTATCCTAATAGTATATCAATATTCTCTTCTCTTTGCGCGGTTGTCTGGAAGTGCTCGCCCGTAGCGATAAGGTCACCAATTGTAACACTTTTTCATTGTTTTAGTTTTTGTATTTCAATAAACTATTATCCATTTGTTTATCTATCTGTAACCTAACCTAAGATTTATAACAACGAAGCAAAAATACGAGCAAGATGCTCTCCTGATGGTAAGAGATAACGCTGCCCATAATTAGTACAGTGCTACCGAGCGCACTGTGCCAACGCTTCTTACTTGAGAGTCATAAGATGTTAAAGACTCTTCAGCCCAGTAATTTCACTAGCTACAATACCCTCCTACCGAAGCACAGTAATATTTGCACAACACTGCTCAGGCGGTAGAATAACTGGCCCTGTTGGGGTACTCATCTAGTCGACCTCCTGCAAAGGAAGTCTACCCCCGGTAAACACACACATACACACACATTTTCACAGTATCTAAGAATATTAACTAACCTTTCAATCTTCCTCATGCCATATTTGACCAACGAGTCCCAATCGGAATCTTCGCTACGTGGCTGTGAGCTGAGCTGTGGAGGCTCTCTGGCTAATGCTCGTGCTTGAGACTCCACCTTCACGAGGACTGCGTTGTCTGATAAGCTGGAATTGAGAAAATTTTGGTAAAAATGGTGACAATACAAAAAAACAAACAACTTTAAAAGAAAAAACTAGTGTAAAAACGTTGGCAATTTAATTTAACCGATATCTAAGACAATTTTATTTGTTTGTTGGCACATTGCTAATAGTTTTCTGCTCTTAGTTTTAAATATCAAATCATCATTATTCACTACTCTATACGTCGCACTGTTAGGAACATGCTTCCTAATGCTTGAAATATATCCGGGAAGATGGTTTTACGACTTACACAGTTTTTTTCTTCGCCTAAAGTGACCCACAACACTTTCTCAAACTTCATTTCTCCATATCTAGCGTTACCTCTTGCTATAAAATTACAGTTGGTAAGACTTACTGGTAAGAAGGTTTATCGAAGAAGTCATCAAAAGACCGCAAAGCTTGTGCCTTGAAGCAGTCAGCCAAGTCCCCATTGAGGCACTGCTGTGTTGACTCCTGGATGTAAGGGTCCTGGTCGTCTCCGAACCCTAGCCAGTCAGCTAGAAGACCACGACCTTGGGCTTGTGGCTGAAATAACAGGAATGTAAATTACTATCTGATTGGTCCATTAATTTTGTAGTATTTAACTCAGGTTCCATTAATCCACGTAAACAATTACAAAAAGCTCCTATGAGGCTGGAATAACCACGAAAGTGGGCTCAGAGCCTCGTGAAATTATTTAAAATTAATAAATATTGGTATTGCCGATTGCCACCATCCATACTTTGAATAGAGAATGTCGTCTACATTTGCCGATCCTACATAATATGGAATAAGGGCAGTAAGTTGATGATGATGCCGACATCCGTACTTCGCAAATACTTGAAAATTTTCAAGACACGATTTAATAGGTATCTTTCTAAATTTATTAGATGATTCATAATTATTGACAGCATCTGAATCAGGTATGATGTGGTCAAATGTACCTATGTACAAGGGGGCGCAAAATTAATCATTCGATTTTCTAAAGAAAATTGGATGCTTAATTTTGTGCCACCCTTTATTAAAACTGTAAAAAAATTTACCCTATAACCAAACTATATTAAGCAGACTCACCGTCCTCTGATAGTCTCCACCTCCACCTCCTCCCCCGAAGTTGAGCGACCTTCCTTCACCTTCCTCCTTGGGCGCCTGGTCGGGCAACCTGACTCCATCACCGGCTGACTGCAGCGCGAGGGCCGCTGCTATAGCCAGCATCAGCCATCTTGGTTCGTACATGGTTGGTTATTGTGACCTGGGGAAGAGGAGCTGGTTATTTTGATAGAAAGAGGAAGTCGTTATATTTTAAAAGGAAAATGATTCTTCTTCTTATCCATAAACTGGGTAACGTGCCTCATTCCTTTCATGATCTGTTTTTTTTATTCATTATATTATTTAGCACATAATGACCAATTTCGTTTGATGTTAAGCGACGATTTGGCCGTAGAATAAATCTAAAAAGTTGGGTTCATGCCTGCCGGGCTTCACTGAACTGTAGGCAGGAATACGGTTTAAACCTCACATAACTCTTTCTATTTCTTTCTAATTTTTTAGACAATAGCGTGGGATCCAGAATTAAATTTGCACCAATTAGCCCCTTGGCCACCACCTCTTCTTCTTTGGTAGAAAAAGAAAATTGATTTTTTTTTTCAATAATTGTTTTTTTTATAAGCCTAGATATGCTGTCCCACTGCTGGGCAAAGACCCCCAAATCCTTCCAAGCATCTCTTTCCTGTGCCACCTCGGCCCATCCGCCGTCCTGGTACGCGTCTATAATATCATCTATACAAATCAGCAGATTAAAGTGGGAGTGGGCGGGTTACGTCTGCCGCATGCATGCCGACCGTTGGGTTAAACATCTCCACAGAATGGGTATCAAAAGATCTAAAGCACCGCCGAAATCGGCCCAGGAAAAGGCAAGATGATGAGATGCTATAAATTTTATTGAAATGGGTTTATTTCACCATAACATTGTATAGTAACAGTTAGTCGTAAGGAAACGGCTACAGATAGACCCTAAATTGTCAGAAACAGCAAGGGATGATAGCAGCAATTGAATACTTCAACCTAACATAAACATCTGTTAATAAGCCCCCAAAGCCTCATTCACGCTCTAAATTCAGGCTTGAATTCTGTTTCTTCAACTATAGCAGAGGGAGCAATAAATCCATGTTAATAGAAGAGAGTATGTAACTGTCGGTCCTTTTATCACTTCTTAAAAATGTTTTTAGATGAATTTCGTAATAATTCATGGTGTAGGTACAGTTGTTTTAGACTTTAAGACCCATAGTGGATTTTATTTTATTTTATTTTTTATTAATAAGTATAACGTAGAGTTTCTTTTGGTTTCAACAATAAAGAGTAATCTTATCTTATCTTAAGACCCTGGAAAGGGCCACATCAATGCAACTTAAAATTTTCAGGTTCCACGTCGACTCTTTTGCTCTGATTTGCGTGGATTGAACATTTCTCAAGAGAACACCCACACAATATTATTACACATATGTTAAAAGTGTTTTCAGTTAGATAATATTTTGAAAAAATGGCAAAGAGAGCCAAAATTAAAAAAAAATCTCTTCATATCATTATTTTAATTTATCACACTGGAAATATTTCTATAGGAGAAGAAAGATGAAGGACCGAGCTGAGTGGCGTGCCATGGGGAGGCCTATGTCCAACAGTTGACGAACATAGGCTGATGATGATGATGAATTACTTATATGAATTATTTATATTTGAAAATGTATCAAATAGTGCCAGCGAAAGAGCGTCCAGCATAATAAGCCCTCTTAATATCTTACAGAAGAAAACGATGCGAACAGACTCGGGTTTAAGCTAATATTCTCTAGGTACGTATCCGAAATTGCTCAGACATTAGCAAGCCGTCACGCCGCTGTGAACGACCTGAAGATTGATTTACTTTCCAGTGAATTATGCCGCTTCTTAATGGGCCTATTTACAAGCTTGTTTTGTGTTTGCTGCGAGAAAATGTTGGTGCTGTGAAGTAATTATGGGGTAACACAAACATGTGCGTAGCTTCTTAATTTTCGTTTCGCCTGTTTGTGGGTGAAAAATATTTTACGATCAATATTTTTACCTACCATATAAAATAATCTTTCTCAAAAAAAATTATATCGAATGAGCAAAATTCTTAGATTTAATTCTTCTTCTTTTAAATTCTTAGATATTTTTTTCTCCAGTGATGTGCAAACATTACTGTGCTCCGGTAGGAGGGCACTGTAGCTAGTGAAATTACAGGGCTAAAGAGTCTCAAGAGGCATCTTATGACTCTTAAATAAGAAGCGTTGGTGCAGTGCTCCTAAAATTTCACATCATTGTAAAATCCTAAGTAGCACTGTACTGATTATGGGCAGCATTATCTCTTAACATCAGGAGAGCGTCTTGCTCGTCTTCTACTTCATCACATAAAAAAAAAAACATTTGGTTTTGTTTGAAAAAGTAGGTCCGATTACTACTTTACGAAAAGTGCTAGGATAGTCGAGGATCAGCTCATTGTGCATATGAAATACGATCTGGTTTCTAGAGAAACGTAAAAGTACACTGATGTTAAAATTAAAATCATCTCCTTCATATTCGTCTAAAATCAGGACAAACAACAGTTGCAAATGTACTGTAAGTGTAAGACAAAAAAAAACATAACACAAAATGTTAATCATCGCATTCACATTGTATCTATTGGTATTGGAAATCTATTTCCTACTTTTACTTGCAGACCACACTTTCACGTTCGTACCGGCACCGAGACTTAGTTATTGCAGAGTAAAATAGATCAGAGAAATATATTATTATTGTAACTAGTAATGTCCCGCTGTTTTACCCGCGATAACAGTTTTTATCCCGTACTATTCTGGATGGTAAACTTGAACATCTCTTTTCCAAATTTCATCTGAATCGGTTCAATGGTTAATTGGTCGAGTTGTCTCTTACGTAATAAATAAATACTTCAAGACATTTCACAAAGACTACAAACTGCTGTCATCCCATACTTTTTTTCTGAAGGTATGGGATGACAGTTGAAGTCTAAACCTAGACTTAACTTAGACCTAACTGCGGGATCTCGCATGCCATTCTAGAAAAGCTAGAAGGGATTATAATATAATTAAACAAAGTATTCTTGACGTCTCCATTGCAATAATATTTTTTTTTCTTTCTTTTTTACGACGAAACGAAAAGGTATAAACTGTTATAAACACAGGTAATTAAAAAAAAACTACTTACATCTTATGTAGAATACTATCTAATTTTCACAGGCTACATTTTAATTGTTTATCAACAACAAGAAATCAGAATTTAAGTTAAAATGATTATAATTTAGTATATTAATATAATGTATGAAAACTTCTGCACTGTTACAAATTTTTCTATCGTCCAGAAACTATAAGTCATCCGTCAAAATACGTCAAAACATAGCAGAATGAAAGACGCGCGTGCGAGCGAGACGCACTATCGGCAAAGACTGCGTACGCGCACTTGTTCTATACCACAGTGCATCTAGTATAGTTATACAACTCTAGAAATTTAAATTGTGATAAAAAAAATCAAAAAGCATTTATCCGAATAGGCTGCAGTAGAGCACTTTCGCAAGTCAATTTTTACTTATTCGAAGACTCTACCACCCATTCCGAAAGTACCTCTGTAAGAAGAACAGGCAAAAATTTATAAATCTGATTATATACTATTTTGAGTACGACGACGTCTTATACTCTAAACATAAGTAAAAAACTTTGAGTACAAGGTGCGGTGTTCTTATCCTATGAAAAGTAGTATTTCTGCTACTCTAGAATACATATTTATAATAGATTTTATCAAATTGACTTGAATCAGATTAGGTATCAGCGAGAGTCGTGAAAAATTAACTAAAATAAGAATGTGATAATATATTAATGAGATGCAAAAGACGAGATTTTGTTAGCTTTTGGACTTGTGACTTGAGATATTGGGCTCGTCACCAAAGGAAATGTTTTCAAAACATTCTCGAAACACGCAAACCATCATTGTTTTCTCGTAGAAAGCATAGTATTAAAAAAAGATTTTGTTTTGCGTTTCGTCCACTCACAATATCATAATTAGAGATGCAACGAATAGTTGTTTGGCCGGATATCGGATACCGGATATTCGGCCTGACCACCAGCCGAATATTCGGTATCCGGCCGCCGAATATTCGGCCGGCGGTGTGATACCTACATTTTGAGTTTCGTAGGTGCGTGTCGCGTACCGCCACGCCGCCCAAATATATCTCTCTTCCCCATGTAGCAGTGTGTACAGCGAGAGACTGTTTTCAGAAGCCGGGCTTATATATGAAAACAAGAGAACTCGTTTGCTTCCTAAAAATGCTGAAAATCTTGTTTTTATACATCATAATTTACCTTTGGTGGATTTCCAATATTAAATTAATTAATATTACTATTACTAGTTAGAAATAAGTACATTTTTTAACTGTCAGTATTATCACCAAGTTACTTTAAATAATTGATTTATTATAAAAAGTTAAAGTTGTTCAAAAATAATAAAAAGCTTCAATTACAACTGTGTCTTTATTTAGATTCCATTTATAAAATCTACCAAGTTTACTATCCGGTATCCGGCCGAATAGTACATTACTATCCGGTATCCGGCCGGATAGTAAAAAAGGGCCGGATAAGCCGGATACCGGATAGTAACCGAATATTCGGTGCATCTCTAATCATAATGTTAAGTTTACCTTCTGCACGTTGTTACTCTATGACAATAACGGCACTGCGCATGTAATGTCACTAAACTAGGCTCAGTAGTGCATGGAATGATGATGACCAAGATCTGGGTGATGATCGTGACTGGAGCAGTCTTAATCAAAATTCTTGGTGTTTTTTGATCGCTCTTGTTGAGGGAGGGGAAAGAATTGTTGTTTAGAGAAAAGTTTCAAAGAAAGACAAAAATTGTTGTTTAGAGAAATTAATACATAATTCATCTATATAAAAGGAAAGAGTGACTGACTGACTGATTTATTAACGTATTGCTAAAACTAGTAAACGGATTGGGCTGAAATTTGGAACACAGATAGGTCTTATGGCGTAGACCTCCGCTAAGAAAGGGAAATAAAAGAAAAAAAAAAACATATTCCAATCATTTGAAACATGAATCTGTTAAAAAATTCAATGGGCTTTTTTTTTCATTACCCCCAAACCGGAGTTTGGCGCCACACGTCAGCACATTGGCCAAGACATTTTTTTTAGTTTGATTAATAATAATTAATTAGTTTAATGGTTTCCCAGGCACAGGTAGATATACAGATATAGGCTATACAAAGTTAGCCGAGTCTTCTAGTAAATATTTAAATAGCAAATTAGTCCTAATTGCTCCGTGACAAAGTTACCAACTAAGTTCTGAAGCTTCTAAGCATAAGTAATGGTACATATTCAATTCTCAGCTCAAAGTGGCAAGTAAATTTAGGTTACTCGTAATTTTAGTGCGTATCGTAAATCTAGCACTAGATTTACGTGGAAAACTAACTGTTTTTCTTGGTGTTTCTAAATTTATTTGTAATTTAGTTTTAGTAGTTGTCTGAGATGATAAGTGGGTACAGGTTAAAAGAGAGAAAAGGGAGCAAATCAGGTGTCTGATGGTAAGCATCATAATAGGGATGTTGACTAATAAAGAAGTGACACGGCCCCCGGCGGCTTTTGCAATAGTGCCCTATATTAGGTCAAGCTTTTCAAAGATTCTTTTAAAGTTTAATAAATAAAATTTTGAAAAAAAAAACATGTTTTTTTTTCCATGCATTCCTGGGATAAAATCGTCCAAAATATTTCAGCAGGGCTATGATACGCACGTCGACATAATGTCGCGTGAAATTTGATTTAATGTGAATAATACTCTATGTGGCTGGCATAAAGTCGAAAATAACACACCAGTAAGATCATTTTGACATAGGAGTTTTAACGACAAAATCATTTCACTGGTGCATAAATCTCGACTTTATGACAGCCACATAGAGTATTATTCACATTAAATCAAATTTCACGCGACATTATGTCGACGTGCGCATCATAGCCCTGCAGGTTAACAGAGTTTTGTAAACAAAAACACCGAAGTCCGAAGAAGTTTGACTGTCATTTGTTTTTAAGGAAAAAATTAAGAGAACTTCAGAGCAGTGCAAACGACAACCAAAAGTGTAAGCAAAGTTCCGCATAATTTTGGAATTTTGTTTATAAAACACATTCAAAAGTGTAAGTCGGTGTAAATCCGGGTTGTTTTTCTATAAGCCTAGAGCAGGGATGACATCATAGTCATAAATCTCAGAAACTGAACTAGGATATCACTACGCTCAATTTGTTTGACGTGGCTTGCTCTAAACTGACTTCAACGAAGAAGGAAAGCGTCACCATTCGTCAGAATCTTTTGTATTTAATTGTGTTTCACGATAACTCGAAGACACCTGAACGTATTTAGAAAGTTATTTTTTATTCAAAGGGCTCCACTTTTAAATTCGATATAGGAGATTATTGTTCAAATAATGAATTAAAACAGGCATTTAACATTCTCTTATTGAAAACAAGCTTGAAGTCGGTATAATATCTATGTAATCCACTTGTTTCACAATAACATATCTAACCTTATGTCACTCACGTCTTGCCCTATATAACGTTTTGCTTGATTTCTTTGCGATAAAATTCAACTTGACACATCTTTGGGGTAAGTGTATATCGGCCATTCTCCGAGCAGTAAATTTTATGTGTCCTGGCTCAATAAATCCATAATAATAATAAATGTAATCATGCACATATTTTTATACGGTAGTAAACACCCATATCTATCTGTACACAAAACCTTTGACTTCTGCTGTAATTAGTTAACGCGTAATTAATTAATCTTTGTTCAAAAAGCACCTGTTTTCTAATTTCCGTGACGTGTCCTGACACCAACTTCATGTGAAAATTTGCCTATATTTTTTGTCGCATACAGTTCTAATATGGTTAATTATTTTTAAAAAATAGTTCAATGTTAGGTGTACTGCCGAGCAAAATATCTACGCAATAGAACCAGTCTGTAAATAATTACAAAAAAGTAAACGTTTGTCCGTGTCAAAGTTATAATTTCCATGATATTTTGTGTTCTTGGGCGTACATCCCTAAATAACAATATTTCGTACATCAGCATCGCATCCCTAGCGAGCTCTGAGTGTGTACCGCGGCCCATCAGCTGTTGCAGGTCATTAACCTTAGTGTACTACCAATAAAGCACATGAGAATCTAATTTCCGTACCCGTGGTTTCGAAATTTTATAATTTCCATTTTACTGGTTTTAACACCCAATTATTTATGTTAGAAAGTAGGTCGTATTTTAAATAGATCCAGTTCTTTAGTCTCTCTACGTAATAATAAGCCAGTATTTGCTTATTGTGAAAGTTTTTAAAATTTTGAAGAAAACCTGTTATATTCTAATTTCCGTATACTAATTTCCATACTTTTATAAGTACCGTTGTATGAAAATTTCCTAGTAAAATGAACCTATTTGCTGCCGTGAAGGTCCGAGTAGAGAGTTTTCCCATGGTTTATATAGTATGATATACTCACAATATTTTCTTCTTCCTTTCACGCTACAACCCTTGCCTTTCCACAATATTATTCCAGTTGTAGCGGAATCTGGCGACCTCATCCAGTGCAGTGGCGTGTTTGCCCACTACACAAATTTTCTTTCGACATCCTTTCTTTGTGGCCTGCCCATCTTATTCGCTGAGACTTATAGGCCTTGAAGATGAGCTCTTGTTTGATGCGTGCTTCTTCTTCGTCGGCTAGTGCTTATGCACTTATAAATGACTGGATATGGCTTCCAGACAACTTCCAGTCACCTTCCGGATATCGTCACCCCATCCTTGCCCCATATTGCCAAACAGGGAAGCTTGGCAAGATGGTGACACCACGTTTGCCAAGACGCTGTCTCCACTCTAGAACACAACTAGTCCGTCGGTTATCGGTTCTGCGGCAAATGTGACCAGCCATTGCCACTTCAGCTTGCTAATCCCTTTCGGATATGGCGGTAACTTTGGTTCTCTGCCGAATCACCTCATTTCTGATGCGATCCTTTAAAGAAACGCCGATCATGAACGCCTGCTTCATACACTTGGCCCGTCACTATTGGCATCCTTGTTCATTCTTCTCTGTACTATGTGCAAGTCAGCGAAAGAAATATAAAAAAAAAAAAAACAAAAAAAAACTTTTCATTCATAACTCGTTGTAATAAACATCTTAAGTGGATCGTGGTCACCAGATGCGTGCTTTTTGACAGCAAGCTCCTGGAGCTCGATCAACAGCTGAGGGGATCTGAGCTACTTTGAACTTGTAGGTCAGTCTTAACGTAAGTGTCCACGTCTTGGCTTTGTATGTCAGAACAGGTAAGACACACTGGTCTTCAGGTATGGGTGACAAGCAGACTCAAAGAAGCTATCCAATAAATGTAGGCCATCCCAGCTGAAACCTCCGATTGGACTCTCTCGATGTTGTTCCTACCTGATTGCACTGTTTGCTCATGGTATAAGGTATATCATCATCAATACACATATTTCTGAACAATTTCAATAGAGAGTCAATTATAATCTATAAAAATTAGTATTTGTTGCAAGTCCTAAACCGTTTCTGCCATAATGACGATTTTGTCCACTAATCTCAAGTGTGAAAATGTACTCGCCGTTAATATTGATGCCCTATCCACTGTTTGCGGGTTCTGGACTTGGTGGTGGTATCTTATATAATATTTACAAACCTTTCTATTACTATATTGCTAATCAATTTTTTATCGTTGCAAAACCTCCAGAATAGACCAGGTTTCAATGGAGTCAAAGGCCTTCTCATAGTCTTCGAACGCTAAGCACATGCTCTGTTATTTTTTCCGTCTATGTAATCTCTCGCACTGTGTGTATGTGGCACAGTGTCATAGCCTACTCGAAACCCAGCATGTTCCGGTGGCTGGAACTTGTCAAATCTTTTTGAGAGACGCTTTATGATAACCTTTGAGAAAAGCTTCTCGACATGGTTCAAAAGTCAAAAGCGAAATAGGTCTGTAGTTTTTCAAAAGACTTTAGCACCTTTTTTGAAAAACATCACTACTACGATTTTGCTTCACGCCTTTGGAGATCTCCCTGAAAAGAAGACAGCGTTAATAAATATTCGCTGGAGCTCTCGCAATATACATAGGTGTACCTACAACCCTCAAAAGCTAGGTAATGCAATTGTCACAAGAGACACATTTTATTCTGGTTTTAGGCTGAGGTGCCTGCGAGGCATACGACTGTCTATAAAAATCTTACACCTGTGCAAGAAACTCAGGCGGAGAAGTGACGCAGCTTACACCCGATGTAGTCAACTTTGTCCGCAGGCTCCTTCCCAATTTATGTACGAAGGACCTGGTTCCTGAATGGTGCGTGTGTTGGAACTTGGAACTCCGGAGGTCTCGTCTTACTGACTCGGATATTGTTTCTCGTTTCGTGTGTGTTTCTTCTCGCTAAATTAAGCGTCTTCTTCCAGCAAGATTTCCACCACTCTATTGAGATCCTGGTCTACGTCAACAACAATAGTGGTCCATTTAGTACCAAAAATAAATAAAATTTATTTGCAGCTGCAATGTTCTCATTTCCGTTGCAGTAATTATTTAAACATTTCTCATTTCCATATCCATGTAATTTTTAAATCTCAATAACTTTAAAACCATTATTACGGGACTAAAACCAAATAAATTATTATATTCGTACATTTAATGTCTTTCATATTTTAATGTATTTGAGTCAATCCAATTAAAAATCAAAAAAGGCACGGGAATTAGGCAAAGAATGCTAAATGGGAGAATGGCCGATATTTTTCTATAAGCCTTGGGATTCTGAACGCGTTTCCCCAAAATACCTTGGGATATTCATGCGGGATTAATCATAGGATCAGGTTGGAGCGAGTGTTATTATAAAATCGCTTTTATGGGATAAAACGCTTAGAAGATTTGGGGTTTCTGAATATACAAATGCTGGTGTACGAGTGGTTTTAGAAAAATACAAACGGCGTCAAAATCTGTGTTGGTATAAACATATATCACGTGAACGAAAACAGACCGTTTTGGCTAATTTACATTAGTGGCAATCACTATGAGCCGATTAAAAAGTTCTTGAGGACAAAAAAATGTTCTTGGAAACATTGTGCAGGAAACAACCGGGATCCACACGTTTTACGTGCCTACCGAAACTATAGACACGATTCCAGGGATTATACGCCGTACGTACCTACTATGGGGCCACCGATGCTACAAAAATTAAATAAACGATTGCTTTTCATTAAGTAATGAAAAGCAACCTTATCCTCCCCGGGGAGAGATTTATCCCGCCTTCAAGGTTAATTCTGCTACCATCGACGGCCGCATTGTCGCTTAGCATCACGCATTCTTGGTCAAAGAAAAAAAAAACTATAATGAATATCTTCTTCTTTGGGTGCCATCTTCTAAAGAAGGTTGGCGATCATCATGGCAATTTGAACCCGCGACACAGCAGCTCTAAATAGGGAACGCGTGCTCTTGCAGTACCAGTGGCGCAGATTTTTAAGCCAAGATGTTCTCCTTCTTCCTGGACTTCTTTTTCCCTGTATCTTTCCCTGTATTATGAGCTGTAATAGCTCATATTTGGGACTACGCATTATGTGGCCTAGGTATTCCAGCTTACGTCTCTTTATGGTGTTAAGAACCTCAACCTATTTTCCCATTCTAAAAAAAAATGAATATAAAAAATACCTACTTAGGCAACAGCTATTATATTAGCTCATGCTCGCGGCTTTGCCCGCATGGCAAAATCCTTTCTTAGCAAAGATCTACGTCCTAAAACCTATCTATGTTTAAAATTTCAACTCAATCCGTCCAGTGGTTTAGGCTATGTATTGATAGATCAGTCAGTCAATCAGACACTCTTTCCTTTTGAATTTTTAGATATTTTATTATGTAAACAAACGACTAAAACTCACGGAAATAATGGTCGAAACTAGGCTCGACCTTTTTAGATATTATTATTATTTTTCATAAAATATTCTGCGCATTTACCAGTTGATTTTGGTAGTGCAAATTTACACAAGTGTTTCATTGTTTCGATGGAACATGATTAAGAAAAATACTTACGAAAATAACATGTCTTGTGTAAATAACTTTTGCTATAAAAGGGGTTTATTTTCAGAAAAATATTAATAACCTTTTGTGATTTGTTATCGACTGTTTAGCAATTGGGTAAGACTTTTAAATAAATATTTTTTAAATTAAATAATATTGTCTTTGCGTTGTGTTGATATTGTCTTTGTAATATCATGACTTCATTAAAAAGCGTAGGAAACACGTTGTAGCGCCTGTGGCCCAGTGGTCGTACGCCCGGCTTGTAATACGGAGGCCCTGGGTTCAAATCTCAGTGTGGCAAATATTTACGCCTGAACGCTACCGTGTTTCGAAAGGCACGTAATCTGTGGGTCCCGGTTGTTTCCTATAAGATATGTAGGAAGCAGTCGTTAGGTCATGTTGCAGGCCCTGAAATAATCTCGGCGACCTGAAACCTGACCTGACCCTGAAACTTTTAGGTTGTCTACACAACCTGTAATTGTGATTTGACTCTGACAGTGTAAGTAGGGTAAACTGTTCTGTTGGAGTGTAAATCTCAATTATTAGAAAAATATTTTTTCGATATTCATGATGATCCTCCACAATATTTTTACATAATATTTTAGCTGCACCCAGCGGTTTTACCCATGTACTTTAGCCTATGTGTTATTCCAGGGTCTAAGCTATATCTACCAAATTTCAGCTCAATCGGTCCAACCCGTTTAGGCGTGAAGGAGTAGCAAATATACATCCAGACATCCATACATTCTTACAAATATTCACGTTTTTTTGTGACACTGTGCTGCGCTATAAGTATGCTAGACAAGGAAATAAAACGTTCATTCTTTTTCAGTTTCCAAAATGATGAAGCTACTACTCGTTTGCCTAGCTTTGCTGTCAATGTCTATGCTGGGCTCAGTGGAATGTGGACCAATACCCAGTCCTGTTGGTAAACTTGATGGGTACAAGATAGAATATGGGTTAGGTCCGGTTTATCATGCACCAGTCTCTTCTTTGAATGAAGGAGTAGACAGTGATTTAAGTGGCCCAATATAATGTGGCCCAAACTGAGTCTTGGAGCGATGACGACATTGTTCTGTCACAACTCAGTTTGGAATTTATTCAGCCTTATCTGATGTTCTTTCATATTTTTCTGTATTTATTTTAAAATTTGTAAATTATGTAGCGTTGTGTAATTTTTAAAATATTTTATGTCTAATTAAAATGACAATAAAATCATAAAAGTGGATGTTTTTATTATTATAATATAGGTATTACTACGCTGCACCTTTTACCCGGTGTACTTTAGCTTATGTGTTATTCCAGGGTATAAGCTATATTTAGACCAAATTTTAGCTCAATCGGTCCACCCGTGAAAGCGTGAAAGAGTAACATCACACACATATTTCATTTTTTATTTTGACGACCTTTGTGGCGCGGTGGGCTAATACCCGCCTGCAACGCATAAGGTTGCGGGTTCGATTCCCGCATGGGACAAATGTTTGTGTGATCCACAGGTATTTGTTTCTGGTCTGGGTGGCTTTCTGTATCTATTATAAGTATGTATTTACAAAAGAAAAATATATAAGTATTATATCCGTTATCCTAACCACCATCACACAAGCATTAAGTTGCTTAGTTTGGGGTTAGGTGGCGCTGTGTGAAATGTCCTGAAATATTTATTTTTTATTTATTTATTTTATTCATCCAGACATCCATACATTTTTACAAACTTTCACGTTTATAATATTAGTAAGACAGTGTTTCTGCCTTTACTTAAGCACGGATCTCTCCATAAATGTCACCCACAATATAATTTCACCACTGTTTGGCCTAGCACCGTGTATGAGTCAAGTCCTTCTTATGTAAACGATCCACACGTCAACTGACGTCATGATAATATTATCGTTTGTTCTTGACCTAAATGCATTAGGAACTTTCTCCGTTTTGCAATATTTTAAAAAAAATTGACTTATTTTGATATTTTTTTTTATACGTGACGTGATTACCTACATAGAACGATCTACATATTATAATGATCTATTTCTCACAAAAAAACGTTAAACTTACAATAACTTCTAAATTTGTAAAACTGTAGGTACCTACTTTTAGTATATAATATTATGTAGGTAGTAACTTTATATTAAGGTACATACTATATATACTAACAATGCTAATATTGTTATTTTTTTGTATTAGAATTTTTGAGACTTATCCAATTATTATTGAAATTATGTATGTACCTACTCATAATAATATTGTTATAATAACGTGTTGTTGTCCTTTTTGCAGTTAAAGGATCACAAATAAATAAACAAAGCTATAAAAAGATAAAACTACCCACAAAACGTTGGAAAAAGTTTGGAACGATCCATTATAAGCTATCTTAATAATCATAATCTAAAAAAGGCTAATTAAAAATAGTAATTAAAAACTTACCTAAACAAGAAAACAAAAACAATCCAAAAGTAGACCACTGCACTGAACGCTTCAGCCAAGAGTGGCCAAAGAAATCCAAAACAACCTTATATAATAAACAATATAAGAATTGCATAAACCTCTTGGATCCGTATTGAATCAACACGACCAAACAACTGTGGACAAGCTAAATCCGACCTAAACTTTTCACATTTAAAGCTCATTATTGCTAAGCGCTTAAGTGAGGCTTGGGAATTAAGTTATGCCTCAGTGAAACAAGCTTTAAGTAGAAGGAAATAAAGTGGAGTTTAGATTGTTAGTAGTCGGTAGAGTAAACGTAGTTTGAAGCAAGTTAGCGCAACTTGGGGTATCCCCGAAAATCCGCGAAGGTATCAGAGTGCGGAGACGGCTTTTTTAATCTAGATTGGTAAACGGATGAATATGACTTCTATGTAGGGTAAAACGAGTTAGACTTTTTAAACTACAAAGCAAACGTAAGCTAGTTAAATTTATTTTAATGGACATAATACTCAAATATTATAAGGAATTATTTATTTGTTAACCGGAAAAATACAAAACTTACTTTTTTTTTCATAGCAGACTAAACAAGCGTTTGACCGCAATCTCACCTGTTGGTAAGTGACGCTGCAGTCGAAGTTGTAGCACGCTTGTTCAGTAAGAACCACTACTACTACTTATTATATAATTTATGTACTTAAAGATAGATTTAATTTTTTTAGAAGATGTTTAAATATATATAAAAGGTAACAAACACTCTGCTCAAACGGCTGCAGGGATTGAGTTAAAATAAAAACTGGTTTTATGACTTGGCCATCCGCTGAGATATGAACTACCACGTGGAAAAAAATTAAAGCATAAGCTATTCTTACTATATTTTTTTATTAACATTGCGTTTGTTGTCAGTGATTACCTGTCCTAGTAGCTAGCATGATAAGGGAATAAAGCGTATATCGAATTGAGGTAAGTTTTACAACAAAGTTAATTATAATATCAATTTGATTACTCATTTCTTTTATGTAATAAACAGTATTCTTGTCTTAAGAGCGTATATATCGAGTGACGCTCTCTCACTCGCACTATTTGACAAATCTTGAAATATAAATTCATAGAATTAATTTATTGAAAAATTCCTTAAGAACAGCCCTCCATAATATTTTTGCACACATTTTAAAAGTGTTTCCAGTTTGATATATTTAAAAATGGCATAAAAATAATTTTTGAAAATTCTTTTCAATTTATACTATGAATTAATATTTCAAAATATGTCATATAGTGCAAGCGAGAGAGTGTCACTCGATGTGTATACGCTCTTAATTTATTTCTTCTAAAAGCCGCCTCCACGTTAACTGATCGTTATAGTGTGCAAGCAATAAGCCTGGGATCCTGGTAGTTCTTTCACAATTCAGTTCATGGATACACCGCGGTAATCCCGGTACTATTATAATTGTGTGGAAATAATGTTAAATTACTCACTCGATGATTAATCTTCTAAATATATTAAAGGAAAGAGTGACTGAATGATCTATCAACGCATTGGGTTGAAATTTGGAACATAGATAGGTTTTGAAGTAGACCTTTGCTAAGAAAGGATTTTCAAAGCCACGATTATTAAGCTAGTTAAAAATAAAGGCCAGTACAAACCTGAGCAATATTTACACTTTTTTGACCCGGGATAAATGCGTTACGCATCATCATCGTATGTGGGACATCATCGTGGTGACCCGTCGAAGATGGGCGCGGCGGGGATACCCACTAAAAACCCGCGGGGTGTTCCTGCGGGACGCCATAATGCCGGGGCAGCGGGTACGCCGAAGCACTCATCCGCAGCCCCGACGTAGCGATATTAATTTCCTGCGTTAGCGAAAAATCTGCATTGAAATACCCACCGCGGTAGTTTACCCACCCAGGAATAAACAGGCCTTCATAGACGTGTGTAGTATATTTAGATTAAATTAGATAACGCGACCTGAAACTGCAACATATAGGTTGGGCACACGACCTATAAAATATTATGATCGTGATTTGGACCTGATAGGTCTCACCTTAGGTCAGGTAGGCCTTTTTTTTATCCCAGGATAAATGCGTTACGCATCATCACCCCGCGCCGGGGGGCGCGGGACTCCCCCGCCAAAGATGGTAGCGGCGGGGATACCCACTAAAAAACCTGGGGGTGTCCTGCGGGACGCCATAATGCCGGGGCAACGGGTACGCCGAAGCATTCATCCGCTGCCCCGACGGCGTTTGGTCCTCACTGACAGGAGGACCCCTCCGCGGTGGGGTGAAGAGGAGTTTCACCCCACCCTCTCAAGGGGCGCGCGGAAACACCGCGCGCGCCACCTCGTGGGTCTGTGCTTGCGGCGACGAATACCCCCGTACTCGCCGCCTAGACCCAGGTTATGGGGGCTGGAGAAGGGCGTGGAAGATACGCCTCCGACGCCCCCTTCTCCGGGCACGCATCGGGAGGTCGGTGGTGACCTCCCGTTCGCGTTCCGCGATCTCCTTCTGCGAGATGACACTCTCGCAGAACGAAACCGCGGCCTGCCACGACTCCCCGCTCGCAACCATGGCTCTTACCATGGTTGCCAGCGAGAGTTCGCCCCCCATAACAGCGACGAGGGTACGGCGCTCACTGACCCAAGCTGGGCACTCCTCCAGTGTATGCTGCGCCGTATCCACGTCGCTACCACAGTGGTGGCAAGCAGGGGTCGGTTCCCTGCCGGCTACGTGGTGCAGGTACTTTCCGAAGCATCCGTGCCCGGAAAGCACCTTCACGAGCCGGAAGGTCAAGGACCCGTGCTCTCTGTCCGTCCACTGCTGGAGTAGTGGACGGACTGCCACCACTGTCCAGCTGTCTGCTCGAGGGTGTGCCAGACGCGTACTCCATCTCTCGAGCAGTGCCTCCTTGGCTTCCTCCTTCCACCTCTCTACCTCCCTGGGAGACGCGGTGAGCCCGCGGAGGCGGAGCGGGTCAGGTAGGCCTGACCTTAGGACGTAAGCTGAGTCTTGGAAGGTGACTGCCCAGGTCAGGCAGGAGTGGCGTCTTCTTGTGTCGGAGGCCAAGACTCAGTTTGGGTCGCTGCGCCATCTTAGTTGATTTGACTCTGCCAGTGCTGAGCTGACGACAGACAGAGGCGGGGCGGAGCGGTAAAGCGGTCGCGATCTTCATTTTGTTCCTGCCCGCGTTTGTTTTATATGTGACAGGTTACGTACAAATTCGAACATTACAAAAATTCCGACCCGGACCGCGAACGAATTCCCGTCTGTGTGTGACGTCACCTTTAGGGTAAGTAGGGTTAGCCTTTAGGGTTCTAGGGGAGTATTAAATCTTATTTTTTTATAATATTTATTTTTTCAAATCTTACCTATTTATGTAAATCGTGAACTTAATTTTACAAGATTTATTGCGGTACTATCAAAGTAATTTAAATAAATCTACCTTTACCTTAAAAGTCCTTTAATTTCCCCTTTGTTAAACCATTTTCAATAAACTGTGTTACCTTTTCTGAATATTAATTAACAATTAACGTTCAACCCTAGGAATATTAAATAGGCTATAAATTTTTAAAACCAATCTCTGACTAGTCAAGTTAAATTAAAAAGCTAGTATTTTATTTCTAAAAAGCGTAAAATTTACATTTTCGTACAAGTGCTCTTTAGGGTTTCGTACCTCTAAAGGAAAAAACGAAATCCCTGTAAGATCACTCGTGCGGTGCGTCCGTCAGTCTGTCTGTCTAAACTCATTCACTACAGAACCCGTAGAGTTTTAGATTTTTTTTTTTTTTTCAATTATCATGTTCTAAATAGATCCCTAGAAACACTCCTTGAACTGTACGTTTTATTTTTATTGTGTTGACTAGTTGCGCTCAGCGGCTTTACCCGCTGTACTGTACACACACACACACACACACACACACACACACACACACACACACACACACACACACACACACACACACACGCACACACACACACACAGGGTCTAAGCTATGAGGCGGCAATATAATTTAGTTTATTTATATTTATAGTTTTAGTCAAATTGTTTCCTTACGTGTATTATTGTTTAAGTATGTACCTATTTTGCCGTGAATAAAGTGTTTTCTATTCTATTCTTTCTATTCTATCTCTTTACCAAAATTCAGCTCAATCGGTCCACCCGTTATGCGTGAAATAATAACAAACATACATACTCACAAACTTTCGCCTATATAATATTAGTGGGATGATGCCTTATAGCATACATAGGTATCTTAATCTGAATCTAGATTTGCATCGCAAACTTCTTCGTATGAATTTTAGGTCATTGACATTAAAATTACGCAAGAGTTCAACGACCTGCAAAGAGCAATGTCCATGACACCTCTAATTTGACACTACTAACCGAAAAACATACATAATTATGCAATATCTCATCTGATATGACTAATACTCTACATTTAAAACAATCATTTAAAAATGTACCTTAAAGATTACAGTTTAAGGTAGAAATTTGGTTAATAAAATGTCGGGTCAACTTTCTCCTGAGACGTGGAGGGGAAAACTTAAACCGGATCTCAGTACGCCGGCTGGAGTAGTTAGAATAAACCGTTTTGATACTTTAGTATTTTGCGAGTAAAATTCGAGAGTAATTTTGTTTTACTTGTTTATTTTCTAATCTCTATTTACTTCATATCCCTTCATATTTGGATGCAAGCAACACGACAGCAACCTTTTTATATCAACTACAATAAATACCACTTTGACGAACTTTAGATACTTTCGCATTTTACTGAAAAAATTAAGAGCGAGAAGGAGTCCTTTGCCCATCAGTGTAATTAGTAGACCCTGTTAGTATTTAAAATTGTTGTTTTATTTAAATTTAGGCCATTGTGCTAGTATGTTATACTTATTTCTAACAGAATATAGATGAAGCACGGTCATAATGACCGTTTGTCTATTCGATTTTGTCCAGTAGGTAGTAATTCTCTCAAAGTATCAAAACATGTCGATCCTCATCATAGGCTCATGTAACGAGTTCCAATCGGTGACCGTTCCAGTAAATGGTGACCGATTCCTTCGTCTGGTGACATGACGCAGACACGGAGACAGATGGATGAGGACAATGGAGAGGATGCAAATGAGATGTTTCTTCACACATTTGTTGGATTTTGTGAAAGCTCTTCTTGAATGCCAATTAGGACATACCTTTTGTATAAATCAGGCTTAGTTTTGCGTGCACGTCATTCTTTTAGTTAACTCATCTCATGTTATCCTTTCTCAAATCATTTCACATCGCTCTCATCTCATCTCTTTCTCATTTCGATCTCATCTCGATCTCATGTCGATCTCATCTCATCTCGAGCTCGTCTCGATCTCATTTCGATCACGTCTCGCTCTCATCTCGATCTCATTTTTGATCTCATTTTGATCTCATCTCGATTTTATCTTAATCTCAACTTGGTATGCTCTCGATCTCGTCTAGATCTCGTCTCGATCTTGTCTCGATCTCATCACGATCTAATCTCGACATCATCTCGATCTTATCTCGATCTCATCTCATATCGTCTCGATCGCATTTCAATCTCATCTCGATCTTATCTCGATCTCGTCTCAATCTCATCTCAAGCTCATCTCATCTTGATCTCGTCTCGATCTCAACGCGATCCGCCCGCCGCAGCAGATCTGACCGCGCCGCTCCGCGTCCGCTTTATAAATTTGTGACAGGTTACGTACAAATTCGAACATTATAGAAAAACCGTCCCGGAGCGCGCTTTACTGCCTCTGTATGTCTTCAGCTTAAGGAATCGCGCTCAGCCAGATTACTGTAGATAGATGTTTATATATATATATATATATATATATATATATATATATATATATATACATTTTTTTTTAACTTAATTTTATTTTAATTAGATTTAAGTATGGATTATCACTGTGTCTGCAATATTATTATTATATCTACCTCTACAGTAATCCATTAGTGTGGTTGAGTAGTGTGGTCCATTAGTGTGGGTGTGGTCATTCATATAATTATTTTCTTAGATCTTAAAAGTTTCAACTAATCAAAATTTCATATAAAAGTTACTTCTCAAAATTAACCTTAATTTACTTATACTACAAAGCTTTTGAACTTCCCACGTAACTTAAGCGACTTGAGAGAGAACGTGTCTCGAATGTTACACTGCTACACTTACTTAACTAACACTTAAGTTGTATCCTTCTGAAGCTAGACTTTCTCGGTGCAACTTACGTAACTTAGATGCAGTCTTGTTGTTTCTAAAGTATCTATTGAATTGAGACAATCAGCTCCATTTGTGACACTCAGCTTTGCAGTTAATTTCTTTAAAGAATAGGGTAGGAAAGGCTTAGTTATGTGTGGTTTTTCCACTTGCTATACTGATAGGCTTCGGCCGTGGCTAATTACCACCCATTGGACAAAACCATGATCGTGTACCGCCACGATGTTCAGTGAAGCCAGGAAGGAATTTATCCCACCTTCTAGGTTCAGTCTGCTACCATCTACGGCATCGACACTTAACAACACGCGAGATTGTGGTCAAAGGCTAACTTACCTATAATAATTAAAAAAAGTTTGGATGAAAAAAGGTTTGGGTGAACTGTGTAAAGAGGATATTGTGTGCCAGGAAATTGAATGAAGATGACGAACACGTGTTATGCCTGATCTTGCATAATGAGATAAGGACAGGAAGATGATAACGGATAGATATTGGGTGGCTGTAGTGTGTTAAGTTCGCTTCTTTTTCGAGGCGAAATGTTTTTTTAAATGTAATATATAATATGTGTATGTATATATTATGTGTGTGGTCGCCAATTGTGCACCAAAATGTATCGCAACACTAGTTAGTAATAAGTTTAATGTAATTTTTCTATTGGTCCCAATAAAGCGTAATCTATTCTATTCTACATATATACGAGTAGCTGCTTGGACCAGGAGGTGGATAAAGCTATAATATAGCTCTATCATTGGCCTCAATGAGATCCTGCAACGTACATATGACGGGGCAGCTGGGACATCGGAGAAGGTGGTCCATCGATTGAACAGCTCCACAGTCTTACCGTTTGCACTTTGACTTTGTGACAAAATTTATTAAAAAAAAAGTCTTACCGTTTGCAGATAAACCCTTCCTTACTCACCACGAAATTACTAAAAAATATTTATTTATATATTTAAATACAGCCACATTACACATTTTACTTAAGTTTTTAGACATCTTATATGTATTACAATGAAGGCGTACATAACATTCATCAAAAAGCTCGTTAAAAACATCTAAAAAATGGAATAATAAAAATTTAACAAAAATGTTTTACGAATCATGTGATTTGGATCATATGCAGTGCGGAAGCACTCTTAGAAAGGAGGAAGGAACTGTGACCTACATGAGAGGTAGTTTATGATCAATTGTTTGTGCATTACGCAAGAAATTTAAAAGTTTCAGGCTCATAAAAAGTTTTTTTTACAATACGAGCCTGACCTTTTCCTTGACTTACCTAATAGTATCTACTATAATAATATAGTAGGTAGGACTTTTTGAATAATAGGTTTATATTGGTAAAATACGTTTTTTGCTTTGTGAAAAAAATCACCGAATTATAACGCTTTTGAGTTTTCGGGAAAGATCGCGCTAGGATCTTGTTTTCAGAAGTTTCACTCTGTAACATCATAATCAATCAACTTTGGTGCGTGCTATATCAGCTTTTTTTTTACAACGAAGTAAGAAGACAAGCAAGACGTTCTCCTGATGGTAAGAGATAACGCTGCCCATAATTAGTACAGTGCTACCCAGTGCACTGCGCCAACGCTTCCTACTTGAGAGTCATAAGATGTTAAGACTCTTCAGCCTAGTAATTTCACTAGCTACAGTGCCCTCCTACCGAAGCACAGTAATGTTTGCACGTCACCGCTCAGGTGGTAGAATAAATGGCACTGTTGGGGTACCCACCTAGTCGACCTCCTGCAAAGGAAGCCTAAACCCGATGAAACCACCACCATGACCAGCTGTTGTTTTTTTATTGATCTACATAGCAAAAAAAATGGAGACAGAAAAACTTATTATAATAGGGATGATGACTAATTTTTGGAATTGGTTTTAAATGATAGATAGACTCATTACATACACGAATATCATATTTTTATGCAAAAATATATGAAATTTCTATATAAAAATACGTAAATAAAAATGACTTTTTAAGTACTGCCTCCGAACGAAACCGAAATACGCCTCCGAATACGTTCCGAACTGTCATCTGACAGCGCGTGACGCCCCTGGCTGGACTCTCGTTTCCTATGAAATGTTCCTGATTTCGACACATTTTAATTATTCATAACTTAAAAAACACTGAACCGATTTTGATGCAACTTACACTGTGCCCTTGGTCCATACTTAAACCAAAAATAAAGTTAATAACCAAAATGAATCTTATATTTTCAGAGAGACATTTTAGTTATTGACTTTATTTTTGGTTTAAGTATGAACCAACTAAGAGCACAGTATAAGTTGCATCAAAATCGGTTCAGTGGTTTTTAAGTTATGAATAATTAAAATGTGTCGAAATCAAGAACATTTCATAGGAAGCGTAAGTCCAGCCAGTGATGTGACGTCACGCGTTCTGATTGGCGTTCGCATTCGCGTAGTAATAAGTAAAAAATATTGAAATTAAAATTGATTTTATTCAATTTTGGCTTGTAAATAGATCCTTAAAATGTGATTATAGGTTTTTAAATACTGTCTTTTATGTGAAAAACATAAGTTTATATGAATTCGTAACATGTGTCAACATCCCTATACTCGTATTTTGGATACAACCAATTTTAAAGTCATTACTTAGAGTTATAAATAAAACAATTTTTTCTATTATTTCTATCTACATTTATTTCTTCACCATATTCTACATATACATGACTTTAATTTTAATAATATAACATCATTATACAAAATAAAGGCGATATTGGTGAAAAAAGGATTATTTTTCAATAGTTAAGATAAAAGAATAAGAGTAACATTAAAAATAAATAAACAAACAACAATAGACGTGAGTTGTGCCGTTTTTGTTGTTTTAGTTAAAAATAAATAAAATTATAAATACAACAGTCATACAATAAATTACAACCATACAACATACAAATAAATAATTCACACATTACATACACACATTTGAGCATACCATCATAATATCGTTAAAAAAATAAGGATGTTGACAAAGTTTAAAAACTTTGAAATAGTCCGCAATATAAATAATAAAAAAAATATTAGATACACATTTTTTAGTTTGTGAATAAAATAATTAATGTCAGAGATATAACGCTTATAAGTTTTCGAGTGGGGACACGTCGTGACGTCACAAACCTGTACAAAACGTACCTGTTAGGACAGTGACGTATCAACCAAGTAACTTTTGTGCGTTTTATACGTTTTTTATCAAATTTACGAAGCAAAAATACATATCTAAAGCTTACGTCAGACTGAGCCGGGATGGAACGATAAAGCGGTCGCGATCTTCATTTTGTTCATGCCCGCGTTCGCTTTATATGTGACAGGTTACGTACAAATTCGAACATTACAAAAATTTCGTCCCGAATCGCGTTCGCTAAAGCGACAAACTACGACAAACTGAGGCGGTAAACCGCCTCAGTTTGTCGTAAGCTTAATATTTTTTAATGATCTAGTTGATGAATGAAAAAGATTTTAGTCAACATCCCTATTATTGATTACCTTTTTTTTAATTCGGTTAAAAAGTAACTCCATTGAATTCAAATATCTAGGTTAGTCAGTTCAGGTCAGTAAGACAATCTCTGAGAACAAAGCACAAAGTCTTTTGATAATAACAATCTCAAGACAAAAACAATTTTCTAAGTTTTAGGATTAATTTTAACTTGAAAATGCGTCTTCAAAGGTCCTCAAACTTAAAATAAATGTTTTAAACGCAGTTTCTTCAAGCTGTCAATATTAAGTTTCATTGTTTTTGCCGAAATCCAGTGAGAGTGGTTACCTGAAAAAAAAAAACAAAATATTCGTTAATAATTCATGCATTTTATCTAGCTTTAGGCGACATAATTAAATTAAAATTATTGTAATCCATTATGTTCTTAATTTTATAATTAAGAACATAATGGATTACAATAATTTTCTCATCAATCAATAAATTTTCTCATAATTTTTCTGCATCTTGATCAGATTTAAATTTTTTCATAAATATTAAATTAAAAAATAAAATAATAAAACTGGACTATCACACAAGGTACAGTAATAATAATTAGAGTTTATACTCCAACAGAACAAGTTTTTTTTTATAAAACGAAGTAAGAAGACGGGCAAGACGCTCTCCTGATGGTAAGAGATAACGCTGCCCATAATTAGTACAGTGCTACCCAGTGCACTGCGCCAACGCTTCCTACTTGTGAGTCATAACATGTTAAGACTCTTCAGCCCAGTAATTTCACTAGCTACAGTGCCCTCCTACCGAAGCACAGCAATGTTTGCACATCACTGCTCAGGCGGTAAAATAACTGGCACTGTTGGGGTACCCACCTAGTCGACCTCCTGCAAAGGAAGTCTACCCCCGGTAGACCCCATACCCCACTAAAAGATAAGTTACCCCACTTCCACTGTCAGAGTCAAATCACAATCACAATGGCTTGAGTCTGTCAATGTAAGAGGAGAGGTCCTGGCCGTGTCGCCAACCTACATATACCGCTACAAAATTTTGCGATTTCAGGTCTACAAGACCTGCAGCATGACCTAACACTCCTGTATCCTACAAATCTTATAGGAAATAGCCGGGACTCACAATTTTACGTGCCTTCTGAAAACGTTAGCGCCAGGCGACCTAGGGCCTCTCGAGTACAATCCGGATATATAACCACTGCGCTACGGACGCTACAAAAGTTTGTCATAGCTATGATTTTTTCTTAATTAAAATTTGTCCAAGTCTGTCACTATATATTATACTATTATCAATATTTCTAGGTAAGCGATAACGCTGCTCATAATAATAAGTACAGTGCTACCTAGAATTTCACGATGATTTAAAATTTCCAGCTCATAATTAAGTATTTCTAAAATACTGATCCATCTCAGCACGAGCTTGATGGATCTAAACTAGATTCAATTTTAACTTAGTTTGCAACGGAAATAGAAAATAGAGTGCCTTTAATGAAGTTCTAAGAAAAATGCACGAGAATGACGCTTGGATAAGTTTCATGTCTTTGACAGATTATTACAAGATAAGAGCAGTTTTTTAAATGGCATTTCATAAATAATAACTGCATTTACTTTGAGACCTCACCTCAACAACTCTCAGATTGTTATTCTACTGCCTGAGCAGTGATGTGCAAAGATTACTGTGCTCCGGTAGGAGGGCATTGTAGCTAGTGAAATTACTGGGCTGACGAGTCTTAACACTTTATGACTCTCGAGTAGGAAGCGTTGGCGCAGTGCACATAGAATTTTACCTTTGTAAAATCCTGGGTGGCACTGTACTAATTATGGGCAGCGTTATCGCTTACCATCAGGAGAGCGTCTTGCTCGTCTTCTTACTTCATTGTATATAAAAAAAAATATTTTGCCTGCAGAAGTAAGGCCTTTAAAATCTCGGTACAGCTAGTTTGAAATAAATAACCTAACAATTTCAATTCTTCATAATTTGGAATAAGGAGAAACTAAGAAAATCTATTAAAAACTTTCGCTCCTTCATCTCCAATACCGTGAATCCAGACAATAGATTATGTATTGTGTCTATCTCCATTTAGATCGTTCCAGAAATTGAGGGTTTCAGTCTATTTACTCTGAACAATCTAAACGTTTTCTAGGAGATGTGAATTTGTAATTTACTACCTACACTCCGTGGCATTACTTGCTGATTAAGTGTTATTCTTGGATCTTAGCTGTTAAGATAGGTTTTCTACACTAAACGATTCGTGAGTATTTATATTCATATTTGTATATAAACGGCATAAAACTCACTTGAAGAAGATCCAGAAGAGAAGAGTCTGAAAATCCTCGTACAGGATTGAAACGGTCGGCACGAAGCCGAAGTAAATACAAGTGAGTTTATGCCGTTTATTTACAAATAAGATAGGTTTTACCTAAGTCTTCCCAAGTTTCCTAGCAGTAACCAGCTTGTTGATATCATGGTAAGCAGCAATCATTGTATGCGCAGGCGCAGCGTTACTCACACATCCAGGGAACGCTCGCATGCAGTCGCTTCCTTCCTGACCACTGACCACGTTATGACTTTACTATACAACCATACCAAATTTCAGCTTAATCCAGTCAGCCGCAAAAATGATACAAACACACACATCCATACTTTCACATTTATAATATTAGATCGCTTTTAGTGATAATACCAGTGATTGCATCATTTATTTATTTTAACTTACCATATTTAAAATACGATTTTTTCATAAAGAGATGTCTATTATTCTTATATTATAATCAAAGATAGGTACATAGATATATATATATATCTGGTTGAAGAGATCGCTCTAAGCGATAAGACCCCCTATTGTAAACCCTTATATAGTTTAGTTTTTTTTGTTATCTTTTAACTGCAATAAAGAGTATTGTATTGCAAGTCATTTACCTAAGTCTTCCCAAGTTTTCTAGCAGTAACCAGCTTGTTGATATCATGGTAAGCCGCAATCATCGTATGCGCAGGCGCAGCGTTACTCGCACATCCAGGGAACGCTCGCATGCAGTCGCTTCCTTCCTGACCACGTCTCGCCGCTCGCATGTATCGGAAGAAACGCAGGATCTCCGGGTTGTCGGACACTGGGCGACGGAGTTCGTTTAGTTCTCTGGAATAATAATACATACAACCATTAGAAATGATATTATTTTTTTATGCGGAAACTATAAAGCCGGACTTTTGATATGTACTGACATATGCGCCACATGGAGACATAAAAGTTGAACGCGCTAAGGTAGCATTGTGTTTTTAAATTTATAGGGTATGGAATAAATGGTGTCAATCAGAGTCTGTCTCTGAACCAACCTATATAGTAAACTAGCAGTTTTACTATAGTCCAGGGTCTAAGCTATCTCCACACCAAATTTCAGCTCAATCGGTCCACTCGTTTAGGCGTAAAAGAGTCACGAACATACATCCAGACATCCATACATTCTTACAAACTTTCACGTTTATAAGTAAGATACGTTCAGAGACTGCTTTGAATTTTGAAAGCTTAAATTGGAGCCTGGAACTACTTAGACCAGAGGGGCTATTGGCAAATTCTCACCCACTACGATTGATGGCAACTTCAATGTACACTGCTGCTTTTGTTACTTTACTCATATTAATAAGGAGGTTTAAGCACGTAATGTACGCAATTTTGTCTATGGATTGTAGTGTTTTACTTGTCGTTTTGCGATAGCCAATAGACCCTCAGTGCTAATTCAAAAAACACAATAAAACGAGGTTGAGGAGCAAACTTCACTTATAATTTAAATGAAACTTTATTAAACACATTTAAAATAGTAAGACGCTGATCTCATAATATTTTGATATTCAAATCTTACAGAAATAAAATAACTGAAAATAAATAGAATAACTGTTTAAAACTAGATCATAAACCCAATAAAAATAAATAAATGATCGAAATACCCGTTAAATCTCATAAAACGGAAAGAAGAAGAAAATATTTTCCGATAAAAATATTATCTTTCAAGAAAAGTAATTGGAACCAGGAAAAGGAAGTTTCCCAATGTCCCAAGTTTGGTTAATTTTATAAGCCTTCCGCCATTATCGAATTTACTCTGAGTCGTAATTATTCAGGGTTCTATGATGGGTATCATGTAGATCAAAACTTTACAGGTAAATAAACGTTTTATTAAGAAATAAATTAAACTATGATTTATGACCTTTTTATACTAAATAGGCGCCTACGTTTGACCACATCCCACCTGCTGCAGGGCTGGTCGGATAAAGCATACTAGTCGGATTCGATCGTAGCTAATTACCACCCACTAGACAAAATCGTGTCGCCAAGCGGTCATTATGATCGTGTTCCAGCAAGACGTTCAGTGAAACCTATAGGTATCCCGCCTTTTAGGTTTAGTCTACTACCATTTACGGTCTTATCGTCGCTTAACATCACACTAAATTGCGGTTAAAGCCAAACTTATAGATAACAAAAAAAAAGTAGTAGGGAAATATAAGGGCTAAGTAGCAAAAATGTACAAACCTGCTTAACTGCGCCGAAACCAAGTTGCTGTAGGGTGCGTATTTGGCTGGAGTGGCGTACATCAAACAGATGAGCTGTTCCCTACACGCTTCCAGCTTCACGTCTGCTACCGTTTGACCGCCGATCTGCATTCCACCTTCTATTGCGTTCTCTGAAGGAGCTAGACCTGGAAATGTTGAGTAAGATAAGAATAGAATAGAAAACTCTTTGTTGAAACACTACAAATGTAAAGAAAACTTAAGAGCGTATATATCAAGTGACGCTTTTTTAATATATCAAACCGAAAACACTTTTAAAATGTGTGCAATACCTAATATTATGCAGGGCTGGTCTTATGGAATTTTCAATAAATTATTTCTATGAATTTATATTTCAAAATTTGTCAAATTGTGCGAGCGAGAGAGCGTCACTCGATATATACGCTCTTAAAACTAAAACACAATATCACGACATAAGTGTTACAAATGGCGAATAAGATCATAATTTATAATATCAGAATCTTGAGTACAAAGATTTTAAAACTAAGTAGTATTAAGGTTCGATCAAAATTCTGCCTTTAAAGCGTACAAATATTGAGTTGAATTGTTATTTATAATGCTAGTAATAGTGATTTTAATTCATTTGAATCAATCGGAAATATTTAAACTAAATAATGATAACATATTGTTATCATATGTCAAATGTTCGGGATGATTCTTAATAGAAACGACAGCTATAGCAAACGAATTGCTTGCTGTAAAAAAGTAATGATAGAAAAGCCATTTTTATTTTTATAGTTTTTGTTTTAGGATAGGTATTTTCTAATATTGTATTATTATACGTTTATAATGTACATATGCTACATTTATATTTGTTTAAAAGTATATGTAGCGTCCATGACCCAGTGGTCATATAGCGCTTTTGCAAGTCAATGTTTCTACTTCCCATTCGAAAACAGATCTATGAGATGTCTATCCTTCCAATTTGACAATTTTCATTTAATGATTTTTTTTGATATCGGGTCCGTTTTGGAGATTATCAACTATACATTATTATAGCAACAAATATTTACCTTTGCATAATACCGGTTATAATGTTTTAGGCATATTGAATCCGATAACAAACTGAAGGCAAGTTTAGTAATTAATAGGCATAATAATAATGTATAGCAAAACTGCTTTCGTAAACAAGGGGTTTGCGGAAACTGTTTTTGCTGCAAAAGATAATATTATTGTCTCTAATGAAGGGGATATGATTAGTTGTGATCGCTTGTAAGGTGTAAGGCTAAGAATAAGGCTTTTCTATGTCCGAACAAATAATTGGTCCTAAAATAATTATAATTTGGGTTTATACTCCAACAGAAATCTTGCTCTAAAAATCTTGGACTAAAATAAAAATGGCTTTAAACCCTTTTTATGAGATTTTATTTACTTTCACCTAAGCGTTGTTTCCCTGTCTGACGAGTTGATTTGCGTGCGTGCGTGCGTGCGTGCGTGCGTGCGTGCGTGTGTGTGTGTGTGTGTGTGTGTGTGTTGTTTGTGTGTGTGCGCGTGCGCGAGTGCCTGTGGGTTTAACGCAAGTGAGCGAAGCATTACATTGTAACTAGCATAGACTCGCGGCTTTGCCCGCGTGGCAAAATCCTTTCTTAGCGAATCTCTACGCCTTCAAACATAACTGTATGCCAAATTTCAGCTCAATCCGTCCAGCGGTTTGGGCTGTGCGTTGATCAGTTAGTGAATCAGTTACTCTTTCCTTATATATTTAGATAATATCTTACCAAGTCTTGCAAAGATACCGTCGAGTCGAGAAAGCAGAGGTGAATAGAATGGATCGTAGTTGCTCAGTATCATAGACGATGCTGGAATCTTCTGGAACACCTGGAATTATACATGATGTCAATTAATTTGTGAAATTAATGGGCTGAAGAGTCTCAACATCTTATGACTCTTGAGTAAGAAGCGTTGGTGCTGTGCGCCTAAAATTTAACATCATTGTGAAATCCTGGGTGGCGTTGCACTGATTTATGTGCAGCGTTATCTCTTATCATCAGGAGCCAACATTTTTAATGGAGTATTTTTTGATTTTATATTTTGACAATAAATTTGATAACATAGCTCTAATATTGAACTAAATTTACAAAAGATTGCCGAATGAAAGGGGCGCCTAAACGAAGACCTGCAGAAATAAATAAATAAATATATTTCAGGACATTTCACACAGCGCCACCTAACCCCAAGCTAAGAAATTTAATGCTTGTGTTATGGTGGTTAGGATAACGGATATTAAACTTTTCTTTTGTAATACTTATAATAGATATAGAAAGCCACCCTAACCAGAAACAAATTATATCTGTGGATCACACAAACATTTGTCCCATGCGGGAATCGAACCTTCTGTGTTGCAGGTGGGTATTAGCCCACCGTGCCACAGAGGTCGTCAAAATATAATCGAAATGTTAAACTTTGAGAAGAGTCATGAATAAATAAAGTGGGCCACGGAAGTTTAGTTCATCTTCAATCGTTTGTTAAGGCGATTAAATTCCTCTGAATTTTATTTAATATCTTTGACCCACCTTATAATTATTTGCGGTCGCCATCTGGCCTTGATAATAGCTGTTTTTGGAGGGCAGATGTTGTCCAGGAACTCCGAATCTGTAAAATAAAAAACCATTACTAACATTTATCTGGAAGATTTGTCTCGATATATCTATCACGCATGTTTGATGTCCATTTTCTATCGCACAAGAAAGATATTGTACACACTGAGGCATACAAGTAAACTTTAAAAAAACTCAACGGAAAAAAAATATCGCCATGTTGTGGTGGTGGCCATCTTGTAGCAATTTTCATCAAAAATAGCTAAGAACGGATTACTCCCAACAAAATGGATGGGACAAAAAGGTACATCTGTCCCCCTATTACAAGAACACTCTCGACTAATTCACCTTTCACACAGACAGACACAGACAGACAGACACGTCAAACTTTTATAACACCCCGTGGTTTTTGCGTCGAGGGTGACAAATTCTACATTCGTATAATTTCTTAAAATACATTACTTTATTCAGTTACTTAAGTGGCAAAAAGAAAACGATGAAATTAAATTCCAAATCTACGCAGCTTATCCTAAGCCAATATTTCGTACAAATCGCAAACAAATCGAGTAAAGTAATAAAGGTTAACCCAATAATCAAAATTGACCTGGCTTTCGTTCTTCGTGAGGAAATTATTTTATAGGAGAACACGCAAATTGGCCGAATATAGAACATCCTGCGGCGGTTTGTTGTTCGTTGGCATAAAGTGAAATTTGGTCTAATTTGATTTCACTTTTTTTTATGTGATGAAGTAGAAGACGAGCAAAACGCTCTCCTGATGTTAAGAGATACAGTGCTAATTCACAATGATGTGAAATTCTAAGAGCACTGCACCAACGCTTCTTACTCAAGAGTCATAAGATGTTAAGACTCCTTAGCCCAGCTATTGCAATTTTTAAAAAAAGTTTGTAATAAAATATGTATAATCTTTTACGTATAGTAAATACATCAATAATAGTCTTCGTATTCAGCGTAATTTTAGCGACAGAAATGATCGACAGTTATGTTACAGTATTTTAAGACATCGTAATATTTAGCAAAATAATGAAAACATAGAATTTTATTATTGACTTCTTCTACCGATTCTATATGAATGAAAAAACATTTCTAAAAAAATAACTTTAAAATTAAAAAATAAATATAGCCCTGAAATTATATTATTATGTCAATAAACTTAAATTTATGTTAATACTGGGGGTAGACTTCCTTTGCAGGAGATCGACTAGGTGGGTACCCCAACAGTGCCAATTATTCTACCGCCTGGGCAGTGATGTGCAAATATTACTGTGCTTCGGTAGGAGGGCACTGTAGCTAGTGAAATTACTGAGCTGAAGAGTCTTAACATCTTATGTCAAGTAAGAAGCGTTGGCGCAGTGCGCTGGGTAGCACTGTGCTAATTATGGGCAGCGTTATCTCTTACCATCAGGAGAGCGTCTTGCTCGTTTTCGTCACTGTATATAAAAAAAAACCTTATATCAATACATTTATAACAAAAAAGTTTATATTAATGAAAAGGGAACCTTTAGTGTCTGATTAATTTACCTCTCCTTGTAATGCCTGACAGGTGAAAATTCCTGGAAAAATTGGATATTCGTGTCTAAATTGCTTCCACATCCCGTCAGAAACGAGGCCACCGGAGATTATATTCTCTACTTTGACTTTGTACTGAAGTACGAGATCTTAATATCATAAAGCTTGTATTTGATTAAATGCTTGAAGAGAATTTATTTCAATGGAAATTGGAAGCTTGATGTTGTGAAATGTTAAGGGGTTGATATTGCGCAGCAGGATTCAAATTTGTTATCGTCGATTAACTCTTTTTTAGGGTTCCGTAGTCAACAAGGAACCCTTATAGTTTCGCTTTGTCCGTCCGTCCGTCCGTCCGTCTGTCTGTCCGCGGCATTGCGGAGAAACTATAAGTCCTAGAAAAGTGTAATTTTGTATACAGGTAAGTAATAATAAGGGTAAGAGAACGGTGACAAAAAATAATTTTTAATTAATCAATTTAGGCTACCTCCCGTACACGTAAGATGGGGATGATTTTTTTTTTCTGGCTGATACCATCGTGTGGGTTATCGTTGAATAGGTATTTTAAAATGAAGGACGGTTTGCTAAGAAACTTTTTCGATTTCATGTTCTGTTTGAAAGATATTCAAGTTTTAAAAAAAAAATTGAGCGTCCCCACCCCCTCTAAAATCTGAACTACTAGCTTTAAAATTCTGAAAAAAATCAGAGGTATGCTTTCAACCATGAACTTTCCAGGAAAACTATAGCGGTTAAGATAAAATTATTAGTTTCGGTAAAATCAGCAAAATAAGAATACCTAAAGCTAACCTAGCCTATAGTTTATTAATAATTTAGGCTTACAAAAATTACTTTGGATACTCCCTGGAAATTAACGACAAGCCTTGGATTCCCCAAAAGTTATGCAAAACGTGTGTTGAGTATCTACGTTTGTGGACAAATTAGAAAATAAATAGATTTTGGTACGAAACCGCTATAATGTGGAAAGGACTCGAGAACCATCACGATGACTTATTTTTGCTTAGTGTAAACATAAAACTATTGTTTTGATTTTATTAAAAATTAAGTATGCGGAACATAACTGGCTCATAATGTGTTCATTTAAAAATGGTTTACTTTGTTTTAGGCCAATGGTGGTTATATTTTTTTTTTGTAAAGTAAGAATTATTTGGACTTTTCTCAACACGTCCAAAAACTAATGCGTCACTTTCAAAGGCTCGAATGTGACATAACCATCAAGTTACACTCTCTCCACGACCACCTAGACTATAATATATTCATGACAATCTTGGGGTACTAAGTGAAGAATTGGGCAAGCAATTCCACCCGAACTTTTGTTCGATGAAGTAACGCTATCAAGGCTTCTGGAACGCACATAATGATGGCTGAATATTGTTAGAGCATTTAGAATAGCCCTTAGAATAAGAATAGCATTTAGAATAGCTCTGCCTTCAGTTTCAGCAAGAAAATCAAATAACATAAAGAGTTTTTCAACTTAAACTTAAATTAATTAGGATCATCTCTACATTGACCACCCACAAGGTGGACAGACGACCTTATAAAGGTCGCCGGAAGACGCTGGATGCAGGTCGCTTCCAACCGGTACATATGGAAGTCCAAAGGGGAGGCCTATGTTCAGCAGTGGACGTCTTACGGCTGAGATGATGATGATGATGATCTCTACATTTATAGCGTTTTATTACGAAAACAACATAATATGTGTCATATCTTTTTAACTAGAGCTGGTACAGAAATTTCAGTCACAAATTTGAAATCGTCGTCAAAAATCATCCAAAATGCTGTTGTGCAGTGTATTCAATCTACTAGAACTACGGAACCCTTCATTGTGCGTGGCCCGACTCGCGCTTGTTTATAAGTTTATATCGGATTAAAAATATTTGTTCTCAAAACAGACAAACGTCACTTACATGAGAACAATGATAACTTAGAGTAAATTAACATAATATCCGAAATATAACATAGTAATAATTATGTCGTAAATAAAAATAAATACAAAAGATGTTACAATCGCCTGTTATACCAAAAATTGTTATTTTTGAAGTGAAAACTTCTTTAGCGGCGCTGAGCACTTTTTTGTATGGGTAAAAACTTTCAAACTCGCGTCAGGGTCACGTGATGCTGATCGAAAAAGCGTAAGATCGAGGGGAAGGGAGAGGAACTAGTATCTCCCACTCTTTCTACCGTGCCTGAGTGTGCTGCTCTGTTTAGGCGGCACAGGGGGCTTAGACAAGCGCGCGCCCGATATTTTTTTTTATATTTTATTTTTATATTTTATATTTTTTTTATTAGACACTTAAATAGGTTAGAATCAAAACTGTTTGTTTCTTACTTCAGTTATCATAAACCAATTGTATCAGTTGTAAAAATTTGCGATGATGATTCTGATAATAACGATGGTGTAAAAGTCGTCGAAATTATGGATGAAAGTTGATTTTTCTGAGAGATAAAATTTAATGTTATATATAAATAACGATATAATATTATAAATAACAACATATAAATTGTCATATTTGTGTACGATAGCGCAATAAATAAACATTGTATTCTACCTCATAAATGATAGTATTTTTATACTTATAATTAAACACAATGTTAATATTGAAGTTTTCACTTCTGCCGGCACTCCCGGAGTGCTACCTTTTTTTTATTGAGGATCAAAGAGCTGTGGATAGATTTATATAGATTACAATAACAAATTTAGCAATGATTAAAAACATCATGTTCTCTAAGTTAAAAAAAGGTGATGTTTTTTTTTATATCGAATTAAATTCAATAAAACTTGCTGTAATATCTTCTTTACTCTTTGACCACGATATCTGACCTTAGGCAAAGATGCAGCCAAAGATTGTGCTATATTTTTAAGTGACAATATTTCAAATGCAAATACAATTATTTGCAATAGATAACTAAGTTTACAAGATTTCCGGTGGTTCCCGTACTAGGGCTCGCCTGTATCGTGGGAAACCTTACAATTTGACCAGAATGATTAGTGTTTCCATAATTCTGTCGGGTTGGACTCGGGACCGACCTCGTCTTAACTATGAATTCATCATCATCATCATCATCTCAGCCGCAGGACGTCCACTGCTGAACATAGGCCTCCCCTTTGGATTTCCATATGTAGCGGTTGGAAGCGACCTGCATTCAGCGTCTTCCGGCGACCTATGTAAGATCGTCTGTAAGGTGGAGTGGTGACTATGAATTATTGCATTAAAACTTGTGACATCTGTTTTACCATGTATTTTTTAATTTAATAGGTATAATAATAAGATATTATTACCCTTTCACCACGATCTTGTCTAATCTTAACCGATGGTGCGGCCAAAGATGGTACTATAATTTTAACTAACAATGATTATAATATAAGGCAGTGTACATACCTAGACATCAACATTAGACAGATCGTTAGCGTCTCCGCCGTCTCCATACATGTCCGGGTAGGCATACGCTCCGGCCGGGTTGGTTTCATAGCCCACCGGGTGTTTACTATCAATTGTATCATATTTTACATACCTAGACATATCAACATTAGACAGATCGTTAGCGTCTCCACCGTCTGCATACATGTCCGGGTACGTATACGCCCTGGATGGGTTAGTTTCATAGCCCACCGGGTGTTTACTATCAATTGCATCATACCTAGACATATCAACATTAGACAGATCGTTAGCATCTCCACCGTCTCCATACACGTCCGGGTAGGCATACGCCCCGGCCGGGTTGGTTTCATAGCCCACCGGGTGTTTACTATCATTTACATCATATTGTACATACCTAGACATATCAACATTAGAGATATCGTTAGCGTCTCCGCCGTCTCCATACATGTCCGGGTAGGCATACGCTCCGGCTGGGTTGGTTTCGTAGCCCACGGGGTCTTTAGCGTCAGTGTTGTATGCGGTCTGATCGTCGCCTTGGATGGGTGGGTAGCTTGCTTGACTGGACGCTGCTGATATCTGAGATATGCCTGGAAAAAAGATAAGATAAAATAAGTTTTTTATTATTATGTATGTTAGTTTATATGGTTTATATTGATATGGGCCTCTGGTACGAGTACATTGCCATTGTTGGCAGTGTAGGTACCATTGCCTGAAATAAATGGATTTATTTGTTTATTTATTGATACCACATTCTAAAGTAAATTTTACAACCACAAAAATTAAAACTAAAGGTGTACCCATTGGCGGTCTAATCACTCAAAGCGATCTCTTGCAGACACCGGGCAGGGAGAGGAAATATACAATACTGGGAGGACGAAAGATAAATATCTGAATTACATCATTCTGAAATTGAAATTATACTGTTAAGATAATAATAGTTTATACTCGTAGTTATCACCTAAAAAGTATTAAGACCTACCGTATTAAAATAATTAATATTATTATAAATATCTTCTAATCTAAATATCATTTCTTCTCTCGTTTTCTTTTTCTAAATATCTTTTAATTATTATTATCTTATGATTTTGGAGGTTTCAAGCCGAAAAGCAGGATGAAAACAAGTCGAAAGTTGGTCGGAAAAACATCTAAGAAACAGATGGAGCACGATTGCAAAGGTCCATAATTTTTTACAAAAAAGGGGCTATTTTTCTGTATATTGGCAAATGCCCACATGTTAGCATTACACTGGTACCTTTTCTAATACCATAGATTTTGTTGGCATACGTCTTCCAATTTAAAGAAATAAATCTATGCTGTCCAACTGCTGGGCAAAGACATCCCCCAAGTCTTTCCACGTGTCTCTCTTGCGCCATCTCAGCTGGTAAGAGTCGCTGTCGTCCCTCTATTGGAATCATCCAACTAAAATTTTCTTCCAAGAGCGGAGCCATGAAGGTAAAGTTGAGAACACAACAAATACACGTTCAGAATAAATTAGCATAAACTTTACAAACTCTCGGAATTGACAATCGCGAGGACATGTCAACAAAACTTCTTCTTGTAAGTTAAGAATTTATATCTAAAAGGCAGACAAGAGAACCAAAATATACCCCGCTTTTGTGATTTTCGGTATGAAAAAGTATAAGCCGAGAAGTTTATATTCAACGGAGTTTGCGTGGTGACAAATGCCGTCACGGTTGTTTGCCAACTCAATACTGAATACGTTACCGGGGGTAGAATGCCTTTGCAGGAGGGCACTGTAGCTAGTGAAATTACTAGGCTGAAGAGTCTTAACATCTTATGACTCTCAAGTAAGAAGCGTTGGCGCAGTGCACTGGGTAGCACTTTATGGTCAGCGTTATCTTTTAGCATCAGGAGAGCGTCTTGCTCGTCTTCTTACTTCGTCGTATAAAAAAAACTAAAAAAACTTAGGTTGACAATAGTAATTTGTTTTGAATTGGAGAGAGTTTTGAGTGAGACGGCAAACAACACTGACGTCATTTTTCTTGCTTCAGTTCTGTGTTCACCGCGCAAACTCCATTAGTTCCTACTTTAAGGATACTCTTTGATTCGAAGACATTAACAAAGACGGCGAGCCTTGATTGACTCGTTCACATAAAAAACTCTTTGGTTCAAAGACATTATTGATGTAGACCTATGTTGTTGTTGTTGTGTTGTTGTTTTGTTGTTGACCTATGTTATGCAGTGTCAATGCATATCGTCGGTGACAGCATACCTCCGGTAATGCGCACTCTATGGTGGATTCCTTTATAGTAGACAAGCTTTCCAAAGACAGTATGTCCCAAACTTTGTTAGCAGTTAGCAACTTTGTGTGAAAACTCTTGATAATAAATCGTAGGCTCATAATTTGTAAGAATCTAAAGATTTTTTGTCAGAAGTGGGATCGTTTGTCTTAATTTCGACGAACGCTTTGGGAAACTCATGGCGTGTAATTTTTCATCGTGAAATCAGTTATGGACGCAATATTAGGAAATTAGTCATTTGGTAATTTGATCTGATAAGTTTTGAGATAAGAAAGTTATTGATGTATGTCTGCTATGTCTGCTTTTTTCACCTTGGTAATCATACTGATCTATATTTTCTCGATTGTCTGAAAGAGATTGCTCTAAAAAACTGCCTATTTTTGACCTTATTGATATTCTATACATATATTTTTAAGTAAATATTGGTCTTTTTTTTGTGGCAAATACCTTTAATGACAAAAAACAAACTAACAATACTAGTAGCAGCTACTACAGCAGTAAAGAACCATTATTAACCACAGATCGGCCACAAGCCGAACAGAAATTCTACAGAAAATACAAGTGCTCCAAACCACTGCTGCGAGCATTCTGGGACATTTATTAAACTTGTTCTGAATAAGGAGTATTATATTCTATTATTTGTAAGGAATTAGCCTACCTTTTCCCAGCATCTTTCCAAAGCTTCCCAGGATACTAGGTAGGAACATTGCGAGCAACACCGTCTTGATGATGATCTGGCCTCCAATGAACAGCGGCAGAAGAAACTTGTTTATTCCAAATGCTGAAACGTAAAATATGATGATTAAAAGTCACCATCCACCACCAGGTAAGTCGAAAGTAAAGTTAGTAAGATTTTTTAAATACTTAATAGGCCTATTTGACTACATCCCAACTGATGGAAAGTGTAGATGCGATCGATGAGGATTCCTTCGTCATTGACGATGAACCATAGATAAGACAAAATGTTTTGAAACACAGTTAAGAAAATACACACCCCTCTAAAGTTTAGAAAATAAAATCTTTCAGTGGCGCGTTGGAGATGAATATTCACTAGGATATGAATTCATAATTTTCTTAAAAAACTGCAAGTTGAAAATGATTTTCTACTTGATGAATATAAAATTTGATATCAGAAACGCAATATGATATTGGCAACAATATTTAGATTACGGAATTTGGTATTTTACAGCTTGTCCTAGGAAGTCCGTTATAATACCAGTTACGACTAAATAAATATATGATCAGAGTAATAAAAATAATATTATAAAAGTTTCAGAGCAATAAACTCGACCTCAAAATATGTTTATGTTGAATTTATATATTTTAATCTTTTTCAATTTATCAAAAACTAAATACCTACTATACCATCTATAAGCTCTACAAATACTACTTAAAAATCGCGATCAAATAACCTTAGACTCTAGAGGTATATTATTTATGTTAGTATATACTTACATCTAAATCCCATATATTTGGCGGCCTTAGGTAGATTGATCGAAAGAATATGAGTGTTCACAAAATCCTTCACTTTCTGGTACAACCTGTATTCATAAGTGTAACTACTAAACAGCGCTCTCCCTTTACTCTCTTCTAATTCTTTATCTTTCTTCTCACTCTGTTTCACTTCTACGCCATCAATTATAACATAATTATCTTTACTTAACGCGCGATCAAGTAAATTCTCTAAATCTACTTTTAGTTTATCTACAGTATTATTTACAACTGAATTCTTTTCAGCTATTGTATTGATTATATCGATAAATGTATCTACAAAGTCTTCTTTAACTATATCATTACTACTATTGTGACATGTATGGCAATGACTATCATCTATTTTGGTTGTGCTCTCTTCATCAGCTTCGCCTTTGACATGTGTGAGCAGTATGCATATTAGGAGGTACCTCCATTCCATTTTTCTATGGTTTCCTTGTGTTTTTTGTGTCGTAAGGTTCATTTTTGCGTGATCGTGGGCGCATCACCGCGGGTTTTCTTTGATCGCGACTAGTGACGGAGAAATCTGGAACAAAAAAGGTTTATGTCAGATTTCACAGCATTGTAGTTGCGGAAGATCCGATCATGAGATAATCGAACACAATGAGAATGTAACAAATACTAAGAAATCTTAGTAACACTGGTTTTATGTAATCAGATTGATAACACATTATGACCTGAATAAATATGGGATTCCAAAATTGTCTAATATAATTTATTGTTGTTAATAACGATTCTATTAAAAAATCAAACACGACATATTAAAATTATTATTATCCATATTATCATTTATTTTCCGTAGGCTGTAATGTAAATTTTAAATTCTTGACATACTATAATACCTCTAGATCGCTACTCTTTAGTTTCAAATACTCCATGCAAAGTTGGTTGCCGGGCAGAGATCGCTCTAAGCGATAAGGCCACCCATTGTAGACCTTAATAAAGTTTAGTTTTAAGTCTCTTTTTTGTTAACTTTTGGTCTTAATAAATATATAATTGGTGTTTATCATAATAATTGGTGTTTATACTTCAACAGAACAGGTTACCCTACTATCACTGTCAGAGTCAAATCACAATGTATAGGTTGTGTGGCGAACCTATATGTTGCAGTTTCAGGTAGCCGAGATTACTACAGCAGGGCCTGCAACATGACCTAACGACTGCCTCCTACTAGGAAACAGCCGGGACCCACAGTTTTACGTGCCTTCCGAAACACGGTAGCGTCCAGGCGAACTTTTTGCCACACACTGAGATTTGAACCCAGGGCCTCCGGATTAAAACCCGGACGTATGACCACTGGGCCACGGACGCTACAAGAGTATTGTATTGTAGATTTTCTCTAAGATTGCATTAATAAGCAGATTGATAAGCATAATATTGCATTATAATATATCAGAGCCACGAGTACCAGCTGGTTTAATAGGTACACACGAATTCAAACATTCATTAAATTTACCCTGACAGCTCACAAAATCGTAACAAAAACGGAAACCCTAAATAAATAACTTTAACGGGAAAAAACCGGTCATCCATTATCGGAAAGTTATAACAAAATAACGAGAAACCGCTTGTAAACGTACGAAAATAATGGGCGGTAACAACGATAGTATAAGAGGATAAATACCGTTAGTTCCAGTGTGCTTTTTTATTTAGTTTCCACAATAATCCCCAGATTACAGTCGTCCGTGTATGTTCATGTATGCTAAGGTCTTCCAGCGATACGATAATTTTTAAACGTTATTTGTATAATTTTGTTGGCCGAATTTTTTTGCCATGACACACATAAGACCCTTAACTAAGCCTGTCGATTTTGATGATGATGATTTCTCATTTTTGTATTTGCAAGTAATTTTACAGGCTGATACATTATTTGTAACACGGTTAGTAAATTTCTTAATACTTAGCTCGCCTACGCACTAGCGGTTAACCACGCTTTTTTGGTTTATTATGCAACTGCCTAGGCGGCTTAAAGGCGGCCTATAGGTTATTACTTATTGTTAAGTTGTGCATAAGGTAAACCAAACACTAGACCATTTTTAGACAATAGATTCGCTTTTTTTTCTTTCTTCTTATAGATCCTTAAGAGATTATTTTACTGTCTTGTTAGGCTTTGTTACTCTATACGTAACTCTGTGTATTAGGCGAATATGGCAAAGAGCTCGTGAAATCTATTCAGATGTATCATCTGTAAAAGTTGACGTTGCAAAGTTTTATTCTCGTTTCAATAAAAGTTAACGTTAACAACTTTTGGTACTGGGAACTTTTAAATTTTATAATGAGTGTTTTTGTAAAAGGGAAATCGGTATCGGGACAGTTTTTAATTAAATATAATTAATAATTATGATGTAATTTATTCATACAAAAAGTCGAATAACCATTACTTTTTATGTGAAATCAAACTTTTTATGGTTTTTGTGATATTATGTGAAACGCTATGTGAGAACGGCGAAGCTATGGAACTCGCCACCGTCGTTTGTTTTTCCCGAACGCTATAACATGGGTTTGTTCAAATCAAGAGTGAATAGGTTCTTACTGAACAAGCGTGCTACAACTTCGACTGCATCGTCATTTACCAGCAGGTGAGATTGCGGTCAAACGCTTGTTTAGTCGGCTATAAAAAATGTTTTAACTGCTTTGCGGATGAACTGGTAAAAGTGTGGTGCTTGTCCAGGAGACCTCAGCAAACTATTTCAGAGGTCTAACCCAGATTCCACTTAAAATTCAATATTATTAAAATCTACGAAATTTGTTTAATAACATATTACAAAAAGTCTCTAAGTCATAAAAAATGTCCAACAGCAGTCATTTATTTGGAAAATAACCATTAGATGGGCACGAGGAACGAGTATAATATTATGGAAGTATTGGAAGTAAATATTTTAAAGCTTTTTAACAACATATTGTTAAGTCAGACATAACATTGCTTTTACATTTTATGAGCAAAATCGTTAACGAGCGTATATTTTACGCAGGTCTGTTAAAGGTCTTTAAAATACTTAGGTTTGTTATCCAGTTATGATCTTAGGTCATAGGTAAAAGTACTAATCTGCTGCTGGTACTAATATTTAAAATATCTAGTTATATTCGAATTTTAACGGCTTTCTATTATTTTACCGTGTTTCGGAAGGTACGTAAAACTGTGGGTCCCGGTTGCTTACTATAAAATATGTAGGAGGCAGTCGTTAGGTTATGTTGCAGCCCCTGTAGTAATCTCGGCGACCTGAAACTGCAACATATTATAGGTTCGCCACACAACCTATAAATTGTGATTTGACTCTTACAGTGTAAGTAGGGTAACCTGTTCTGTTGGAGTATAAACCTCAATTATATTATTATATTATTATTTTATACAATCTATGAGGTGTGCGGTGCCCAGGTATATGGTAGGCATTCGCATAAAAATTATTTGTGTCTCATTCTAGGCTGCTTACATATTAATTTTATTTACCAAATATCAGCCTAATCTTATCAGCCATTTAGGCCGTATCCACATTAATAAAGTAACTCTCAACGACATGGCTGCGACTCAGCGTAGAAGTTGCGCCTCCGACGCCGCGACAGTAAATAGGGGATCGGACAATTTTTTTGTCCGTAATGTAGATTATTAAAAAATATTGGACACGTATTTTTTTATTTGTGATTTTAATGAAAAACGTGTAAATTACAAGGCACTACATGAAAAAGGTACTCGAGTCGACAAAATACATCCACAAATGACGTCACGCGTAATTACAGAAAACCTTATAAGCGCTATATCTCAGCTATTTTTCATTTTATTCTCAAACAAAAAAATACGTATAAAATATTTTTCATTTTTAAAATTACGGACTAATTATATTTGTCTGATCCCCTATTGGAGTCTGTCACAGAGTAGTCATTGCGACAAAGCAACGTTCTCGTCGCGACTTTTTGACGAGTTTTGTTACCCACCCGGGATTCGCTATCGCCAAGTATAGGATGGGCCTCATGGGCCTTAGGCATGAATTTTGTGAATCCTTGTATGTAGTATGTATTATGTATACGTGGTGCGTGTGTGTATGTTTGATAATAATAAAAATATTTGGGGTTTATACTCCTGCAGAACAGGTTACTCTACTTACACTGTCAGAGTCAAATCACAATTATAGGTTGTGTGGCCGACCTATAAGTTGATACCTCTTCTCGCCAAAAAGCTAAAGCACGCTTAACCACGCTTTAAGGTTAAGCTGAACAGACTTAGCTCAAATTTGATACTTAGTTACATTATACTCTTAAATAACACAGACTTCTTCTGCGGAACTAGTAAAGAAAAAGGTATCTGTAAACACAGATTCCTATCATTAACTTAATTAAAAGTTCCCAAGCAACGGAAGCACGAGTACCAAACATCAGTAATTGTATTAACCCCCTGAAAGCTCAGTTCGCCAGTTTGCCCACTGAATATGAATGGACAGCGAATAGTTGACTAACTGGGTTTGAAACAATCTCTTTGACTTGACTAGTCAAAGAGAAATGACTGACTTGATTGAACTGTTGTTTTTGTATTCAAAAGTTAATTTGATTTTATAGAGGTGAAATTTTGTTGAAAGGAACGTAACGACTTTAATTGTTATTATTTATTTATTAGGAACCTTTGTTACTTACATTAAAATTTAAATAATTTTAATGTAACAAAGGTTGGTTGCCTGGAAGAGATCTCTCACAGCGATAAGGCCGCCCATTATGGACCAAATTGTATTTCAGTGCTAATATTAAGTATAACTGTAATTTTCTTTGGTTGCAATAAAGAGTATTCTATTCTATTCTATTCTATTCTATAAGTATTTTTTACAATATTTCTGACTGAAAATATAAAAAGCATAAAATTTATATAATTTTTTTTTTCTATTTTAAGAGTTCTCTATCTAAATTACAATCTAGCCTATGACTATATAAATAAAATGATAAAAAAATAAATAAAATGTTTGGGGTTTATACTGCAATCACAAACTATAGGTACTGTCAATAAGTACTGAAGCTGACTAGTACATATTGGTATGATTTAGTTTTTCTTTTTTGTTTTCTCCCTTACTCTTTTCTTGTCTATTTTGTGTCTGTGTTTCTTTGCTCAATAAAATATTTTTTTTCTTTCTTTCAATCAAACGATACAAAAGTTAAGCTTAGGTACAGTACGCGTATCGCGGTTTTTTTTTTCGGTGTGAACAAAAAAAAGACCAGAGCAGCAATCATGTTGAACATAACAACTAAAGCTAGTTCTGTTGAACGAACCTAGCTCTTACGCTAAAATGCTAAAGACTTTTCTTACACCAAGTTATCGGAAAAACTTAAAACTACCTTAAGTGAGACGTAGAAAACGAGAAACTTAGTAAAATTCATTTCCACAATTAACAGTCCATTTACCTTGCTAAAGGTATTTTTACCTTTTCTACTAGAACATTCTACAAGACCGTAGTTTTAGTATTTTTTTAGAAGTTCTGCTTTTCAGAGAGTTTTTAAAGTTCAGTTTTAAATTGGACGATTCTGTTTTGTAGAGTTTTTTTTAATTCAGTGAATCTAGCTCTCTGTAAGTGAGCTTACCGCCACTTTAACTCTCTACAGCTTACATATCGCTTACTGTATGCTTACCACGTCCTTCAAGCAGCGGCCTTGCCAAGAACACACAAATATACATACGCCGAACAACTAAATTTGTCTCGAAAGTTGTCAGCACGTGGACAGCATATCTGACTGTCAGCTGTAAGCGTGTAAATAGCTAGTTGGCTGACAACTGTAAGCGCATAGACAGTGATTTATAGTCATAAGAATAGAACAATACTATATTAGAAACCACAAATATACAATAATAACTTACTAAGCTAGATTTTATAATATATTAGCTGCGCCCAGTGGTTTTACTCGCTGTAAGGCATATGCCCGAGTCTACCTATGTGTTATTCCAGGGTCTAAGCTATCTCTATACCAAATTTCAGCTTAATTGATCCACCCGTTTAGGCGTGGAAAAGTAACAAACATACATCCAGACATCCATTCTTACAAACTTTTACGTTTATAATATTAAGAGCCTGTAACGGAGCCAAGAGCAAATATGTGATGTTCAAACATGGATTATTTTGAAAATACTTATTTAAGAACGGTACTTTTACTCACAACTTTTAAAAGAACTTGTATTCTAATCATTTTCTACAGAAAAACCTTTTTAGTTTTGACCGTTTTTAAATTACGTCAAGGTAAATGGATAAAGGTTTTATAGATTTACTTCTGAAGCAATGTTTGGACATGGGTATATCCAAATATACATGTCTTTATTAGAATCTAAAAAATTACTATTACTGGAAAGATCCTAAACTAGTATACTTGTTAAGGAAAAGTTTGAATTATAGGTATTTCTTATTAAAATAAAATCATAAAGATGTGAAATTATCACGAAATTACTGTTTACAAAACATTTTTTTTATACATGACTATTTTATATTTACTCAAAATAATTACTTACCATTAAATAATAACATTTTTTTGATCCAATCGTATTTTTAAATTTACTTAAAATGTAATATTTATATTTTTTCCGAATTTTTCAAAATCACTATAAAACGAGGCCCGCGTCGGTTCACGCTTCACTCGGGCCAGAGCCCTCTCAGAGAGTGGACGTATCGCTCCGCGCTCCAAATTATTCTCGTCGCTAACCCACACATATAGTGCGATTATAGTTGGACCGCAAAAATTGATACTCTATATAATAATAACGGAATTTTTTTTTGGTCACATAATGTTATAGTACTTTAGTGTTTGTTGATATTAAAGTCCGTTTTATTACAAGCTTTTATTTACTTTCACCTGTCTGTTGTCTGTCTGTCCGTCTGTCTGTCTGTAATCAAATTATGCAACTTTAATTTGACCCACTTCCCGGTGTCCGATTAAGCTGAAATTTTGTATGCATGTATAAATCGAATGACAATGCAATATTTTGACATGGAGCTGATCTGATGATGGAACTGGAAGATGGCCATAGGATCTCCGTAATTAATGACGCAAACCCATCGAGTTTGGGCTCAAACGATTCGCCTTGACAAGTACTTTATGATGCTGGGTAGTAATAATAATAAAAGCATGTTTTTAAAAAGTTTTTTTTTTAAATTTCACATGTTTTACTTACATCTGTCTGTTGTCTGTCTGTCTGTAATCAAATCTTGCAAGTTAAATTTGATCCACTTCCCGGATTCTGATTGAGCTGAAATTTTGCATGCATATTTGAATCGGATGACAATGCAATATTATTATGATATGGAGCTGATCTGATGATGGAGCTGAAAGGTGGCCATAGGAATTCCGTAATTAAACAACGCAATTACATCGAGTTTGGGCTCATTTGATTCGTATTGACGAGTACTTTGATACTATATAATAACCTAGACACAGAGACAGACAGACAGACACGTCAAACTTATAACACCTTGTCGTTTTTGCGTCGGGGGTTAAACACTTATAACACCCCGTCGTTTTTGCGTCAGGGGATAAAAACTTATAACACCCCGTCGTTTTTGCGTCGGGGGTTAAAAACTTATAACCCCCCGTCATTTTTGCGTCGGGGGTTAAAAACTTATAACACCCCGTCGTTTGGATCATTCCCACTAGTTCCCCTTTTAGTTCCCTAGTGGATCTAGTAGGAACTTTTTTCTCAGTAGTTCCCCTTTTTTGAAAAGGGGATCTAGTGGGAATGATCACTTCTCAGTAGTTCCCCCTTTTTGGAACGAAGTTCCTTATCGCGCGTTATGAGGGGGAGAAGGGAGGGGGAGGGTGAAGGGGAGGGGAAGGGTGAAGGGGAGGGGAAGGGGGAGAAAGGAAGGGAGGGGGAGGGGGAGGATGGAGGGGGAAAGTGGAGGGGGAAGGGGTAAGGGAAGGGAAGGGGGAAGGGGAGGGGGAAAGGGAGGGCGAAGGGGGAAGTGGAGGGGGAAGGGTAGGGGCGAAGGGGGAAGTGGAGGGGGAAGGGAGAGGGAGGGGTGGGTATAGGGGGAGAAGGGAGGGGGAAGGGGAGGGGGTAGGGGGAGAAGGGAGGGGGAAGGGGGGGAGGTGGAAGGGGAGAAGGGGAGGGTGAGGGGGGAGAAGGGTCGGGGGGAGGGGGAGAAGGGTCGGGGGGAGGGGGAGAAGGGACGGTGGGTGGAGGAAGGGAGAAGGGAGGGGAAAGGGGAGGGAGGAAGGGGAGGAGGGAAAGGGAGGGGGAGAAGGGAGGGGTGGGGGAGGAAGGGAGGGGGGAGGGGGAAGTGTAGGGGAGGTGGAAGGGGGAGAAGGGGGGGAAGGGGGAGAAGGCAGGGGGAGGGATGATGGGGGAGGAGGAGAAGGGAGGGGGTTACATATTTTGAAAGCGCTGCGTTGAGGTTTTTTTTTTAATTTTTAATTTAAAACACTTGTTGCTATAGTAAGCTAGCTGTGCGGCGTGCGCATGTTTCTCTGTCTGTCTCTCTCTCTTATAGAAAGCAAGCCAGATATTTTCATTTCTATTTCGCATTGAACAGTGTGGTGTCGCGACGATTATTTTTGTTGAGTGTATACAGGTTTTTTGTAAATAATAAATCGTGTAAATCGTGGGAACTTCGTTCCATCCTGGTGTCCCTTGACACCTCTCAAGTTTTTTAACAATGTATGTGTTCTCCTATCTACTACAATATGTATCAGATAAATAAATACTCGTATTTGTACATCGAGTACCAGGACACCATGAACATGGAGATCTATTTATTATTATACTAGCTGCGACCCGCACTGTTACCCGCGGCACAGTTATTGCCGATAAAACTTGATTATAATAATTTTGGCCAAGTGGGGTTACGGCGTAGATTTTGGCCAAGTGTGATAACGGCGAAGATTTTTGCCAAGTGGGGTCGATGGCGAAGATAAGTACATGATAAGTACGCTGTCATGGAAGAGACTTTCTGAGATATTGACATATCAAGTTTGACAGCTGTCATCTGAAGTTAGAAGTAGATTTCCTCAAGATCTTTCATTTCTTCCATGACAGCGTACTTATCATGTACTTATCTTCGCCATCGACCCTTATTGGCAAAAATCTTCGCCGTTATCACACTTGGCCAAAATCTACGCCGTAACCCCACTTGGCCAAAATTATTATAATCAAGTCTTATCGGCAATAACTGTGCCGCGGGTAACAGCGTGGGTCGCAGCTAGTATAATAATAAAAAACTTGAGAGGTGTCAAGAGACACCCGGATGGAACGAAGTTCCCACGATTTACACGATTTATTATTTACAAAAAACCTGTATACACTCAAAATAATCGTCGCGACACCACACTGTTCAATGCGAAATAGAAATGAAAATATCTGGCTAGCTTTCTATAAGAGAGAGAGAGACAGAGAAACATGCGCACGCCGTACAGCTAGCTTACTATAGCAACAAGTGAATTAAATTAAAAATTTAAAAACAACCCCCAACGCAGCGCTTTCAAAATATGTAATTAGCGGTTTTTTGGTGGCGGCCATCTTAAATTTTAAATTTATCATAGTGCGTTGTATTCTACTAGTTAAGCCCCCCCATCCCTCATTCCCCTCCCCCTCAAATCCCCCCCATCATCCCCCATCCGCCCTCATCCCTCCTATTCCCCCCTTCATCCCCATCCCCCTCCCCTTCCCTCACCCCTCCCCTTTCCCATCCCCTTACCCTCCCCTCCCCCTTCTCCCCTCCCATTCCCTCCCATCTCCTCCCCTTCACCCTCCAATTCCCCCTCTCCCTTCCCCCTCCCCTTCCCCCTCACCATCCCTCCTCCCCTCTCCCTTTCCACTCCCCTTTCCTCTTCCCCCTCCCACTTCCCCCTTCCCCCTCCCTCTTCCCCCTTCCACTTTACCCCTCCCCACCCTTCCCCCTGCCCCCCTCACTCCCCCCTTCCCCCTCACCTCCCTCCCTGCCCCTACCCCTTCCCCGCTCTTCCCCCTGCCCCCTCCCCTCCCCCTCCCCCCTTTTCAAAAAAGGGGAACTACTGAGAAAAGAAGTTCCCACTAGATCCACTAGGGAACTAAAAGGGAATGATCCGTCGTTTTTGCGTCGGGGGTTAAACACTTATAACACCCCGTCGTTTTTGCGTCGGGGGTTAAAAACTTATAACTTCCCGTAATTTTTGCGTCGGGGGTTAAAAACTTATAACACCCCGTCGTTTTTGCGTCGGGGGTTAAAAACTTATAACACTCCGTCGTTTTTGCGTCGGGGGTTAAAACTTTAATACCTACATATTGACTTAATGATTTCAACAAATAACTTGCATTGCATAGAATCAAGACATTTTATTCCAAGCGACTACATGTTATATTACTCGGCCGCGTAAGTGATGCATTGGTGTGCGTCGCGCTCAGCTAATATACCTAAACTTGAGCGGGCTTCCCTCACTATAAATCCTCTTAAGTAGGATGCTATCGCTCTAGGCAATTTCTTACAGACAAACTGGCTGTTTCATTACTACCTTATTAGACCCCTATAGGCCTAATTTCCGATCAGCAGGGCTATTCACTTATCGGTTTGGGAACTGAACCGAATACCGAATTGTCAAAAATGTATGAAATGACGTGACATGACATATCAAGTTGTATCTACATTATACGTCATTTCATACATTTTTGACAATTCGGTATTCGGTTCGGTTCTTTCACGGATAAGTGAATAACCCTGCTGACGTGTGTGGCAGTTGTCCCCCATTTTTTAAAAAGCTTATTCCGTCTTCACGTTTCCACTATCCTTAAGGGACAAAGAATACCGGCCAACTGATCACGTACATCATAAAAATATTTTTTATCGAGTTTCATACACTAATAAAATAGCTAATAACTGACAAATAGTTATAACTTCTCTAAGTTATGACGGCAAACATGTTTACTTAATATTTTATCGTTGAAAGATGAGAAAGTTCTTGTGATCATTCCATATTATTTGCTGCTGGTATTTACTCGTAGCTTTATATATAGAAATTTTTAAAAATCTTTTTAAAAACAAGCTTTTATTATTATTATCATCTAGCACCAAAGTACTCGCCAAGACGAATAATGAGAATCAAACCCAAACTCGATGGGGTTACGTCGTATTGATTACGAAGTTCCTATGGCCACCTTCCAGCTCCGTCATCAGATCAGCTCGATGTCATAATAATATTGCATTGTCATCCGATTTATGAATGCAGACAGACAGAGAACAGACAAGTGAAAGTAAATAAAAGCTTGTAAATAAAATAGAGTTGATACGGAACGAATGAGCTTATAGACTGTTGTTGACTACGAAAACAACTTTTATATGCTGGTTATGGTAATTTTAGAATTAAACAAAAACATTTCAAATAAAAATATTGGTCCAAATATAAAATAGAAAAGAAAAACAGGCATTAGTAGTTTGGCTCATCTCGTTCATCTTCTTGTTATACAAAACTTCTTCTTGCAATATACAGAAAAAAAACAGAAAGGCATAAAAAAAAAGTGTTCTGTGGCAACAAAGATTAAAACATCTAATTACCAAGTGATGTTTACGGTAGAGTTTGCATATTTTATGCCTCTAATGTGTAGCGTCCGAGTCAATATCCGCAGTCTAAGGTCATTGTACTCACTTTTACAGTTTATCCAGTTTTGAAATGCACTTGTCCGTCACATCGAATGATCACAACGTTTATTAGAAGGAATGCATATTAATAGTGGATTATCTTTTTTTTTTACAAAGATCTAAGATGACGTGCAAGACGCTCTCCGAAGGTAAAAGATAACGCTGTCCATAATTAGTACAGTGCTACCAGGTAATTAACAAAGGTAAAATTCTGGGTACACTGCGCCAATGCTTCTTACTTGGGAGTCATAAGATGTTAAGACTCTTTAGACCAGTAATTTCACTTATAGGTACAGTGCCCTCCTACCGAAGCACAGCAATGTTTGCACATCACTGCTCCGACGGTAGAATAAAACTGGCACTGTTGGGGTACCCATCTAGTCGACCTCCTGCAAAGGAAGTCTACCCGCGGTAAAATCTTAATCAATGTTACAACCATAATTTCCATAATACATAACAATAATAGAATGCATAAATTACATGTAAAACATTCTCCCTTTTATCAGCACACAATCTGAAAGTCCATAAAACTTTTCTTTTTAGCATTTCTTCTTTTGTAAGAATGTTCAACGTCACATATCTTTGTATTTATTAGCTTTTTCCTTTCACTTTTCTAAATAATGATTAGCGAGATGGGTCTAATGGGTTAGCAATGAGTAAGCAAGAGAGTATTGTTTAGTCTTTTCGGAAATTGACAGTTTCATTGGTGTCAACGAAGTAAAAATACGAGCTAGACGCTCTCCTGATGGTAAGAGATAACGGTGCCCATAATTAGTACAGTGCTACCCAGGATTTTACGAAGGTAAAATTCTGGATGTACTGCGTCAACGCTTCTGACTTATGAGTCATAAGATGTTAAGACTCCTCAGCACAGTAATTTCACTAGCTACAGTGCCCTTCTACCGAAGCACAGTAATGTTTGCACATCACCGCTCATGCGGTAGAATAACTAACACTGTTGGTGGACCCACCTAGTCGACCTCCTGCAGAGCAAGTCTGCCGCGGTAAATTTTTCTGAAAGGCCCTTGACGATTAGAGATTTTGCATTTATTGGGGTGGGGTCATCGTTTTATTGTAGCGTTTTTAACCCAATAATTGTACGTTCACATGTAATCCGGAAGTTCAAATCTCAGTAATATGAGGCAAGTTTTTCGCCTAGACCCTATTACAGTGTGTTGTGTTGGTTAAAAGTTGTTGATATTATGTAGCAGTTATTATTTTTTTGGAGATAATCCTGCTGCACAAGCCAGCGTGGAAGTCAACTATAGTATACATATATTATTATAAAAAACACAAAAAAACCCTACAGTGTTTGGGAACGCGCGTACAACTGTGATGTGTGGGTGATTGTGATTTGCTACTAGCAATTTATTATCAATAATTGATTTATTTATATATTACCCATGCGGTATAACTGCTGGGAATAAGTCTTGGCCAAGTCCCATTTAAGTTAGAACGTGCATTACATAATATGCTATAAATAAATATGTAGAGGTACATATTATGTCATATAGCTCATAGTTTATTTTAAAGTTACTCTAGATGTGAGATATAAAAAAAATGATGTTGCATAATTTGAATTCAATTAAAAATCAACAGTAGATGAGTCACTTTGACATTAACATCATTGTACCCCGTGTTGGTTTTTGGGTATGAATGTCAAAACCGCAAGTAAAACCAATGGATATAACCAGTATTCCACGCTATAATTTTTGGTAAGTAAATCCCCAGATTCAAAGGACTATCCGGAATTAGATTGGCTCGCTTTTAAGCCGATTTAACGACAGAACCCCTAACAAAGCCCCGCCACAAGCTTGTTGCTTGTAATCCAATAAACTTACTGACAAACATGGTAAGTGCTGCAAATTATAAAAGCAACTAGATTACTCTCGCGGCTATGTCATGTAGAAATCATTTGTTATAGGCTACAAGTGAATTAAATTAAAAATTTAAAAAACCCCCAACGCAATACGTAATTCACAATTTTTTTGATGGCGGCCATCTTGGATTTTAAATTTTATATAGTGAGCTGTATTCTAATCGTTAAGCCCTTTCATTTGATACCCATATTAAGGGGGTCGTGGAAGAAAAAAGTAAACCGCCATTTTGTAGCGGCGGCCATCTTGGACCGATTTCCACCAAACATGGCTAAGAACACTCTCGACTAACTCTACTTTCAAACAAAAAAAAACAAAATCAAAGTCCGTTCATCCGTTTGGGAGCTACGATGCCACAGACAGACACATACACACACACACACACACACACAGACAGACAGACAGACACGTCAAACTTATAACACCCCGTCGTTTTTGCGTCGGGGGTTAAAAATAGAGATAGAGAGAAAAGAATAAAGAGAATATAATAGTGGGAATAAGCGTGACGACAAAAAATAAAAATTTGTCCATAATGTGGATTATTAAACAAGTGAAATTTTAAAAATACTTTTTAAAAACAAGCTTTAATTATCATTACCATCTTGCATCATATAGTACTCGTCAAGACGAATCAAATGAGCCCAAACTCGATGGGGTTGCGTTGTTAAATGACAGAGTTCCTATAGCCACCTTCCAGCTCCATCATCAGATCAGCTCCATGACATAATAATATTGCATTGTCATCCGATTTACACACGCATGCAAATTTTCAGCTCAATTGGAAACCGGGAAGTGAGTCAAATCAAACTTGCAAGATTTGATTACAGACAGACAGACAGACAGACAGACAGACAGACAGACAACAGACAAGTGAAAGTAATATAAAGCTTGTAAAAAAAAGCTGGATACGGATTTTTTTTCACAAATAAATACGTATCAAATATTTTTTTTCAATTCAATTCTTTATTTGCCATTATTTAAATTACGGAATTATATTTAAAAAAAATTAACCTTGTCGTCTATAACACCACAAATTTACAGAAAAACTTAAAACAAAAACACATTTTTGTAATTTAAACTTAACTAGGATTTTGAAAACTATATTTTCTTATATATTTTTATTTTATATTTTTTCTATTCTAAATTGTTTAACTTAATTTAAAAAGCATTTCGCCCGAATAAATCGTCTAAAATTGACTTATCCCAACAAGTACAAATTGTGACTTTTCTAAGAAAATCGGCTTTTCCGGGCTAAGAAACATGACAAATACGATTATAATGGTTTACAAGCCAAAGTAATTTTCAGTTTATTTTATTAAATGTTTTGGATAACTTTAAAATAATAAGTTATAGCATTTTATGTTGAAGCTTCCGTACTGTTGCAGTATTTAGTTTTTAAATGGTATAACCACAGTAAAGCGATATACAGCAATGTGACTCCCTAGAAGCGGTTGAACTCAAGCTCAATTTGCAACGATTTGGTAGGCAGCAAGGTGCCGTGCACACTATACCTAGAAGGCGGGATAAATACCACCCTGGCTTCACTGAACATCATTTTTTTTTTTTTTTTTATGTGATGATTAGAAGACGAGCAAGACGCTCTCCTGATGATAAGAGATAACGGCTGCCCATAATCAGTACAGTGCTACCTAGGATTTCACAATTATGTGAAATTCTAGGAGCACTGCACCAACGCTTCTTACTCAAGAGTCATAAGATCTTAAGACTCTTTAGCCCAGTAATTACACTAGCTACAGTGCCCTCATGCCGGAACACGGTCACAATGACCGCTTGGCGGACACGGTTTTATCCAGTGGGTGGTAACTAGCCACGACCGAAGCCTACCACCTGTGTAGTGAGGAAAAACCTCACATAACTAATAATTATTAAAGTACTTCTTTCTATTTTTTTTGGCGACCTCTGTGGCGCGGTGGGTTAATACCCGCTTGCAACGCAGAAGGTTGCGGGTTCGATTCCCGCATGAGGCAAATATTTGTGTGATCCACAGGTATTCGTTTCTGGTCTGGGTGGTTTTCAATATCTATTATAAGTATGCATTTACAAAATAAAAGTATATAAGTATTATATCCGTTATCCTAATCATCATAATACAAGCATTAAGTTGCTTAGTATGGGGTTAGGTGGCGCTGTGTGAGTTGTCCTGAAATATTTATTTATTTATTCTATATCGCGACTTTATTATTCTTTACATATTATCAAGTATATAAGCGCTCCTAAACATAATATTCAAGGTTAGTTTTTTACTATTTACTTTACTAAGAGGAAAAATACATAAAAACGAACCAACAAAACTAAAAAGGTATGTTATTTGTCTAATTAAAAACGACCTTCCGGAACCTAACCGGTGACATAAATTAACTTTCTCTGACCTAAATCAATGCCAAAATTCGATGGTTTTACCTCAAACTTCGGACCATATTAAATATTTATTCTAAACCAGACCCAGACCTCATGTTAAAGTGGAAACCCGTTTTTGATGACCCACTGTAATAAATTATTGAATTCAATGAATACTCATCGGAGAAAGTTTAAAAAGAGACGAGTAATGCAAATATTGGCAAATCAGATTCTGATTAGTCATTAAAATCATCATTATATGTAGGTTTTTAACCAATGAAAAAATAAAAATGATTTGTAACTGTGAGTTTTGAATCATTTTTATGTACGTATTAGGGACCTACCCCTGCTTTGCTCATGTTTATGCATTGCAAACCCTCCTTTTGAGTCACTCTATGTATTGCTGAAAACTGCATTAAAATCCGTTCAAAAATCTAAGTGAACAGACAGCGGTGCGACTTTATTTTATACACGAAGGTATCTACTATTTTAAACGTGTGCCTATTATACCTATAACAGGCACTTTGGAACCGATTTGGATTTATCGTGAATTTTGATGGAATTGTGTTGATTGTTTCAAAGAATACTTTCTAAGTGGTCCCATCGCTTTACCTGTAAAAATACGGACCTCAGAAAAATACAAATATCTCGAGGTAGACCAACAGTCGAATGGAATAGCTATTGACATAATAATATAATATTTATTCTCAGCGAGTAACACAGGCTTAAAACAGTATTGTAATTTTTTGATGATTCAGTTAGAATTTGGTTGTGAATAATGCCATTGCACCATGGCCGTAGCCAGGGATCAAAAATCAGAATAAAAAATCTGGCTTCGCCCGTGCCCTGTATCTAAATTCACCACCAAGTCGTCAACTTATCGCCATCGTCCATTGTCAAATTATACCTCAATTATTAAAAAAAAAATTTGAAAAACCCTAAGTACATACGAATTACGTCTAAAATGCGATTAGAATAATACGTAAAAAGCTCTAAAGTGGCGTTCTTTTAAAAGCCCGTATTACTAGCTTTCGTATTGAGTCACACCCATGTCACACCATTACTCGTTGAGATATTTTTATCTACCTGAACTCCGCGTAACTCGATAAGAATGAAAATTCTTATCGGGTCACTTTGTTACTCGATGCGAATTTTTTTCTCAAGTAGTCACAGTGTTAAAGGATTTGGTGTGACTCGATGAGAACATACCGCGTATTTCAACGTAGTAATAATGGTTATTTTACTACTCTACATTACCTAGTTAGGTCACGTAGGTAAGAGAGCCGTCGATTTTGGCGGTGCGTTTTATGTGCTTGGGAACTAGGCCGACATCATTTGGGTTTTAAAATGAGATACAATTTTTTTTTTGTTCTCTATAAATAATTTCGCGTCACATTGTTTGTTATGGAAATCCTTTGAACCGATATATTTTTGTGTGACTTAAGCATGTCATAAAATAGGTCTTAAATAACCCATGCCGAAATAGTTATTTGTTATACAAGAGTGCAAAGTTGCTTTTTTACCGCGTGCTCAGTTTGTATGACCGAGCTAGCGCGGGATTCTAAAATTAAATCACGAGCGTAGCGAGTGATTTATTAATTAGAATCCTGAGCGTTAGCGAGGGAATCAAAAGAGCACAAGGTCAAAAATCTTTGCACTCGAGTGTGACACATAATTTTTCATCCCCCCTCAGCGAGGAAATAACTCAATGCTAAAAGTTTTTTTTAATTATTCTCACCATGGTTATTATTATTTATTAATTTATTCTGACCATGGATACAAGTCCTTCAGTCGAAATCTTTATAATTTTAAGTTCATTGTTTATTCGATAAAGAGTGGGCGTTTATCGAATCACATCAATTCATTTTGTGACGATTCTTGAAAATAGCAGACTGTTGAACTTTTTTCCATTCTTCGACAGTAAATCACATTCACAAACACTCAACGTTTATTAAACCCACTATTAATACGCGTTTAGCACTTATTGCAAAATTATTATCCAAGAAAGCAAAAAATTTCATCCGCTTTTCAAAAGCGCGGCAAAATGAATGAATATTCTCACCATGGATGCGCACAGTGTTGCCAGTGCACTATCTTCAAAAATAACCAGTATTCAATTTTAATTTACGTAGGTACGCTTACTAAGAGTCCTTTTCACGAAATAGGTCCCACGGAATTTAGCGGAACTAATTTTTTATTCTATTATTATTGGACTTCATATTTTAAATCATTTTTATTTGTTACATAAAATAAATACCTTTTTGATTAAGAAATTAAATATGAGAAATTATGAGGCGTTAAAAAGGTAAAGGTATTTAAACTTTTAAAATGTGCAATAGTGGCGTCCCGCAAAAAGGTTTCCTTTCGTGAAAAGCACTCTACCTATTCGTTTTAGTGATTATTTTCTCATTTTCAGTTTATTACAGTGAGAAATCGTTAATAAAAAAGTTACTAAAAAGTAATACTTAGAAAAAATCTTGCTACTAACTAGATAAAGTTATAAAAAATTGGCTAATTCTATTAACTCTGCTAAATTAACTCAACTATTATTTACTATTACAGTACTATATAATTCATTAAAAACATTATTGCCTCGAAATGTAACTTATATCTAAACAACTAACGTAAATATAGTTCAAAAGAAACGTAATATGTTACAAAAGTAACTTACTGGCAAGGCTGATGGTGCGCCCAAAGCAAATTAAAAAAAAAAGTTTACTAAAGAGGTTCTTACTCCGAGTTTTTAACAAATTTAAAAAAAGTTGTACGCTTATTTCGGTACCATAGAGGTGGAAGTAAATAGGTTTAATTATGTTTTTGTCTCTAGAGGGTAAAGTAAGTTTGAATTTCTCTAGAGGAAAATATAGACTTTTCCAGTCAGATATCGATGAGTAAAACTACACTTTCCGAGATAGTGGGATGAAAATTATATTAATAAGTATCTATTTGTATGTAAACTAGATTTTTATATAATACTAGCTGCGCCCAGCGGTTTTACCCGCTGTACTTATAGCCTATGTGTTATTCCAGGATCTAAGCTACCTCTATACCAAATTTCAGCTCAATCGGTCCACCCGTTTAGGCGTGAAAGAGTAACAAATATACATCCAGACATCCATTCTTACAAACTTTCACGTTTATAATATTAGTAAGATTCGTTTTTTTCATATTATTATACTCATGATAAAATAAAATAAAAGAAAAAAAAATATTTCAGGACATATCACACAGCGCCACCTAACCCCAAGCTAAGCAACTTAATACTTGTGTTATGGTGGTTTGGATAACGGATATAATACTTATATTATACTTTTTCTTTTGTAAATACATACTTATAATAGATACAGAGAGCCACCCAGACCAGAAACAAATAACTGTGGATCACACAAACATTTGTCCCATGCGGGAATCGAACCCGCAACCTTCTGCGTTGCAGGCGGGTGTTAGCCCACCGCGCCACAGCGGTCGTCATTATGATGATGTTTTTTTCTAAATAAAATATCTGCCTAACCCACATATTTTTACGATTCTTTCACTAAAGAAGCTCTATATTCATGAGAAATTTTAATATAAATTTAACGGCTGAGTAGAAAAACCAATCTCAAGACACATTCTAAGAATGTGGCACAAAAAAATTATATGAGCCTTTAGCAAATCCGCTAGCTACAAAATTTTGAGCACAATTTCAGAAAAAAAGTAAACTTAATTTTGTTAACTTTAATATTTTAAAATAAAATGTTTTATTAAGTGGGTCGAATTTTTAGAGCGTAGTTTAATCTGTCTGGTTTAATTATTTTTTATCAGATTAATGTATTTTTTGGCTTTGCTTAACTTAAAAAATAATTTAAATAAAAAATACATTTTAAGGGTATTGTGTGCTATAAAGTTGTGCGTGACCAATTTAATTTGTTTTATGGCTGGTATGCATAAATTTAAATTGTTTTTATTGGGCTTGTAGTAGGTACTAAATGATTTTCCAGCGTGACCGCCATTGCAGTAGTAATTTCAAGGTATCAGTCTCAAATTAAAGGTCAAAATCACATAGTGCAAATATTCGCACAAAGTGCCAAAAAAAAAATTAAAATACCTTATATTTGACATTTCACAAAAAAATGCTTCAAGTGAAATTCTTGATGTCTTAGTTGATTATGTCGTCTTAAAACCAAAACATTAAAATCACTTTTTATAAAAAAAAACGGTATTTAAAAGCGCTCATTAAAAAAGAAAATTATAATATTGTTTTTCCATTTCCGGTAAAAAATTACCGCGAAAATTATACTGTTGAGTTTTTAAATGAAAACGGTTTCGCAAGATTTTAATATTCAGCCGGAGTCCCGGCAAATGGTTGCCGACAAAAACATTAGGACCTCAAAGTTCTAAATTGCAGTTTTAGTCGAAAAGATTAATTATTACCCTCCTTATCTGCCCTTTGTTTCAAACTTTTTTGTTTAATTATAGGGAAGAATTTCCATCGCTCGTAATTAGGGTAACTTTTTGATGAAAAAATCATGACTTTGTCGACATGACTTTTAATGATAATTTCAATTAATCTTTAACGAAAATTCTTGAAGCGCATTGAGCGTGTTCATCAAAGTTTCTTTTGTTTATTTATTTGTTTGCTATTTTTATTAGACAATAATGTGGAAAAAGCAAGTTAAGAAAGGCCGAAAGAAGATTTGACGGATGATCTCGTAGAGTAGAATGGAGGAGGAAAACGAGTTGTGTCGCGTTTTTATTTCATCGTAACCAAAAATAAGTATGATAAACCATTTGACACAGCCAGTATCAAGTACTATTTTGATAATAAATAATTTCTTTGACCCAGGAAAAATGCCGCCACCACGCCGGAAGGCGCAGGGCGGTACTTGGGACTCCCCCGCCGAAGATGGGCGCGGCGGGGATATCCACTAAAAAACCTGGGGGTGTTCCTGCAACGGGGACGCCGAAGCACTAGTTCGCGGCCCGACGGCGTGCCACATCTAGGCTAACCTAAAAAAAAAAGAAAAAAAAGAACTTGGGCAGGTTTCCAATACCTTGAGCAAAGTAAATCGTAAAGCTAACCACGTAGCGTCAAATGGTTGATTACTGTCGGACCGTTTACCGTGGAGTGAAGTGACACGGAAACGTTGTGGTTAACTTATGGACGCCCGCGCGGTTACTGAACCTGATGTTTTTTTATTCATTACTAGCTACGCCCAGCGGTTTTACCAGCTGTACTGTATGTAGCCTATGTGTTATTCCGATCGGACAACCGTTTAGGCGTGAAAGTGTAACAAACAAACAACCAGTGGGGCTATTCACTTATCGGTTAAGGAACCGAACCGAATACCGAATTGTCAAAAATGTATGAAATGACGTGACATGACATGTCAAGTTGTATCTACGTAATATGTCATTTCATAAATTTTTGACAATTCGGTATTCGGTTCGGTTCCCTAACCGATAAGTGAATAGCCCTGCAGATATCCGTACATTCTTACAAACTTTCACGTTTATAATATTAGAAAGACGGCCATAGATAAATAAATAAAATAAAATAATAATTGGGGTTTATACTCCAACAGAACAGGTAACCCTACCTACACTGACAGTGTCAAATCACAATTATAGTCAACCTATATGTTGCAGTTTCAGGTCGCCGAGATTACTACAGGGCCTGCAACAAGACCTAACGACTGCCTCCTACATATCTTATAGGAAACAGCCGGGACCCACAGCAGATAGTAGCAGATAGCAGGCTAAACTAGAAGGCGGGATAAATCCCTCCCTCCCGTATCTATATGTACCTTTATTTCCAAATTCAACTTCATGACCATTACTTAATTACTAGCTGCGACCAGTTCAAAAAGTTTCCCGCTGTACTTGTATCCTAAGTGTTATTCAAGGGTCTAAGCTATCGCTATACAAAATTTCAGCTCAATCGGCCCACCCGTTTAGGCGTGAAAGAGTAACAAACAAACATCCAATCATTCTTACATAATTTCACGTTTATAATATTAATAAGAGATTACTTTTAACACATTTCATGTTATAATGGCATCAAAGATCATTCACCGAAGTCAAGGCCACTCGAACTAGTTCAACGTTCCCCAAACTGTAATTCTGCCACTCCAGAGGTTCCCAAACTGCCAATAGACGTCACCTAAGCTATCGACGACAGCGTGATCCTCGGCAATAGTTTTACCACTTTACTATCTCCCTCGGGCCGTAAACCAACAATTCCATGGCATTTATTGCGAGCCCCATAATCCCCGTGAAAGCAGATGTATAGATAACAAATCATCATGGATGCCGCGAGTTAAGATGGATACGTTTTTTTTATGTAGTGACAAAAATAGAGAAAGGAATGCTTAGATGGTTTGGACATGTAGAGAGAATGGATGAAAGGCGATTGACGAAAGATAAAATATATGTAAATGGTCAAGCCGTAATTGGTCGACCTAGGCGTACTTTTCTTGACCAAATAAATGTCGCTCTAAGGAAAGGCCAGGTCAAGAGTACAAAGAACCGGCGAGCGTGTATGAAGAATGTGATATAAGTTGAGGAAGCCAAAGAGGTGTCTCAGGATCGTACTAAGTGGAGGGTGCCTACCCCAACGGGAACCAGGCGTGATTATTATAATATGAATGTATTTACTAATGTAAGCTATTGCATAGCTTCTATCGCGGGCCTTGAGCGTGGGGACCGAATCCAGAAATTCCGTAACGAAAAAAACCTAACACCCTCCACTCCGACCAGCACAGCGGTGATACTATAATTACATAAATTGATAAAAAATGCTATGCAATAGCTTTACCGCGGCAGTCTCCGAGTGCCACACGTCTTTTTTTTACACATATTATAGGTTAGCCTTCGACCGTTCACGTGTGATATTAGGTGACGATGCGGCCGTAGATGGTAGCATACTAAACCTAGAAGGCGGGATAAATCCCTCCCTGGCTTAAACATCATGCTGGAACACGGTAATAATGAACCCTTGGCGATACAGTCTTGTCCATGGATAGTTCGAAGTCGATTTGTTTTAATTGACTTGCTCCGTTGTCCGTCCGTCTGATAATAAAAAAGACACCTGAACCTGTGTAACTTAAACATTTTAATATATTTACGTCTAATGTAATGTAATCGAATCCCAACTAGCAGAACAAGCTTATATAAGGATCTTCAAGACTATTTAACGTTCTTATAACAGAGCATGTCTCATCACAGAGCATTTTTTTTCTTATATTTTTGTTGAAAGACTACTTTGCTAGTTAAGTAGACAAATATATTATTAGTCTTTTCAATATTGTCACACTATAGCAAGCTATAGATAGCAGCTATATACTCTATACTATAAGCTTTTACCCATTTAAGGGCATTACTTCCGCACAGCTAAATATCCATGTATCATAATCATTGTAGGTAGTGAAATATTGATAGTGATAAGTGCTGCTTTTTTCTCCTTTTAAGAATATTTTGAAGACTTGGGTTTTTACATACCTCACTGATCTATGTATTTACAATTCGATGATAAAAAAATCACAACAAAACAAGAAATCGCACTAATATTATGTATGAATAGCTACACCTTGACTAGATTTTCTACTATTATTATTACAGATACAGTCAAGATCATCGACACGCTTCGTTTCATAAAATAGGCTCATTTAAGGCATCTCTCCAGATATGTTATCAATGCATCTACCAATGTAATGGGAATTTAATGTCACAGAAAATAATGACTTCATTTTATGATAAGGAACGGACAATCAACATTGGATCGTTTTTTTATATGCGGAAAATTATTTCCACGTACACGTAGTGCATATGCAGTGGGATAATTAGTTGCCACTTCTTGATATTAATGTCTTTTCTGTTACAAGAATAGTAACAAGAATGAATAAAATCAGAAATAAGTATGTGAGAGGAAGCCTGAAAGTTGCACCAGTGACAGAGAAATTAAAGAGTGGGAGATTGTCCTGATATTTTTTTTTTATTAATAGTTCCACAAAACTGGTACATTTAATTACTTAAGATTAACTAAGATACACATAAAAATAAGGTATATAAATGCCCTTCTAGATGTGGACACCGCATGCATATAAGAATACGCTAATGTTACAAATAGAAAATACAAACTATACAAAAAAGAAGTATTGACAAGTTCAATCGATCAATTATCATTTAGTTAAAGTGGCGCTGATATGGACATATTTTGCGGAGGGATGAAAATCATGGTACCAAAAAGTCCATGAATATGGTGATAAGTGGTAATCCGGGAAGGGGACGCCCGAAAAAGGTTTGGATGAACTGTGTAAAAGAGGATATGCGTGCTAGAGGAGTAGATGATGATATTTATGACGGATGCTAGAGCAGAATGGAGGAGAAAACGTGTTGTGCCGACCCTACCTAGTGTGGGATAAGGGCAGGAAGATGATGATGTATGAACTCTGTGTACTCTTACATCGGCAATTAACAATTATATATTATTCTTATCTTATTAATATTATAAAGGCGAAAGTTTGTGTGTATGTGTGTGAGTGTGTGAGTGTGTGAGTGTGTGAGTGTGTGTGTGTGTATGTTTGTTACTTCTTCACGCTTAAACGGATGAACCGATTGACTTAAAATTTGGTATGAAGATAGCTGAGACTCTGGAATAACACATAGGCTACTTTTTATCCTGATAAATGAAACAGTTTCTGTAAAAAAACCAATATATTAAAAAAAGTGACAGTTCTGAAATTTGACAATTAATTGTCATTTTGACATTTTCGATTTTCAATTGTTTTTTAATAATTTGACAATTAATTGTCATTTTGACGTATTCGATTGTCAATTTTTTTTTTGAGAAATTTGACATTCGATTTTCAATTATTTTTTTTGATAAATTTGACAAATGAGATTTTTAATTTTTTTTGGAGAAATTTGACATTTTCAATTTTCAATTTTTTTTGCGAAATTTGACATTCGATTTTGAATTTTTTTTCGAGAAATTTGACATATTCGATTTTTTATTTTTATCAAATGGGCTTACTATGGCTGCTTAATTTGTGGTTTATAAAATGGGCTTACTATGAGTGCTTCATTTGTGGTTTATAAAATGGGCTTACTATAAGTGCTTCATTTGTGGTTTATAAAATGGGCTTACTATGAGTGCTTCATTTGTGGTTTATCAAATGGGCTTAGTATAAGTGCTTCATTTGTGGTTTATCAAATGGGCTTACTATGGGTGCTTCATTTGAAAACTTAAGGGAGTTACTATGAGTGCTTCATTTGTGGTTTATCAAATGGGCTTACTATGAGTGCTTCATTTGTGGTTTATCAAATGGGCTTACTATGGGTGGTTAATTTGAAAACTAAATGGGCTTACTATAAGTGCTTCATTTGTGGTTTATCAAATGGGCTTACTATGAGTGCTTCATTTGAAAACTAAATGGGCTTACTATGAGTGCTTCATTTGTGGTTTATCAAATGGGCTTACTATGGGTGCTTCATTTGTGGTTTATAAAATGGGCTTACCATGAGTGCTCCATTTGTGGTTTATTAAATGGGCTTACTATGAGTGCTTCATTTGTGGTTTATCAAATGGGCTTACTATGGGTGCTTCATTTGAAAACTAAATGGGCTTACTATGAGTGCTTCATTGTTTATCAAATGGGCTTACTATGAGTGCTTCATTTGTGGTTTATCAAATGGGCTTAATATGGGTGCTTCATTTGAAAACTAAATGGGCTTAATATGAGTGCTTGATTTGTTGTTTATTAAATGGGCTTACTATGAGTGCTTCATTTGAAAACTAAATGGGCTTACTATGAGTGCTTCATTTGTGGTTTATCAAATGGGCTTACTATGGCTGCTTCATTTGTGGTTTATCAAATGGGCTTACTATGAGTGCTTCATTTGTGGTTTATCAAATGGGCTTACTATGGGTGCTTCATTTGAAAACTAAATGGGCTTACTATAAGTGCTTCATTTGTGGTTTATCAAATGGGCTTACTATGGGTGCTTCATTTGAAAACTAAATGGGCTTACTATGAGTGCTTCATTTGTGGTTTATCAAATGGGCTTACTATGGCTGCTTCATTTGTGGTTTATCAAATGGGCTTACTATGGCTGCTTCATTTGTGGTTTATAAAATGGGCTTACTATGAGTGCTCCATTTGTGGTTTATCAAATGGGCTTACTATGAGTGCTTCATTTGTGGTTTATCAAATGGGCTTACTATGGGTGCTTCATTTGAAAACTAAATGGGCTTACTATGAGTGCTTCATTTGTTGTTTATCAAATGGGCTTACTATGAGTGCTTCATTTGAAAACTAAATGGGCTTACAATGAGTGCTTCATTTGTAATTTATCAAATGGGCTTACTATGGGTGCTTCATTTGAAAACTAAATGGGCTTACTATGAGTGCTTCATTTGTGGTTTATCAAATGGGCTTACTATGGCTGCTTCATTTGTGGTTTATAAAATGGGCTTACTATGAGTGCTTCATTTGTGGTTTATCAAATGGGCTTAGTATAAGTGCTTCATTTGTGGTTTATCAAATGGGCTTACTATGGGTGCTTCATTTGAAAACTTAAGGGACTTACTATGAGTGCTTCATTTGTGGTTTATCAAATGGGCTTACTATGAGTGCTTCATTTGTGGTTTATCAAATGGGCTTACTATGGGTGGTTAATTTGAAAACTAAATGGGCTTACTATGAGTGCTTCATTTGTTGTTTATAAAATGGGCTTACTATGAGTGCTTCATTTGAAAACTAAATGGGCTTACAATGAGTGCTTCATTTGTGGTTTATCAAATGGGCTTACTATGGGTGCTTCATTTGAAAACTAAATGGGCTTACTATGAGTGCTTCATTTGTGGTTTATCAAATGGGCTTACTATGGCTGCTTCATTTGTGGTTTATCAAATGGGCTTACTATGGCTGCTTCATTTGTGGTTTATAAAATGGGCTTACTATGAGTGCTCCATTTGTGGTTTATCAAATGGGCTTACTATGAGTGCTTCATTTGTGGTTTATCAAATGGGCTTACTATGGGTGCTTCATTTGAAAACTAAATGGGCTTACTATGAGTGCTTCATTTGAAAACTAAATGGGCTTACAATGAGTGCTTCATTTGTGGTTTATCAAATGGGCTTACTATGGCTGCTTCATTTGTGGTTTATAAAATGGGCTTACTATGAGTGCTCCATTTGTGGTTTATCAAATGGGCTTACTATGAGTGCTTCATTTGTGGTTTATCAAATGGGCTTACGGGTGCTTCATTTGTGGTTTATAAAATGGGCTTACTATGAGTGCTCCATTTGAAAACTAAATGGGCTTACAATGAGTGCTTCATTTGTGGTTTATCAAATGGGCTTACTATGGCTGTTTCATTTGTGGTTTATAAAATGGGCTTACTATGAGTGCTCCATTTGTGGTTTATCAAATGGGCTTACTATGAGTGCTTCATTTGAAAACTAAATGGGCTTACTATAAGTGCTTCATTTGTGGTTTATAAAATGGGCTTACTATGAGTGCTCCATTTGTGGTTTATCAAATGGGCTTACTATGAGTGCTTCATTTGTGGTTTATCAAATGGGCTTACTATGGGTGCTTCATTTGTAATTTATCAAATGGGCTTAGTATGGGTGCTTCATTTGTAATTTATCAAATGGGCTTACTATGGGTGCTTCATTTGAAAACTAAATGGGCTTACTATGAGTGCTTCATTTGTGGTTTATCAAATGGGCTTACTATGGCTGCTTCATTTGTGGTTTATCAAATGGGCTTACTATGGCTGCTTCATTTGTGGTTTATAAAATGGGTTTACTATGAGTGCTCCATTTGTGGTTTATCAAATGGGCTTACTATGAGTGCTTCATTTGTGGTGTATCAAATGGGCTTACTATGGGTGCTTCATTTGAAAACTAAATGGGCTTACTATGATTGCTTCATTTGTTGTTTATCAAATGGGCTTACTATGAGTGCTTCATTTGTGGTTTATCAAATGGGCTTAATATGGGTGCTTCTTTTGAAAACTAAATGGGCTTACTATGGGTGCTTCATTTGTAATTTATCAAATTGGCTTACTAAGGGTGCTTCATTTGTAATTTATCAAATGGGCTTACTATGGGTGCTTCATTTGAAAATTAAATGGGCTTACTATGAGTGCTTCATTTGTGGTTTATCAAATAGGCTTACTATGGCTGCTTCATGTGTGGTGTATCAAATGGGCTCACTATAAGTGCTTCATTTGTGGTTTATCAAATGGGCTTACTATGGCTGCTTCATTTGTGGTTTATAAAATGGGCTTACTATGAGTGCTCCATTTGTGGTTTATAAAATGGGCTTACTATGAGTGCTCCATTTGTGGTTTATCAAATGGGCTTACTATAAGTTCTTCATTTGTGGTTTATAAAATGGGCTTACTATGAGTGCTCCATTTGTGGTTTATCAAATGGGCTTACTATGAGTGCTTCATTTGTGGTTTATCAAATGGGCTTACTATGGGTGCTTCATTTGTAATTTATCAAATGGGCTTACTATGGGTGCTTCATTTGTAATTTATCAAATGGGCTTACTATGGGTGCTTCATTTGAAAACTAAATGGGCTTACTATGAGTGCTTCATTTGTGGTTTATCAAATGGACTTACTATGGCTGCTTCATTTGTGGTTTATAAAATGGGCTTACTATGAGTGTTCCATTTGTGGTTTATCAAATGGGCTTACTATGAGTGCTCCATTTGTGGTTTATCAAATGGGCTTACTATGAGTGCTTCATTTGTGGTTTATCAAATGGGCTTACTATGGGTGCTTCATTTGAAAAGTTAACGGACTTACTATGAGTGCTTCATTTGTGGTTTATCAAATGGGCTTACTATGGGTGCTTCATTTGAAAACTAAATGGGCTTACTATGAGTACTTCATTTGTGGTTTATCAAATGGGCTTACTATGGCTGCTTCATTTGTGGTTTATAAAATGGGCTTACTATGAGTGCTCCATTTGTGCAACTTCACCGAAAACCGAACAGAATAAGAAACCGTTTCACAAAATGAGCAGAACATCTCCTATATGTTTCTGGTATTCAGTATTCAGTATTCTTTATTCATTATAACAATTTACATTGTGTTTGAAATAAAAAATGTTATATAAAGAAGAAACTAACTAGGTAAAAAACACTAAATTTAGAACAATTATTCCGCAAATTAAAATAAAACAATAAAATATCTATTTATAATAATTAATAAATTCATCAATGGAGTAGAAACACCCTTCCAGCAAAATTTTCTTTAATTTTCGTTGAAAAATATTAAGTTTGTCAATTTCTTTCAATTCTACTGGTAATGAATTAAATAACTTCACCGCCTGATAACGCGAACTGGTGTTAAGGTACCTAATGTAGTAAGCTTATATAAGTGAATTTAGTTTTTAAAAGTTAGTTAAAATTAGAGCAATTATATTATAAACAAGTTTTATCAGTAATAACTGTGCCGCGGGTAACACCGCGGGTCGCAGCTAGTGTATAATAAAGAAAACAAAAGCGAGTTTGATGAGGCAATATTTTAAAGGAGCATTTATCGAGTTCGCTTATTCCGATTCAAAGCAAATACATTTCCAATAAAGAAATCATCATCATCATCTCAGCCGCAGGACGTCCACTTCTGAACATAGGCCTCCCCTTAGGACTTCCATATACCGGTTGAAAGTCACCTGCATCCAGCGTCTTCCGGCGACCTTCATAAGGTCGTCTGTCCACTTTGTGGGTGGACGTCCCACGCTGCGTTTGCTAGTCCGTGGTCTCCACTCGAGCACTTTTCGACTCCATCGGCCATCCGCTCTACGCGCTATGTGGTCTGCCCATTGCCACTTCACACGATTTATATTTACCATGATTGTTTTAATTTTCTTGAACTAGTAAGTTTTCGATATCTTTGTTGCTACCACAGATCAGAATGGTTGCTACTGTCTTTTGTAACTGTTGCATACACTGTGGTAGACACTAACTTTGATAGTAAAATAACAACATAGCAAAAGCGGCCATATCACAATGGTTTAAAGATGAAATTCGTCTGTATAATAAATGGTTAAGTATCAAATTTTTACGATACATAACTGCGAAGAATTGTATTTAATGACTCCAAATAGGAATGGACGGCACTAACACATTGTGAGGGCAATTTATTAGTATAGAGCTTTTACCGACAGTTGAAGGAACTCTCATTAATTAAAAACAGATGGACAGACAAACGGACAATGAAGTCTTAGTAATAGGGTTCCATTTTAACCATTTGGGTACGGGAAAGGGGGAATTTAAAATTGATCACTCTTTTTTTACGGTTATTCGTAGACGCGGCTTGAACAGATTTGAAAAAATCTTTTTATTTTAAAAGGAATTATACTCGTATATCTCGTGGTCCCATTTAAACTATATCTATCGAAATCGGTGTTTCAGTTTTTAAGTTACTCGTAGGCATCAATAAAAACACTTATTGCAAGCAAGCATCAAGTTGGTTAAATATTTTTAATAAATTATTGGAACGAAGTTACTAATCGCGCGTTGTGAAAGGGGGCTAGACGGAAAAAATTGTTACGAAAAGTTGTCACGACACTTTTTGCTATAGTAAGCTATTGTAAGCTGTGCGGCGTGCGCATGTTTCTCTCTCTCTCTCTCTCTCTCTCTCTCTCTCTCTCTCTCTCTCTCATAGAAAGCAAGCCAGATATTTTCATTTCTATAGGAAGTTCGTTCCATCCGGGTGTCCCTTGACACCTCTCAAGTTTTTTTTGTTCTATTTGTTATTCATTGATAAGCAGAAGATCAGAAAGCTTACAGAAAATGTCAAAATTCTCTCCTAAAATATGCCGCATAAAAACAAATAAGGTAAATTGGCCGATTTACCCATATTAAAATATGAAATAATTTAAACGTTTCTGACATAATTATGTCAGAAAAGTTTAAAAATCCCATTTATATTAATTTTGAATAAATTTTAGCTTTATTTAAATTTAAAGCTCTCTCTTGGGTCCCATTTGATATCTATAGGTAGCTTTTATGGCATACTAGCTGCGCCCAGTTTTACCCGCTGTACTGTAGTCTTTGTGTTATTCCAGGGTCTAAGCTATCTCTATACCAAATTTAAACTCAATCAGTCCACCTGTTTAGGCGTGAAAGAGTAACAAACATACATCCAGACATTCTTACAAAACTTCACGTTTATAATATTAGTACAAACAAACTTCCACGTTTATAATTTTAGTAGAAAGTAGGATAAAAATCTTTACGTTTTATGAAAATAACACTTTTAGGTTATAAAACATTATTAGGAACTAATCGACCCACGCGCACTTCATCGCGCTTAATAGAAAATTATCAGTGTGTCTCTACTATATTATGCATGTATTATACATATAAACCTTCCTCTTGAATTACTCTATCTATTATTGAAAACCGCATCAAAATCTGTTACGTAGTTTTAAAGATATAAGCTAACATAGGGACAGATAGACGCGGGAAGCAACTTTATTTTATACTAGCTGTGCCCAGCGGTTTTACCCGCTTTTCTATAGCCTGTGTGTTATTCCAGGTCTAAGCTATCTCTATACCAAATTTTAGCTCAATCGTTTATTAACTATGTAGTCATCATCATCATCATCTCAGCCGTAAGACGTCCACTGCTGAATATAGGCCTCCCCTTTAGACTTCCATATGTACCGGTTGGAAGCGACCTGCATCCAGCGTCTTCCGGCGACCTTTATAAGGTCGTCTGTCCACCTTGTGGGTGGACGTCCTACGCTGCGTTTGCTAGTCCGTGGTCTCCACTCGAGCACTTTTCGACCCCATCGGCTATCCGCTCTCCGCGCTATGTGGCCTGCCCAATGCCACTACTATGTAGTGAAAAGGGTTAATTCCGGACTCAAAGAATAAAATTCCAATATTTATTTTGGTAAAAAAGTACAATTGGTTTACACATTTCATCAGTAAGGAGGTTAATATGGTAGCAAGTGTAAATTTTATTACGTTTTTAGTACATTGCCCGATGTCGGACAAAACATGGTTTACGAGTTATTTACGATCCCATTGAGACTGTGCCTTACTTTAAAAGCTAAGCTATAACATTTTAAAACTATATGATTTTGAAAAATAGCGTGGGCGTTAACTAGAGTTAATTTGAAAACAAGTGAAGTTGAAAAAATAACTTAAAAAAACAAGCTTTTATTATTATTACCATCTAGCACTTAAGTACTCGTCAAGACAAATCAAATGAGCCCATACTCGGGGTTTGCGTAGTGGGGTTGCGTAGTTTGATTAAGAATAAGAATAAGAAGAAAAAAATCATTTATTGCCACAACACAAAAACAATAATGATATAAAATGTACAGTTATTACAAGAATTATCATTATTGATGCATGGCATTCTCGCACTGTGCGATTCACTCGCTCCTTCTTGCCGTACACCTGCAAATTGTGGAATGAGCTTCCGCCCGCGGTATTTCCGATGAGCTTTAATATGAGACTCTTTAAAAGGCAAGTGAATAGTCTTGAAAGGTAGGCAACGTACCAGCGGTACCCCTGGTATTGCAGGTATCCATAGGCGACGGTAGCCACTCACCATCAGGTGGGCCGTCTGCTTGTTTGTCACCTATTACATAAAAAAAGAACAAAACAAAACATTGTAGGCAATAGGAGCAGACTCAGCTGGTAACCATATTATTACGGAGTTCCTATGCCCATCTTCCAGCTCTATCATAAGATTAGCTTGATGTTATGATAATATTGCATTGTCATCCGATTTATACATGCATGCACAATTTTAGCTCAATCGGAAACCGGGAAGTGGGTCAAATATAACTTGCAAGATTTGATTACAGACAGACAGACCGACAGACAGACAACAGACAGGTGATAGTAAATAAAAGCTTGTAATAACCTGACACCGCTAAAAATGGAGTAAGCAGTAAAATCAGCCGATCCTGAAGCAGCCAATTTAATGTTGCGTAGAAATAGTATATCTTCTCAATGGACTCCAACAGTTAAATAAATCTTTGACATTCCTTAATATGTCTCGCTTTGGGCAAATAGGACTTTTTATGTATCCGGCTATCTTGCCCGGAACGATAAGAAAATTACCCATCTTGAAGACTGATGGGCATATAAGTAATTCAGTCTTATATTTATTTCTTTGCTTTTGTAGTCTAGATGTTTTCAGCGGTAGTCTTTGTGGTTCGATTCCCGCATGGGACAAATGTTTGTGTGATCCACAGGTATTTGTTTCTGGTCTGGGTGGTCTATCTATTATATATATGTATGTATTTACAAAAGAAAAGTATCTAAGTATTATATCCGTTATCCTAACTACCATAACACAAGCATTAAGTTGCTTAGCTTGGGGTTAGGTGGCGCTGTGTGAAATGTCCTGAAATATTTATTTTTGTATTTTATTTTACTCTCTGTTGCTCCCTTATGACTGAGGATCGTGGTCATCACTGGCTGAGGATGCTGGTGACCAGCGCTTCAATTGTTTTGAAGCGGTGGTGGATTAAACTAGCTTCTAGTATCCTTCAATTAGGGCTTAAATTCGAAAGGGGTGGTTGCGGCCCGATCGACCACTTAGGAGTTTAAGGGTCTTATGGTCTGCCGCCATCGGTGCCTATCCATTGCTCTGACGACCAAGCAAAACTGAGTTGAGGATGGGCCTTTCACTTGATCGCTCCATCTGGTGGAAGACCGTCCACGGCCTCTTTTTAACCCCCGACGCAAAAACATACGTGTTATAAGTTTGACGTGTCTGTCTGTCTGTGTGTGTGTGTCTGTCTGTGGCATCGTAGCTCCCGAACGGATGAACGGATTTTGATTTAGTTTTTTTTGTTTAAAAGTAGAGTTAGTCGAGAGTGTTCTTAGCCATGTTTGGTGGAAATCGGTCCAAGATGGCCGCCACCACAAAATGGTGAATTACATATTGCGTTGGGGGTTTTTTAAATTTTTAATTGAATTCACTTGTTTTAACAACAAGGCAAACAAATCAGGGGCGTGATGGCATAATGATTGCTCATTTTAGACACCGTGCCACCCAGTCCGTGACTCAGTGTTTTAAAATACAAAATTCTGCGCGTCGTTTGTTACCCTGAGAAATTAAGTGCACTGCACCAACGCTTCTTGCTTAAGTGTACCGGGGGTAGACTTCCTTTGCAGGAGGTCGTCTAGGTGGGTCCTAGTGCCACTTATTCTACCGCCTGAGCAGTGATGTGCAAACATTACTGTGCTCCGGTAGGAGGGGACTGTAGCTAGTGAATTTACTGGCCAAAAGAGTCTTAACATCTTATGACTCTTGAGTAAGAAGCGTTGGCGCAGTGCTCCAAGAATTTCACATCATTGTGAAATCCTAAATAGCACTGTACTGATTATGGGCAGCGTTATCTCTTAACATCAGGAGAGCGTCTTGCTCGTTTTCTACTTCATCACATAAAAAAGTGTCATAAGATGTAAAGACTCTTCAGTTTCAGCTCAGTGATTTTACTAGCTACAGTGCCAGTATTCAGTGTAAAATCGATGTAATCTAGATTAATAAATAATAATAATAAACTAGCAAATAAATACTGTAATATAAAATAACAGTTCCTACGCTACCGCGATAATAATTACGTCGAAATACACAATGTAACGACGTCAATAATTCGTTCGACTTTCATTCTCGATCCGTCGGAATTTCACTTTCACTGGCGAGCACGTAGCCACTTCATTACTTGCCCAAATATACTTATACTTATTTAGGCGATGGATGAAGACGAAATACGAGGTTATCAGCTTTTTAACAGACTTCGAAAAGGAGGTTAACCTACGAACATGTAAGGCATCTTACGTGATTCATCGTTAACAGCATCAGCTCTTTACCTTAGTGGGTTGTGTCGTAGGCCTATTTAATACAAAAATATAAAATTAGTGTCGTTTTCATAATATTATTAGAATGACTTTGTAGTTATTTAAAGTTGCAAACTGGAAATAATTTAATAAAAAAAAAGGTATTTTTTCAAAGTAGGTAAATAAAATTCGCCATCTGGCACTTCCAACTAATATTACAAATGCATAAGTATGGATGTGTGAGCACGTTTGTTACCTTTTTACGCCTGAATGGCTGAACTATTTGAGCTGAAATTTAGCATATAAATAAAACCTCCGGGCATATCTAGCAGTCATTTTAATATGAACTCTTAGGCTACTCCAGTTTTGTAAGACTGAAACAAAATAGAAATCAGAGCAGAAAATTAAAAATTTACTTCGAAAACTAATTGAAAACGTTTAAATGTCGCAGACTTATTAGTGTCTGAAGAATCATGATTAATTAATTTTATTATAGTCTAGAGGTACATCTAGGTAGGTACATTTCAGCGTGCTAGCGGTGAAAGTAAGAAATTTCACGTCATAGCATTAGTATGCATGCGATCTGCCTGTAACGTGAATGTTTTACTGATTTTTATTACTTATTTTCTATTTGAATAAAGTAAAAATAAATGTTAGGAAATCGGTGATTAAATTATTTACCCTTGATTTAAATATGCTCACAAGTGATATTTTAAAAAAACTTTTTAAAAACATTAAAATCTAGCACCAAAGTACTCCTCAAGACGTAAAGTAAAGTAAAGTAATGTAAAGTAATAATTAATTTATTGACATACAAAAAAAAAATACAGCGACAAATGGTAAAAAACATCAAAGAAAAAATAAAAAAGCATGCATATGTTCCTTAAACTAAAAAAGTATATATCTAATATAGATTGACTATTTGACGTATCAAAGGGTGCCCAAACTCGATGGCGTTGCGTCGTTTAATTACGAAGTTCCTATGTCCATCTTTCGGCTCCATTATCAGAGCAGCTTGATGTCATAATAGTATTGCATTGTCATCCGATTTATACATGCATGCAAAAATCAGCTCCTATTGAGCTTGATACCGGGAAGTGGGTCAAATGTCAAATTACACTTGCAAGATTTGATTATATACAGATAGACAACGGACCGATGAAAGTAAATAAAACCATGTAATAAAGTGGAAAAAACATAAATATTACGTTTTAAATTAACAAACAAAGAAAATAGTTAAAAATTTAAAATGCGCCACGTCTCAAAAAGTATGTTCAACTTACGTTTGGCTGGTTGTGAAACAGCTGACGCTCCAGGTAAAAACTAGACAAAGTTTTTACCGTGCCACCGGATGTCAGTCTGGTCATGTGTTTTTAAATATATTATTATTATACTCCTAGTTGCGCTCAGCGGTCTTACCCACTGTACTGTATGTGTTATTCCAGGGTCTAAGCTATCTCTATGTCAAATTTCAGCTCAATTTGTCCACCCGTTTAGACGTGAAGAAGTAACATACATTCACACTCACAAACTTTCGCTATGTCTATGTCTACTCTAACAGAACAGGTTACCCTACTTACACTGTCAGAGTCAAATCACAATTTATAGGTTGTGTGGCCAACCTATATGTTGCAGTTTCAGGTCGCCGAGATTACTGCAGGGCCTGCAACATGACCTGACGACTGCCTCCTACATATCTTATAGGAAACAGCCGGGACCCACTGTTTTGCGTGCCTTCCAAAACACGGTAGCGTCCAGGCGAACTTTTTGCCACACACTGAGATTTGAACCCAAGGTCTCCGGATTAAAAGCCGGACGTATGACCACTGGGCCACGGACGCTACAAGTACATTATAGTGAGCTAATCTTATTTAATCTAGCTTAGGTTACTCAATAGGTATCTAGGTCTCAAGATTTTAATCTCAAGATCTCGAGTAGTAGAAACATGTACGCTTAAGTAAGCTTTTCTTTGACCTTTTTAGATCATTACTTAAGGATTCTAGACTTGGCCTAGCACGTAACTAGGTGACCTAAACAGTCTTAGGATAATGCTGAGTAATTGACATTCGGCTTTTTTTGGACCTACGTTTTGTAATTCAGTGATGTATACAAATAGGTATTGAAAAGAACCTTAAAAGAAATTAAGGAGGGGAATAATTTACTTAAAGGTTCATAAAAAAAATATAATAAAATCTTATTACAAAATAATTCTTAATAATGACATTATTAATATTTAGCTTTAACATAATAATAGATAAGATAAAACAATACTCTTTATTGAGACTATAAAACCTATACATATTCCAAATTTCAAGGGAATCCGTTCAGCGGTTTGGCCTATGCGTTGATATCAGTTAGTCAATCAGCCACTCTTCCCGTTTTATATATTTAGAATAGTATTAAAATACAGTTTGGTCGAAAATGTGCATATAGTTAGTTATATAAAATACTAGCTGCGGCCAGCGGTTTTACCCGCTGCACTTATAGCCTATGTGCTATTCCTGGGTATAAGCTATCTCTATACCAAATTTCAGCTCAATCGGTCCACTCGTTTAGGCGTGAAAGAGTAACAAACATACATCCAGACATCCATTCTTACAAACTTTCACGTTTAATATATTAGTAAGATTAATTAGTTCCAACTAGATAGATATTAATTATTTTTTAATTATGTATCTATTAAAGCCTGATAATGGCTCCATTTTTTACAAGCTTTATATTACTTTCACCTGTCTGTTGTCTGTCTGTCTGTCTGTCTGTCTGTAATCAAATCTTGCAAGTTTGATTTGACGCACTTCCCGGTTTCCAATTGAGCTGAAAATTTGCATGCGTGTGTAAATCGGATGACAATGCAATATTATTATGACATAGAGCTGATCTGATGATGGAGCTGGAAGGTGGCTATAGGAACTCTGTCATTAAACAACGCAACCCCATCGAGTTTGGGCTCATTTGATTTGTCTTGACGAGTACTATATGATGCAAGATGGTAATGATAGTTAAAGCTTGTTTTTAAAAAGTATTTTTAAAATTTCACTTGTTTCCACTTGTCATAAAATATTAATTTATAACTGTATAAACATTTAAGTATTATGCTTATCAGACCATAAAACGTTTCAAGATGTAACCACAAAAGACAGACTTGTGGTTATTATTGTGGCTTGTGATCATTAAATATGGGATGTTTGTTCAAACTCCTGTTTAGATATTCGAAGTCAAAAGGGCTTTGAGGTATTCATCATCATAATCAGCCTATGTTCGTCCACTGCTGGACATAGGCCTCCCTCATGGCACGCCACTCAACTCGGTCCTCCGTCTTTCTGCTCCAACCGCTAGCGACCCTCGGGATATCATCGCCCTATCTAATATTTTGTAATTAGTTTAGTTTGTTTATACCTTTACTTAGTTTGTTCTACGTTAGATATACTGTTTCTTTTATTTGTATTTTTTCTGTTATTTATAGCCGTGAATAAAGTTCTATTCTATTCTATTCTATCTCGCTCAAGGACGCCCTACACTACGTGAGGGCTTTTTGAGCTATTTTTATAAACATTTTTGATTGAGAACATTTTTTACTTGAGCATATCATAAGTTTGATGGATTGCCTTTTCTATTCATTGATAAACTACTAATTTCATTGGATGATTTTATTTTGTGTGCCAGGGAGGGATTTATCCTGCGACCGTGACCACGATCTCGCTTATTCTAACCCATGTGACCACGATCTCGCTTATTCTAACCCATGTGACCACGATCTCGCTTATTCTAACCCATGTGTGTGTGTGTGTGAATAGCAATATTCTCCGCTCCCTACACGGTTGTCTGGAAGAGATCGCTTTAAGATATGACCGCCAATTGTAACACATAGATTATAATATTGTGTTTTATTTTTAAGTTTATTTCTCTAATTTTTTTTCTGTGTTCCAATAAAGTGTTATCTATCTATTCTTAGGCGACGATGCGGCCGTAAATGGGAGCAGACAAAACCTAGAAGGCGGGATCGATGCATATTAAAGCAAATTAAATCACATTCAATTGATTTGACTGCCATTCCCAAAGTCTGGTTCGAAGTGATAACAGCTTTCTTGAGTTCTATTGTCCATTCAATGAAGTTATTAGTTTAGGAGATGGCGGTGAATTAATTTACGCGAATTTGTAGACAATTTCTACTAATATTATTGTTTATTGTATGTGAGTGTGTATGCTTTTACGCAAAAACACTAAATCGATAGCGTTACGTAGAAGCAAAAGCATTGAACCGCTTGCGATACGTCATCGTTATCATCAGCCTTCAATTGCCGAATGCTGGACATAGGCTTTCCTTTGATAATGCCATTCTCATCTGACTCTTTTTTTTTATTTTTTTATAGAAGACTAATCAAGCGTTTGACTGCAATCTCACCTGTTGGTAAGTGACGATGCAGTCGAAGTTGTAGCACGCTTGTTTAGTAAGAACCTATTCACCCTTGATTTGAACAAACCCACGTTATAGCATTCGGGAAACACTGAGAGTGGTAGCGAGTTCCATAACTTCGCCGTTCTCATAATGAAAGACGAAGCGAATCGCTTAGTCCGAGCTGCTAAAGTGTTTTAACATCTTATGACTCTTGAATAAGAAGCGTTGGTGCAGTGCACTTAGAATTTAACGTCATTGTGAAGTCTTAGGTGGCATTATACTAATTATGGGCAGCGTTAACTCTTTACATCAGGAGAGCGTCTTGCTCGTCTTCTTACTTTATCACATAAAATAAATTAAATAAATGTCAGTATTTTTCACCCACATCTCTTTGCCAATTCCTATAATTCTAAGATAATGTTTCCCTTAAGCAAACGCCAAACTTGGCTATTTGCGCTTCCATTCACAATACAGATGAAACGTGCATAATATCTAGCTTCTAAACTTAGCTTCCTATTGGGAACTAGGGAGCATTTTAGATTTTATGTCTTTGAATTGCTCTTATTTTGGCGCATGGTAATGTGGCAACGGGGAATCGTGGAACAAACAAAACAATAATAGAATTCGATCACAGGTTTCTTACACGCTAGAGACGGTTTATGTTGGGAATAGCTAATTTATATATTCATAATTTATATATATTTTAATTTATTTGTTTTTTTTCCGTGGAAGTAAAAACGAACATACTTTGGTACTTTGGTTGACAGCTACTTAAATTAAACACATACACACACACACACCTAAAATAACTATTATAAAATGATTTTGCTTCTGCAGCCTATTAATCAATATAATATAGTGAGAATATTGGTGGCTTTCTGTATAATAAGTATGTATTTACAAAAGAAAAGTATATAAGTATTATATCCGTTATCCTAACCGCCATAACACAAGCATTACGTTGCTAGCTTGGGGTTAGGTGGCGCTGTGTGAAATGTCCTGAAATATTTATTTATATGTTTTTATAAAACAAAAGTCTCATTCTCTCATTGTCTGTCTGTCAGTCCCTATGTATGCTTAGGTCTTTAAAACTACGCAAGGAATTTTGATGCGGTTTCTTTGGAAGGTTTACTATAAATATGTACAATATAGGTAATACATGCAAATTATAGTAGAATAACACTGATCACTCTCTGTTAGCCACCACGAAGTACGTGCGGGACCACGAGTTTTCTTATAACACGCGTTAAAAAGACGTAGTAATACTTTACTGGTTAATTTATTCCTCAAACTAAAGCACTCTAAGATTACTGCAAGGGCTGACAGCATGACACTAAATTATCTTACCAATAATAATAGTAAACAGCCAGAGGGTCTATTGGCTAATTCACACCCACTACGATTGATGACAACTTCAATGTACATTGCTGCATTACTTATTTTACTTTTATTAATGAAGAGGTTTAAGCAAGTAATGTACGCAATTTTGTCTATGGATTCTAGTTTTTTACATGTCGTTTTGCGATAGCCAATAGGTTCTCAGGACTCACGGTTTTATGTGCCTTCTGAAACACGGTAACCAAAATCCAAAATGTATTGAATTATCAACAAAACTGAAGGTTTCATTTTTTTTTGACAACAAATTTTATTATAGCCGGGCGGCTGATGGCAAATAAAATTGGAAATTGGAACACAACAAAAACATTAACTAGAGGGCCTAAATTCTGCACAAAAAAGAGATGAAAGCGCAGCAAAACGTAAGCACAAAAATCCCGCCCGCCTCAAAGTGGCGTTTTTGAAAACAATGTGTTTTATATAGAGGTTATTTTTGTGCTTACGTTTTGCTGCGCTTTCATCTCTTTTTTTGTGCAGAATTTAGGCTCTTTAGGGGTCCATATTGGCTCGCATAAAATTTTTAGTCCTAATTTAATGTGGCATAACGTTTTTCAGCCTAAACATCAAAACGCCTAAAGTTTTTAGGCATAACTTTTTTGGCCTAAATTTTTCTCCCATAATATTTTTAAGCATAATAATATTTACGCATAAAATTGTTACGCATATTGTTTTAACCCCTAAAATATCTTACCATAAATTTTTTTGGCATAATTATATTCAGCCCTAATATTTTTCGACATAATAATATCCAGCCCTAATAATTTTCAGTATAATGATATATCCAGCCCTAATTTTTTAGCAAAGTGATATCTTGTCATAATACTATTACCAGGATTGTAATCGGCAAAATAATACTAAAAGAAACGAATTATTAATTTCAATGTTCTAACTTAAAACCTAACCTAGCCTTCTCGTGGTTTTTTTTATAGAACGAAGTAAGAATTCGGGCAAGACGCTCTCCCGATGGTAAGAGATAACGCTGCTCATAATTAGTACAGTGCTACCCAGTATTTTACTAAGTAAAATTCTGGGTGCACTGCGTCATCGCTTCTTACTTGAGAGTAATAAGATGTTAAGACTCTTCAGCCCAGTAACTTCACTAGCTACTGTGCGGCTGTTTCATTTTAATCTCCTCTATACCCTACCCTCTCTCTGAATTAGAAAGTGGATGGTCATTTTTGGCACTTTGCTGACCGCTGCAGTGGCACGGTGGACATTGTTCAAACCTAACCTAACCTAAATTATCCGAGTCGGTTTTGTGACAGTCAGTCTTACTGGGTGCCATAAACTACTTTCCTAAATAATTTTCTTAACTTACAATATTAGTTGTATGCCTTAATATAGTTATGTAAAATTATGATTATGCCCGAGAAAGTTATGCGAAACATTTTCGGACAAATTAAATTAGGACTAACAAAATTATGCGTACTTATATTATGACATACAAATTTATGCTTTACAAATATATGCTAAAAAACGTTAGGGCAACTGACAGTTATGGCAAGACATAAGTATGTCTAGATATAATTATGCCCAATTATGATTAGGCTAAAAAAAGTTATGCGAAACATTTTCGGCGAAACAAAATTAGGACAAAAAAAATTATGCGTGCGAATACGCTCCCCTTTGAGGCGACCAAAAGATGCAAAGTTAAAAAAAATATATATGTACAAAAAAAAAATTGTAGTTGCATTTGATTTTGTATTGATATAATAAGAATTTTCAAGATTTTTTTCAAAATTTTGTTAAAATTTGACAGTGGACGTTAGCAAAACGAGAAGCGATTTTGGTCCGGAATAACCCCGAAGGTATATTATACCAAATATCAGATTAATCTCTCAACAATAGGTAATAACATGGCACATTTTAATTGCTAGATTTGACCCTTTTAAATTCATGTTAAGTTAATGAAATGTAGAGCATATTCCACAATCACATGCTGAGTGATTTATGATGTAATTTTAAGTGAAGCTTCCCATATTACAGTAATTTCTACGAAGTCCTGCTGCTAGGATTTCGTCGCAATTAAGAACCGGCGTGCTTAAGAGCGTATATATCGAGTGACGCTCTCTCGCTCACACTATTTGACAAATTTTTAAATATAAATTCATAGAAATAATTTACTGAAAATTCCTGAAGATCAGCCCTGCATAATATTATTGCACACATTTTAAAAGTGTTTTAAGTTTGATATATTAAAAAATGACATTGGGAGCAATTTTACACAAAACGATTCGTGAGTATTTAAATTCATCTTTGTAAATAAACGGCATTAACTCACTCCACTCGACAAAACAGTCGGCACGAAGCCGAAGTAAATACGATTAAATAAATATTTTGTTCAAAAATTCTCATCTTGTCGTTTTTTAATACATCAAACTGTAAACACTTAAAATGTGTGTAATAATGTGTAATGTGTAGGGCTGATCTTGAGGAATTTTCAATAAATTACTTCTATGAATTTATGTTTCAAAATTTGTCAAATTGTGCGAGCGAGAGAGCGTCACTATATACGCTCTTAAGTAGGACTATAAAATTATAATCTACACTTCACAACTACGACTACGACTTCTACGGATGACGGATACGGATAACAAATCCGTGTCGTCAAGCGGTCGTTATGACCGTGTTCCGGCATGATGTTCAGTGAAGCCAAGGAGGGATTTATCCCACCGTCTAGGTTCAGACGGCTAAAATCTACGGCCGCATTGTCGCTTAACATCGCGATCAAAGGCTTAAACGAATAATAAAAAAACATGTCTTAAATTTTCTTCAAAGTTTTCAAACTTCAAGTCGTTTGTTATTTGCGACAATTCTGTCACGTAATATGAAACTACCCGCTGCGACGGTAAACTTTGTTCATATTATAGCTGAGCCATGTGTTAACTATTATGAAATTGACAATGTCGGATCATTAGGGGGTAAAAAATTGAATAAAGTTGGAAAAATATTCTCATACACTTATGTATGAAGAAGAGAAGAGAAGAGAATGCGAACTGGAAGAGATAGTCCGCCAAATGTTACACTCAAATTACAAAAATTGTGTTTTAGTTTTATGTTTTTCTGAATATTTGTGGTGTTAAAATAATGAGATTTCTATTCTATTTATTGTATTCTATGTGCCTACATCAACGAAGTATAATAAGTCCTACATATAAAGTAAACTGATGATCAGACGGAGGATTCAAGGTTTAATTCTAGACTAGACTCTTTTCTTTGTCCTTGAACCTAGTATAACCTGATACCTCAATTTGTATAATAGGTTAAATTATGAAAAAACAGTTTACAATATAAACAGTGTATTTAGATTAACCAACTTCAAAATATATCCGGGGTAGACTTCCTTTGCAGGAGGTCGACTAGGTGGGTACCCCAACAGTGCCAGATATTCTACCGTATGAGCAGTGATGTGCAAACATTACTGTGCTTCGGTAGGAGGGCACTGTAGCTATTGAAATTACTGGGCTGAAGAGTCATTGTTTACATCTTATGACTCTCAAGTAAGAAGCGTTGGCACAGTGCACCCAGAATTTTTCCTTTGTAAAATCCTGGGCAGCACTGTACTAATTATGAGCAGCGTTATCTCTTACCATCAGGAGAGCGTCTTGCTCGTCTTCTTAATTAGTTGAATAAAAAAAAAGGTCCAAGATACGGTACCGATAATACTGAACACGAAATCTGGAATCAAGAAAACGCAAACACAAGGTACCTAATGAAATACAATATTTATTAAGAAAAGTTCATTAAAAAATGCAATGAAAGATGATAAAATTACGTTTTTTAACATACAAAAATATACATAATATTATGAAACAATGGGTAATTTTAACGCGTAATAAGCACCATAAAAAGTAACCCCTCATAACGTTTTAAATAAACATAAAAACGTAAATGCAGCTATTACTCCTCAGAGCATCAATTACAAAAGCACTTTGGCACAATCGTTACCAAATAGTAACCTGTTCCGAGTGAAAGTGAACACCGAATAAAATGAGAGTGACTCCATTTCTTTTTCAAATGACTCATGTAAACAAAACGAGAGGTGACGTTTGAGTTGTGTAGGATGCTGTAATAAGGCAGTGATGGAAGCTATTGAGATGTTGCTATATGCAGACCCACGGTTGAGCGGTAAATAAATAAATATTTCAGGACATAAATAAATAAATATTTCAAGACATTTCACACAGCGCCACCTAACCCCAAGCTATGCAACTTAATGCTGGTGCTATGGTGGTTAGGATAACGGATAAAATACTCATATACTTTTCTTTTTTTGTAAATACATACTTGTAATAGATATTAAAAACCACCCAGACCAGAAACAAATACCTGTGGATCACATAAATATTTGTCCCATGCGGGAATCGAACCCGCAACCTTCTGCGTTGCAAGCCCACCGCACCACAGAGGTCGTCACATCACTTTACCCCAAGGCCCCAAGCTAAGCAACTTAATGCTGGTGTTATGGTGGTTAGGATAACAGATATAATACTTATTTACTATGAATCACTACATAGTATAAAATAAAGTTGCTTCCCGCGTTTGTCTGTCCTATATTATATGCTTATTTATATCTTTAAAACTGCGCAACGGATTTTGAAGCGGTTTTCATTAATAGATAGAGTGGTTCAAGAGAAAGGTTTATAACTATAATACATGCATAATATAGGCAGAGAAACACTGATAATTTTATATATTAATTTCATAGCTACTTATATATTACATACTTAGTAGTAGTTAGTAGATTTAATCATGAATATTTGTTTTGTAAATATCTTCTTCTTCGGTGCCTTATTTCCCATGTCGTTTGGGGTAGTCCTTCTACGCCATTCTGGGTGTGATCGCTTCCAGACAACCAAAAGATAAATGAAGAAAAAAATACATAAAAAAATAAAAGAAAAATAATGAAGAATTTGTGTAGACAAAGGTTCTTAGTGAAATTAACCTCCACCTCTTAACCCCAGCTTCCAGCCGGATCCTATTCAAGGCTGCCGTATGTTAATATTGACAGCGCACTTTCTATATTGACATTTCTTAAGATGTTTGTCGTCAACACGAGAATATTTTGTTTGAAACAAACACGATTAAGTGCACTTAAAAAGGTTGTTCAAAAGGGTGTGGAACTAGAAATGTGGCAGCGCAAAAGATGGTTACTTCTTGTGGAAAATTTCGCAAGATTTTCTTAAATCTCATAAAAATAGATGCCTCATTTGGGGGATACTAACGTACCTAATGCTTATAGCCCTTGGGGTATTATACTAACCAAAGATTATATCTATAAGTATCGTTTCAAAGTAGGGTAAATCCTCCTCTGCCTTGTATCGTATTCCCCATTACTGGGGGTCGTGACCCCTCCCTTGTAGGATTCGATCTCTGATGATGGAGCGCCATCTGGGTCGGTTGGACGCAATTTTCATGGCCTCGTGAACGGGAGCTTCGAGGGTGGTACTGATCTGATCTGACCAACGCATCGGACAACGACCAGGAGCCTAGACAAGCGCCAATCGCTTGTAGCTAACGCTAAAAAGTGTTTTGAGATGACAGTCGTTATTGTTCGTTTTACCGTAACGACTGTCATTTCAGTTTTATAGTGTTAGCTATAAACGATTGACACTTGTGTAGGGCCCCTGGTGACCTTTTTCCTTCAATTTTTCGGTGACAATGAGTTTCTTTAGATTTCCATCTCCCTCTTGAGCCATATGCTCGAAATACTCGAGAATCATCTAAAGACAGATTGTTCACAGCCTTGTCTTCACTTATTTAGGGTAAATAGAATATTATTAAAATAATATAGCCTATACCCTCCTTAGTGCAGCTTCTTTTGACCAAAAATACAATATCATTTTTTCATTCGGTTCTTTGTAGATTTATTTCAACTACTGAAATAAGGGATTGTTCATTGTAAGATTGATCCTATCACAAAAATGAGACAAATCATTTCACAATAAATATAAAATCGATTTTATTAGCTTTCTCTTCAAAGAAACTTCTAGGTCTTCACTTTTTGTAGTGATTTGGTCTCTTTTGTTTCTACTAATATTAGAAATGTGAATGTTTGGACGAACGTAGTAAAACTTAGCCTGAGTTTTATCAAACATCTAGTAAAACCACCGGGCATAGCAAAATATTCGTGATATTTATTATTATAAGCTTTATTTAGAATGCTTTGACATTTCATAAGCTAATAATTTAGAATAGGTCTTAACTTGTGATTTATTATTCCTTTTGTTGTCAGAAAGTCAGAAACGATTTAAAATTATTTGCATTTTCAATGTCTAGGTTCTGATTTGTGTGAAAACTGTTGAGACCATACAATATTATAATTATAACATTATAGATGCTTCTTTGCTTTATTATGTAGGCTATCTCTGTTTGGCGATTTTACCGCTGAAAAGCCTATGAGTTATTCTAGAATCTAAGTTACCTACATACCAAATTTGAGCTCAAAGTAAGTGTATTTGGCCCAACGTATAAGTATTGCCATTCAACGTGGCAATGCTGCCAGCATTCTGGGCACTCTGCCATCTGAAAGTGGTTTGGAGCACTTAGATTTTCTGTAGATCGGCTTGTGGCCGATCTGTGGTTAATAAAAGTGTTCTTTACTGCTGTAGTATTGTTAGTTTGTTTTTCTCAATGAAGGTATGTATTTGCCACATAAAAAAAAAGTTAAGTTTAATTAAAAAAATATCAGATACTTTTTTTTTGTATGTGAATAAAATATAAAATGGCAGATTTATTATAGCGCTTGTTTTGGGACTCGCTTCGTTACTTTCCGGCATAAAATGTACCGAACCGAGTTGAACATAACTTATTAGTCATTACATAAAAATATTTCAAATGAAAGCTGAGTCAACTAGAACAAAACAGGAAACGAAAAGTATTTCTGAATTTGACTTTCTACGAATACTCAACATGTCCGTCTATTTGTTTAAAATTAAAGGTTTACTGCAAAGAAAGTGATGGTAATTAAGAAAGTGACTTGTTAATGGATAGAATTCCGCTAATGGTATGACAATGACCAAGAATTATGGTTGTCAAGGTAAGGTTATGTTCAATTAGCATGAACCGCTATGTTTTTGCTAGTAAAATTACAGAGATCCTACTTATATTAAAAGTAGCTTATGCTCGCGGCTTTGCCCGCATGATAAAATCCTTTCTTAGCAGAGGTCTACATTATAAAACCAATCTATGTTCCAAATTTCAACCCAATCCGTCCAGCGGTTTAGGCTGTGCGTTCATAGATAAGTCAGTCACTCTTTCCTTTTATATATTAAAATGGCGAAAGTATGGATATGTATTTAAGTGTGTATGTTATGTGTCTGTTACATCTTCACGCCTAAACTAAAACACAGTTTGGTCCACAATTACGGCCTTATCGCTGTGAGCGATCTCTTCCAGGCAATCAACCTTTGCATGGAAAAGTTGACTGAAAGAGTGTAGTGGGATTTGGTACAAGAACTTGTAGTAAGAAGAATTCAACGGTTCCCAGAAGCGTATTTTTAATCCTCCTATTTATAACCCGCTGGAAAGTATCCTATCTAGGGTCTTAGCTACCTACATTTTTTATTAATTATATTTTTTTTTTCATCTTAAATTTAACACTATCTTTACAGGTTTTCTACCCAATGCGATAAGCGCTGAAAATATTCTAGTTCTAGTAATCTTAAAATTTACTTTTAACAAATTATTATAATAATATACTAAATTACATCTAACAATACTTATAATTATTACAAAATATATGAGCAAACATAACGCATAATATGATTTTATATTTAAACTCACAGTTTTTATAAAATACTTTGTGTTATATACGTGTGAACTTTTAATTGGCTGTATGGCGTATAAACTGTTAATTATTAAGTTTTATTTTTATCTGTTAGTTTACCTATAAATAAATAATATGACAATGACTTCTCCCATTGAGGAAAAAAAATAAGTCCACCTTTTCGAGATCTTGAATGTAATAGCAGACTGAACTAGAAGGCAGAATAAATCAACACATACCAAACCAGCCATACCAAACCAGCCATTTTACAAATTCATAGGTCAAGGAGGCGTACTATAGTCCGTAAAAGCCGATATTATAGCGAGCAATCAGCTGTGCAGGTAGACCAGTATCCGAAGATGCGTAGAAAGCAGTGACCGCGTCTGTGCATCGGCATTCGCTCGTTGCACGCGCCATTTCACTGGGTGGTACAAGTTATGGGAGTTCGTTGGTCTATTCTGTTACAATACAATACACAACTCTTTATTGAAACTCCACAAAACAAAAAAACTTAAAAATATTGTTACATAGTATACAAGGGTGTTACAATTGGCGGTCTTATCGCTAAAAGCGATCTCTTCCAGACAACCGTGCAGGGAAAGGAGTAACAAAAAAATCACACTTGGTTGGTAGTTGGTGGTAACTTAGATATACAAACTAAGAATTATAGAATATTAAATACTTAATAAAAGCATACAATTTATAATAATATATATAATACTAGCTGACCCGCGCGCACTTCGTTGCGCGTGACAGTCAATGAATAAAGCGAAGATTTGGTGCTGCCATTTAGACTATGATTGTATTTCCATCCCCGCGACTTTGTGAGCGTAAAATAAGTATAGGCCTGTTTAAACCCTCCCGCTGTGGGTAGTGTGTAGTGAAGAATATAGGGCTGGGTATTTCGATGCAGTTTTGTTTCGCTACTGTATTAACCAATCCTAAATCCTTTCCCGGAGGTTGAACTATCTCGGTTTAGCGGTAACTCTTTAACTTACATCTACTGTAATGTACCGGGAGTAGACTTCCTTTGCAGGAGGTCGTCTAGGTGGGTACCCCAAAGCCCAAAAGTGCCAGTTATTCTACCGCCTGAGCAGTGATGTGCAAACATTACTGTGCTTCGGTAGGAGGGCACTGTAGCTAGTGAAATTACTGGGCTAAAGAGTCTTAAACATCTTATGACTCTTGAGTAAGAAGCGTTGGTGCAGTGTTCCTTGAATTTCACATCATTGTGAAATCCTAGGTAGCACTGTACTGATTATGGGCAGCGTTATCTCTTAACATCAGGAGAGCGTCTTGCTCGTCTTCTACTTCATCACATAAAAAAAACCTAAGCTAAATTATTATTGGTATAATTTCTCACACTATTCTTCCCGTGACTTAAATCAATACCGTGGTTCCTAAATTCCCATTAAACTGGCCCTCCCTCCCTCCCCCTCTTAATACTGATACTCCCTATAAGTTAATTTCTGACATTAAAACTATCGGTTACGGATTTACATACAAACGTGTTTCGTTTTTCGTGAATAATTCCTGTTCCCGAGGGAATTTTGCAAAATCCCTTCTTTTCGGTCGCTTAAGTTACCTAAAAAACACGCTGTGTAAATTTAAGCCAAAACAAAGCAGCGGTTAACGATTTCCTACACAAACTTGCACCCCCCTTTTCCCCTCCTTAAAAGTTGATTTCTGGGATAAAAAGTATCTCATATAATTTTTGAAGACTCAATCTACTTTTGTATCAAATTTTAGCTCAATAGGGTCAGCGGTTCTAAATTTCCCATACAAACTTTTACCCTGCTTTACCCCCGTAGGAATTTCGCAAAATCCGTTCTTATCGGTCGCTTACGTTAGTACCTAAAAAACACGCTGTCCAAATTTCAGCTAAAATAAAGAAGCGGTTAACGATTTCTTACTTAAACTTGCACCCCCCCCCCCTTCCCCCCCCCCCCCCCCTTTAAGGTTGATTTCTGGGATAAAAAGTATGCCATATAATTTTCTAGGACTCATCTAACTCTGTACCAAATTTTAGCTTAATAGAGTAAGCGGTTCTAAATTTCCTATACGAACTTGGACGCCCCCTTTACCCCCCCCCCCCCCCCTTAAAAGTTAATTTCTGACATAAAAACTATTCAATATTCCTAAACACAATCCAAGCAATATTTTTACAAAATTTCAATTCAATCGGTTCAGCGGTTACGGATTTGCATACAAACATTTTTTGGGAATAATTCCCGTTCCCGTAGGAATTTTGCAAAATCCCTTCATACCGGTCGTTCACGTTATCTAAAAAACACGCTGTCCAAATTTCAGCTAAGACAAAGAAGCTATTAACGATTTCTTACACAAACCTGCACCCCCCCTTTCCCCCCTTAAAGGTTGATTTCTGGGATAAAAAGTATCCCATATCATTTTTTAGGACTAAATCTACCTCTGTACTAAATTTTAGCTCAATAGGGTCAGCGGTTCTAAATTTCCTATACAAACTTTAACCCCCCTTTAGACCCCCTTAAAAGCTAATTTCTGACATAAAAACTATTCAGTGTTCCTAAACACCGTCCAAACAATCGTTTTACAAAATTTCAGCTCAATCGGTTCGGCGGTTACGGATTTGCATACAAACGTTTTTCGGGAACAATTCCTGTTCCCGAGGGAATTTTAAAAATCGTTTCTTATTGCACGGTGAAATCTTCTAAAGAACACGCTGTCCAAATTTCAGCTCGATACGGCCAGCCGTTTGGGCTGTGCGTTGATAGCACGAAAGTGTACGAACGATTTTATATAAGAGATAGATTACTGAACAATATACCTACCTATCCTAAATAATTGATGATTATACTCAATACTCAATACTTTATTTGCTCCCTTAGAATTAGGTACATAATAAGGTCTTAGTGTAGTTTGCACGTAAGTATTTCTAAGGACCCTGGTGGGCACATGCAATTTAGAATGTACAATAATTGTTATTAAAATTAAGAAATGAAATAATAGTATTTTAATAATTTTAATAGGACGTGTTAGAGAGGATGATATACATTATGTACATATTTTTATAATTTATTTATTTTAGTGTAAAATCTTGCAGATATTCTTCTATATACCTATGTAATTAAAAAAATCAATATAAGAAATTATGAAGAATTAATAATAAATTTTGCTTTCGAGAAAAGCACTTTAGCTAATTTTAATTATAATAGCGCCATCTATCAAATTTCAACAGATTGCGCCAATTTCATAAACTATCAACAGATGGCGGCACATGTTTTGAAATGTGCGTATTATTTAGCTTTTTCTATATATTTCAACTCAGGAGTTAAATTTCGAAAAACCCTGCATGAAATGTTTAATTATATTCATTTAAGAATGTTTTTACCAAGTTTTAAGTAAATCAACTCAAAAATGTGATTTTCTCCATACAAACTTTGAACCCCTATTTAACCCACTTAGGGGTAGAATTTTCAAAAATCGTTTCTTATTACCTGCCTCCAGGGTAAAAAGAACCTATGTTCCAAATTTCGTCTTTCTAGGTCCAGTGGTTTGCCGTGTGCGATGATGAGTCAGTCAGTTTACTGTTTTATATAATAGTATAGATAAGATCTTACATACACAATACATAATATTAAAATATGCTGTACATACATACACATAATACATATTTAAATATACATAGTAAGTACAAATTATATGATGAACATGATATTATAGATAATATTATATTTAAGATAGCAATGACTTTTTAAAGGAAAAGAGGTTCAATAGTTACTGTTAGTGGGGGACTTTAGTGCAAAACCTGTTTTTTTCTTGCAGAAGCATGAAACTTGGCACATTGATTCCTTTTGTCAAAATAAGCTGATTTCGATCGGTAGCCTAATGGAAGGGGCCCTCTGGTAGCGGGGAGGGGGGGTGGAGGGTGCGCTCCACCTGGCTTAGTTTTAAAAATTCTGGGAGACCACGCATAGCTAATACGTCAAGTTTGGTATCAATTTCGGATAAATCGAGGACGTAGATTTCATTTCTAGTATAAAAAAATGACATTTGTGATGATTTGTTTAACAAAAAAATTAAAAATTAGAATTACGTAACTTCGTTTTTATTGTTCAAATTACTGTAAATTCAAAAATACTATTTTTTTTAATAAACAAAAAATATGTTAATAAAGTCTAGTTTATGTAGATTAAAAAATATATAATTTTATATTACTTTTCTTAATAACAAACCGCATAAAAAAATCTTTTGCTGTCCCGGGCCGCAATTTTCTTTTAACCGCCATGAAAAGGGTTGTTAGTAAAAAACTTACTATTTCATGCTGAAGTTTAAAACTTGCCACAATTACAATTCCTTACGTTAAAATAAGCCGTTTAGAATCAGTAGCTGTCGGTAACCAGCCTTCTGACAGCGGGGAGGGGGGGTGAAAGGGGAGCACCACCCAGCTTCACTTAAAAAAATCTGGAAGACCACGTATAGCTAATACGTCATGTTTGGTATCGATTTCGAATAAATCAAGAACGTAGATTTCATTTCTGATAATAAAAAACGCATTTTATGGGTTTTTAACCAAATTATAACACAAAATTAGTTCTTAGTTTTTTTTATTTAGAGGCACTTAAATTCTAAATTATAGTAATATTTTGTGATAAACATAAATATTTTTTAAAAGTTTATTTCAAGTAGATTAAATAAAATAGAACTTTTATATTTTTTTTATAAACATTTACTCGTACAATTTTTTTTAAGACACTAGAGTCGCTATTTTCTTCTCACCGCTGCGCTGCGTTGTAAACCCCAATCAACTGTAAAATACGACTATGTACATTCATTTAACATGTTATTGATATAAGAACTTGATATTGTCAAACATAAAATTCAGAAAAATCCTATGGCACATCATAATTTACTCTCCCTGAGACAAACTTTTGAAAAATAGGTGCGATAAAACGCGATCAAATCGCGGAACGGAAACTGCTAAACATTGTTATGAATCAAACTGTTTCAACAAATTGTTATCTAGCAAAATTATAAATACTCCAGGCTTAAAGCTTTTTTATATCAGTATGTTACATTCCAAGACTGATTCTTCCAAAGATAATATTGTTATTATAGCTCATTACATTTTAAGACCGTCTTCATGCAGTTTTGCATCAATCTCAGCAATCCGCCCTTTATTTATATATTAAATCAGTTTCGTGCATAATATACTGGCCACCAAAACGGTGTTAGATGAATAAGGTGTCCCTTTGTTTGCTTATTGCTTCTAAAACCAAGCAGGAGGCTGGAAAATAGCAAGACTCGTATCCTTAGACTAGCATAAAAGTACCGCACACAAACTTAACTCTACCTATATGGTTTTGATATGATGTTTTGCGGTCAATGAAACTGCAGATCAAGCAGTAATTACTACTCGACAATCAATAACTATGTAGGAAACACCTTATCACAAAAAAAACACTATTTGGAAAATATACTTCTACTTCCATGATATGTCTGTATACCAGCATTTGTTACACTCATTTTACAAGGAACTTTGTTTGAGAGAGGCTATGCATAATTTCTTGGTTAAGTCTAACCCATCCTCTCTTTTGGTTTAGGAAGCAAGAAGCAGACCATTCCTTCGTCTGAAAACCTTTCAGTTGTCAGAATATTGTGCATGGGACTGATTAAATAAATAAATGCAAGGCTTATCATAATTCGTCATAAAATGTTTTGAACTATATTATTATTATATTATATATGGAGCATCCGTCTTGGAAAACAATATAACGATATAAATAAGCTGTAGGTAGGTGCCAGTAGTATTTATAATTTTGCCACATTACATTTAATTGAAAAATAGATGCATAACTTTGGTTAACCGTTTATTATTAAAGAGATACGACTTTCGGGCCTATTTATTAAAAGTTTGTCTCAGGGAGAGTAAATTATGATGTGCCATAGGATTTTTCTGAATTTTATGTTTGACAATATCAAGTTCTTATATCAATAACATGTTAAATGAATGTACATAGTCGTATTATACAGTTGATTGGGGTTTACAACGCAGCGCAGCGGTGAGAAGAAAATAGCGACTCTAGTGTCTTAAAAAAAATTGTACGAGTAAATGTTTATAAAAAAATATAAAAGTTCTATTTTATTTAATCTACTTGAAATAAACTTTTAAAAAATATTTATGTTTATCACAAAATATTACTATAATTTAGAATTTAAGTGCCTCTAAATAAAAAAAACTAAGAACTAATTTTGTGTTATAATTTGGTTAAAAACCCATAAAATGCGTTTTTTATTATCAGAAATGAAATCTACGTTCTTGATTTATTCGAAATCGATACCAAACATGACGTATTAGCTATACGTGGTCTTCCAGATTTTTTTAAGTGAAGCTGGGTGGTGCGCCCCTTTCAACCCCCCCCTCCCCGCTGTCAGAAGGCTGGTTACCGACAGCTACTGATTCTAAACGGCTTATTTTAACGTAAGGAATTGTAATTGTGGCAAGTTTTAAACTTCAGCATGAAATAGTAAGTTTTTTACTAACAACCCTTTTCATGGCGGTTAAAAGAAAATTGCGGCCCGGGACAGCAAAAGATTTTTTTATGCGGTTTGTTATTAAGAAAAGTAATATAAAATTATATATTTTTTAATCTACATAAAATAGACTTTATTAACATATTTTTTGTTTATTAAAAAAACTAGTATTTTTGAATTTACAGTAATTTGAACAATAAAAACGAAGTTACGTAATTCTAATTTTTAATTTTTTTGTTAAACAAATCATCACAAATGTCATTTTTTTATTCCAGAAATGAAATCTACGTCCTCGATTTATCCGAAATTTATACCAAACTTGACGTATTAGCTATGCGTGGTCTCCCAGAATTTTTAAAATGAAGCCGGGTGGAGCGCCCCTTCCAACCCCCCTCCTCGCTGCCAGAGGGGGTGCTACCGAGGGCTACCGATCGAAATCAGCCTATTTTTACATTAGAAATCAATGTGCCAAGTTTCATGCTTCTGCATGAAAAAAACAGGTTTGACCCATTTTTGTCGCTTAGTGACTCCACTATGTGACAGATAGAGATTAAACACACGAATTTTAAAGACGTCTAGTGAAGGAGATTGTTTAATTTCATAGGGTAAGGCATTCCAAAGACGGATGGCCTTTACTGTAAAAGATTTGTTATAGAATGTTGTGCTGTGTTCAGAAAAACGTAAAAGTAGACTCACTGACGACCTAAGCGAGCGAGATTTAGAAGCATTGAGAAATTGGAAACGCTCCTGAAGATAATGTGGGGAAGTTGGATTATACAGAATATTGTAGAGAAGATATAGAATATGAGCATCCCGGCGACGGCGAATGGGAAGCCACTTGAGTTTGGTGCGAAATTCGGAAACATGATCATATTTACGTAAGCCAAATATGAATCTTATGCATAGATTTTGGAGTCTCTCAAGTTTGTTTAGCTGGTCCTCAGTAACATCAAGGTAGCTGGCGTCAGCATAATCAAGAATAGGGAGCATGAGAGACTGTGCAAGTGCAATTTTAGTGGTTGTGGGTAAGAAGTTCCGAAGTCTGCGCAAGGCACCTGCAGTCGCAAATATTTTGCGACTTGTCGCAGATAACTGAGGGACCCAAGACATGGTACGGTCAATGAAAATACCTAGATTTTTTACATTGTCGCTATAAGAAACCGTAACTCCATCTACAGTAATTTTCGGAATGAGATCCCAGTCGATCTTACAAATAGTCCGAGAACTACCTACAATTATTGCCTGAGTTTTTAGCGGATTCAGTTTGAGACCGTGATATTTGCTCCACTGAGAGACACGCGTAAGGTTACTGTTTAAAACGTTTATTGCTTCATCCAGTTTGTGTATTGGAGCTTGATAGTAGAGTTGGAGGTCGTCAGCGTAAAGATGATAGGAGGAAGTCAAATTAAGGGAAATAGAATTAATAAAGACAGCAAAAAGAAGAGGAGAAAGGACACCACCTTGTGGTACCCCTGCACTTGTGTTGCACCAAGAAGAGAAAGCATCTTCAAGGCGAACACGTTGCCGGCGACCACAAAGGTAGCTGCGAAACCAGTCTATCACCGATGAAGAAAAGTTGAGAGAGCGAAGAGTAGCAAGAAGAATATCAAAATCAACAGTATTAAAAGCATTACTGAAATCCAGGAGCGTCAGCACGGTTAACTGGCCGTTCTCCATGCCCAAACGAATGTCGTCGGTCACTTTGACTAGCGCAGTAACGGTACTGTGTCCCGGGCGAAAACCAGATTGGAAGGGATTTAGTAGACAGTTTTGAATAAGAAAAGCATTAACCTGGTTGTGAACTAGGCGCTCTAAAACTTTAGAAAGAAAGGGAAGAATAGAAATGGGCCTATATTCAGAAAAAAGCTTAGGATTTGACTTTTTAGGTAAAGGAAGTATCTGTGCGTCTTTCCACAGAGATGGAAATATACCAGTAGATGTTGAAAAATTTAAAATGTTTGTAATAATAGGGAGAATAAAGTCTAAGATAGGAATCAACATATTGCGACTGATACCATCGGCACCAATAGCATTAGAAGAAATTGAAAGTATGCTCTTCTTAACCTCAACAACGGTAAATTGACGAAAATTGAAAAAAGGATAGTCAGGAGAAGAACAGTTAGAAAGATTAGATATAGTATGGGCTTTGTCAGTATCGTCAATGAAAGGAGAAGAGGAGAAGTGTCTGTTAAGAGAGTTTATGTCAAGGTTACCGGGGATAGTTTCTTGGCGAGATTTGCCGATACCCAGCCTTCTAAGAAACATCCAAACTTTAGTTGGGTCTTCATCCTGTACGGAGTCAAATATGTGTTGCCGTTGTGCGTCCCTGCAGGCTACGTTGCATCGGTTACGTACTTTAGTGTACTTTGCCTTATTCGCGTCAGTAGGACGCATCTTAAATTTCGTTTTGGCAGCAGCTTTTTTATATTTAAGTAGCTTTATGTTCATAGATTTAAAAAAATAGGAAAATGCGGTATTGACGATTCTGACATGGACCCCTTCAATTAGGCCCATGGGCCTAATTTAAGCTAAAATATCCCTATGTATCTCTTAAAACCTAATAAGGAGACGAATGCCAATCTATTTCTCAATCTGGCAATTAAGGTCACCCCAAGAAACCTAATTTAATTAAACCTATTTCATATTTGGACTCGCGTAAACCTTCACAATATAATTAATAGACTCGTGTTTCGTATACTTAAACCACTAAACATGTAAGTTTTCTTAGCATTTGTCGTTTTAAAGAACCAACGTGGATACAAAACTAAATGAGTAATTTAAAATGGGGTTGAAAAGGCAAATACATAAAATGTTGACCGACACTGTGATAGCATTGGTGTTGCAGATATCTTTCCAAATGCGCGGTAGAGGCTTAAAAAAAAACTAAACAATAGGGATTTTGACAAGGTCAATTTTTAAGATACAATTTTAGTCCGTAATTTTAATAATAAAAAAAATATTCGGGTCGTATTTTTTTTCTTGCAAATAAAATAAAAAATGGCTGAGATAATATAACGCTTATAAGATTCTGTGTTGGGACAGTGACGTCACGCCACTAAACACAAATAGTGGTGTGACGTCACGATCGAGCAACTTTAGTGCGTTGCATCCCACGTTTTTATCAGATTTATAAATAAAAAAATACGTGGTCCAATATTTTTCAATAATCTACATTATGGACGAAAAATTTTTTTTAGTCAACATCCCTATTGTATAATTGATAAGCAAAAATACTCCATCGTAGCCTATAAAATGCATTTTGAATTTTAGTTGGCTATACAGGTGACAGTAGTCCCTAACCATAAGGTTCTGCTTGACTGTTGGTGTCCGAACAGAAATAGGCGACAATCGAAAGTCCCCGATGTCGCCTATAATCTAAATATAAAGGAAAGAGTGACTGCTTGACTGACTGATCTATCAACATAATTTGGGCTGCCAAATCACTGAACATATTCGGTTAAAATTTGGAATACAGACAGGTTTTATGACGTAGACCTACGCTAAGAAAGGATTTTACCACTCGGGCAAAGCCGCGAGCATAATCAAGTATATAATATTAATATGAATGGGGCAGTCTTTTTGAATATGATTTATTTGCGTATTAGTCGCTATTTAGTACAACATTTATCGGACCAACTAGCACTGAAATTTTGAAAATAATTTTGTATCCCATTACATCATTTAAGAGATGTAAAATTATTTTATCCGCGTTGTTTTTTATATGCGACGATGTTTTTCAGTCGTTTGAAGCTCGTAAAATTTCAGTGTTTTCTCACCAAACTACTCAGAGGGACTTTAGACCTTTTTCTTTGAAACTATATAGCGGCTTTGTTTGGTAAGTGAAAATCAATAAAAAAGTTTGAGTACCTTTCTGTCCAGTTTCGTAGAAAGTTTGAGCCAAAATGAGTGTCAAGAACTTTTGGGATGTGAGTTAAATAATAGGTAGTATTGGTTTTACGCTACATTTGCTAAACAAGCGAATTAAATTAAAAATTTAAAAAACCCCCAACGCAATACGTATTTCACCATTTTTTGTATGGCGGCCATCTTGGATTTTAAATTCTTGGATTTTAAATTTTATATAGGGGACTGTAATCTACTCGTTAAGCCCTTTCATTTGATACCCATATTGAGGGGGTCGTGGAAGAAAAAAGTAATCCGCCATTTTGTAGCGGCGGCCATCTTGGACCGATTTCCACCAAACATGGCTAAGAACACTCTCGACTAACTCTACTTTCAAACAAAAAAAACAAAATCAAAATCCGTTCATCCGTTTGGGAGCTACGATGCCACAGACAGACACATACACACACACACAGACAGACAGACAGACAGACAGACAGACAGACAGACAGACAGACAGACACGTCAAACTTATAACACCCCGTCGTTTTTGCGTCGGGGGTTAAAAAATAGGCAACAATTTGTGCCACGCAAATCTGCTGTTATTAAGTTATAGCATTTTCTTTAGAACTGTCGACGGCTTTTGACTAGCGTTTTACAAAGAACATAACTTCTGTTAACTTACGATATTTTGATGTAGTTTTAAACGGATAATTTTAATCTAAACGTCAGCAAGTTTTTTGTAAATATGTTGTTTTTTGTTAAGTCCTATGGCTACAAATTTTAAAAAGGTGTTGGACAGGGTTCTCTTTCCGACCACTTCTATTTATTATCTTGAAGAAATTTTTCTTAAAAAATTAAGATTTTAAAAGGTAACGTTTTGGGTTGAAATTGGCCACACAGATAAGTTTTTATGGCATCAACATTCGCTAAGAAAGTATTGTTCTTGATCTATATTGTTGACTGTTGAAATAATAAATACATATTGTGTTTATAATTATAATCGCTTATTCCTATACTATAAACCTTACAGCAATCCAAGTCGAGCGAAAGTAGCGGCCAGTGGGTCGCGTGCGGAAATCCTTACTATATTTAACATAATAGTAATTTCATTACGCTGTTGAATACACAATTAGTCCAGTTTGTTTCGTCGTTTAACTTAAGGTTAAGTTTTAAAATAATGTTTGACATAATTAGTTTTTCTTAGTTTTTCTAGGATTTTAGTTACCTTTTATAGTGGTACGGCAGGTTCCACATAACCCCATATCTTCATAAGAAAATGTATTCGTCCAAAAGTTGGTTACCTAAAAGAGATTGCTTTGAGCGATAAGGCCGCCCATTGTGGGCCAATGTGTTATAACTTTGTCATGGTAATTTTTGTCAAAGTACTTTTTGTTATATTGGTCACAATAAAAAGTATTTCTATTCTACTCTATTTGCACGTCTGTTTAATTATAAGCAATTTGTATAAACTACTGTAATTTTATGCATTCTGGCAATAAACGTTTGATTTGATTTATGATAAGTAGGATTTCATATCAGTCCATGGTAGGCGGTAGGACTCCGACTGCAAAGTTCCTTGGACCTTGGACTGTAAAGGGCCAAAGTGTTTTTTTAACGTGGGGGAGTGCTTTTACTGATACCTTTTATGTCGGTCGGGGCTATGTCGGGCTCGGTGCTGTGAAGATGGAAGTACAGCACCCGTACCGACTAAACCTACCACGATGTCCCTTCGACAACGGCAGTAGCAGGGTCACAGGTCCGCTTGTTGCACTCTAACGCAAAAGGGCCAACGTAATGGCTTAACATCAGGCAAGCATCGAGGTCGTCTCGTTCAGTTGCCTCATTTGAAAAAAAAATGTTCACATTTTCAAAAAAAAATTTTTTATTGACATATGCGCTATATACGCGTATCCCTCGATGCAATTAGGGAATCTTCAACCAACTTTCCAGGCATCTTATGTGATTCATTGAAGACCGCATCTGCTCTTTTCATCAGGTCGTGGGATGTGGTCAAACGTAGGCTTAGTATAAAAAAATCGAACAGTTACGATTTCGCCTTTTCAGTATAAATGTGGTTTAAATTCCGCCTAAAATCACGACTCGTTGTGAAAACAAGCACATACGAATCTCATTAAGACTAGACTACAAACCAAACATTGTTAAGAGCGCTTATACAGATAGACTCTCTCTCTCGCTCACACTTTTTGATACATTTTGAAATATAAATTCATAGAATTTAACTTTTTGAAAATTCCTCAAGAGAAGCCCTGCACAATATTATTGCACATATTTTAAAAGTTTTTTCAGTTTGATATTTTAAAAAATGGCCTGGCCTGGGGAGCAAAATTTAAAAAATATCTCCCCATGCCTTTTTAATATATCAAACTGGAAACACTTTTCAAATAAGGTTAATTATATTAATTTATATTTCAAAATCTATCAAATAGTCCGAGCGAGAGAGCGACCAATTATACAAGCGCTCTTAAATTACTAGCGCGGTTACTAATAGGTACCATACATATTATACCGGAATGAGACGCGGAAATTCCGGAATCGCAAATGAGGAAGGTATACAAGCTAGCTTTGTTTGTAAAGTGGCACGTATTCTCTTCCATGTGTTTTTTTTTTCTATGGTTTTCCACGTTTTGTGAATAAGCTGGAGGCAACACTTATTTTTCTGCAGACAGGTAAAAGAAAAAAAAAAGCTTAGACAAGTGACTATCGCTTGTGGCTAACGTTAAAAAATATACCTACTGAGATGACAACTGTTACACGGTAAAGAGATATACAGTAATTTGACTCCCTAGAAGCGGTTAAACTCAAGGACGCTCGAGTTTGCAGTGAGGTCTGTAGGGTTCGGTAGGCAGCGAGGTGACGAATAGGCGTTATTATTGTAAATTACTTAAAATATCAAAAAGAATTAAATACTTTGTAATATTTTTACTAATTCACAACCATTATTCGGAAGCTTACTGCATAAAAACGTCTATTCGGCACCTCGCTTCTTACCGATCCCTGTCGACCGCGTTGCAAACTCGCGCGACCTTGAGTTCAACCGCTTCTAGGGAGTCAAATTACTGTATATCTCTTTACCGTGGCTGTTATGAAAACGAACTATAACGACAGTACAAATTTAAGCAATTTCCACTTGTCTAACGCGGTGCGTTTTTTGGAACAAGAAAAAAAAATATTATCTAAAGTTTGACCGAGATTTTATCTCGGTCTGATGATTTTTTAGAAAGAAAATTCTACGTAATTATTTTTCAAAGTTTGTCATATCTGAGCGAGAGGATTGCACACAAAGTGAGACTATGATTAAAGCTGTATTTCAATAGAATACTTACCAAAGCCGCACAAAATCTCCTTACAGAATTATTACGTAATTAAAATTAACATTTAAAAAACTAATTAAGTTTAAAGGGTTACATTTTGTTAACAGCAAATAGAATATATTTAAAACCGGACTTTAGTAATATAGACAGACATCGCGTTCCAAATTAAAAACTAACACTATGACTACACTATCACGATCTACAGGTAAAATTCGGTTTTTGGTATTGGTAAAATCATTGCAAGCTACAAGGCAGGCTAGCTCGGCGTCTCTCTGAAGGATCGCATCAGAAAAGAGGTGATTCGACAGAGAACCAGAGTTACTTATGCTACGTTCACATGCTTGCTTTCAAAGTGACATTCAACGAGTGCGGGCGCGGGCATATGTGTGTGAACCAAGGATCTTATAATACTTAGTGTGAACAGGTTGCTGGTGCGCGTGTGAACGCCACATGACAGCTGAAAAGCTTAGCAAGCTGAAGCAGCAATGGGCTGGTCACATTGCCGTAGAGCCGATAACCGCTGGGGTAAACGAGTTCTCGAGTAGAGACCACGTCTCGGCATACGCAGTGTAGGGTGCCAATAGGCGAGATGGGGCGATGTTATCCGGAGGGTCACTGGGAGTGGTTAGGTCGGGTGACCATGGGGGAGAGCAATGTCCAGCAGTGGACGATCGTGAGATGATTATGATAAACTCAATTGCTAATATTATTATTATTGATTGAACTTCACTTTTGTTTCTATTACGCGGTATCTGCCTTTTTTACTAATAATAAATGTTATTTAAAAAGTCATTTATCATAGCTCGTTCCAGTCGCAAAGCTCCTCTAAAAACAAAATTATATTTAAATGGTTTGTTTCTAGTAAATAAAGGTTAGAATGTTAAAAGCCTTTTAATTAAGGTTTTAGTATATTTATCAGGTTAACCTTTGACTCATCTCGTCTGAGGATTAGTGACGATGCGGTGGAAGATACCTGAATAAAAGTTGTTTTAAATTATTATTTAAAAATGTTATGCAGGTAGTATATGACGTAGACCTCCGCTGAAAAATGATTTGACCAAGAGATTTTTTTCAAGGAATATCTATGCAATTTCTTGAAAACAAAAATCTTTTTGATCGACTTTAAAAAAGGAGCATAGGCTCAATAATATTCGTCGGAATTTTTACACTAAACAATTTGTGAGTATTTAGATTCATCTTTGTAAATAGTAAATAAACGGCATAAACGCACGAAGCACGAATGCACGGTCAGCACGAAGCCGAAGTAAATACAAGTGAGTTTATGCCGTTTATTTACAAAGATGATTCGTCGAAATTTTTGTATATATAATTACCGCGATTACTCAACGATTTAGTATTTCATTCAAATATTGTTAAAATAGCGCTCGCGTGGTCAAAGCCTTTCTCAGTGGAGGTCTACGTCATAAAACCTATTTGTATAATAAATTTCCTCACAATCCATTCAGCTGTTGGAGCAGTGAGTTAATAGATCAGTCAATTACTCTTTCCTTTTACATATTTAGATTTCCCGTTACGAGTTATTGTATTTCTTATAATAATTTATTATATTCATCTATTTTTAAATTTTATTTCAGTTGAACTTTGACACAAATCAAATCATGTAGAAATACATTTCTAAAGCAACGTACATTTAATAGAAATAGGTACACAGAGCAAAGTTACCCAATTTTATAGTTCACTGAATTTCGTGAAATAATTGAACGAGGTATAATGATACACCTTTCATAACAATGCTCATTGATACATTAAATTCTGGATATCGGAGTTTCGGGGAAATGAAAAATGTCTCAAATAAAATTTATAGCAAATCGTTTGTTCTATAATAATTTTTATAAAGATAGATAATAATAATATAAAATAGCTTATAGTTTTTAAACTACGCAATACGGTTTGCTTTAAGTAGAATAATTTGAAGAGAAACTTCTTAAGTGTATAATAAAGGATCGGACAAGGTCAAAAACTTTTAAATATCCGTAATTTTTATAATAAAAAAATATTCGATTTGTATTTTTTTGTTTGAGAATAAAATAAAAAAATGGCACAGATAAGTATTTAGCGTTTATAAGTTTTTCGGTGCTGACGCATGACGTCATATTATGTGTGTGCATTTTGTATCGCCTCGAGCACACACATATGACGTCACGACCTGTTCCATGTAACTTTAGTGCGTTGTAAATCACACGTTTTTTATCAAAATTACAAATAAAAAAATACGTGTCCCATATTTTTCAATTTACTCTATTGAAATACGTAAGGAGAATACGCATATATCTTAAAAAGAGATTAACCAACTTTGATGAAACTTGCATTTTGCCGTATAGTATTGATCTAAGTTATGTAATCTTAGAAACAATGATATAATCAAAATCTGATAATTGGTTTTGAAAAAATGCGGAAACAAGCATACATTCAAACATATCCTAATGTTCCTAAATCTTTGTTTTAGTACATGTTTTTAGGAAAAGGTTACCTAACGTTTAAAAGAGGGTTACTAATACCAATTTCATTTCGCGGCACTTAGTAAACGTAGGACACCGACTGTTAACTTTATCCAAATACTCTACGTCCAATGCTACTCATATAATATCAATGACAACAATAATAAAACGACTGAACCCAGAAAATTCCATTGAAATCCTTAGAGAGTAATAGATTGAAATCGCTCAAAAGGTTACCATTTCAATATTAGATGGAGCCTCGAGAACCCCTTCGTAGCAACCTTTTAAACTAAATCAGGGAAATACGATCGTATTTTTCACTTATTTTATATCCCTGAAGAATGGGATTCCCGGAAGCCGTAGGTAGAAAAGTGATTCGAATGATCCACTGTTACGCAAAAAGGCTAGTTAAACCATTCTTAAATAACATATCGTTTCCATAAGCGATATGAACAATTTGTTTGACGGACACGTGCAATTATAAAATGATTTCCCTACCTGCCTATGATAATTTCAGTTCCATTGTACCAAGAAGTTCAAAGGGGTTTGAAAATTTTGGGTTTATTTGTATTTTTCTTCTAAATTCACTCAATTCTAAGGTCACTGGTAAATAATAACACAACATGATCTATGTAGATACTTTTGACAACCATTTTGAGACTGCGTTTGTAAGTTAAACAAAATGTAATTGACTGAATATAAGCGAAGTGCAATTTCAGAATGGTCGAAATATTTCTGAAAAGTGAAGGTAAAACCCCCCCATAAGTAAATTAGTTATTAAGACTAAGTTCTAATAGACTTCTTAATTTTGTCTCTACTTTCCGCACAAACTGAGGAAATCCTCACCTATTTGTAATTATGAAAGTAATGGCGTTGAAAAAAGCTGAACAAAAGTTAGCAGACCTATTGGAACTTTGCCAATTAGATCGAAGATGTTTCGGGAACTGATGTTGCTACTAAAGGATGGGGTACACTTTAGGTACCTGTCCCACCAAAGGCGAGAAAACGAGTAGCTATCGGTGATTTTTTCGCTCAAGAAACGTACAAAAGATCCTACATTCTGTGTAAACAACTACACCTAGGTTTAACCAGCTAAACCTAGGTGTAGCTGCTCTTCGGACTTTAGCCGTGGCAGATAATATACCAACGCTCGGACAAAGCGAGTATTCACTCTTGATTTGAACAAATACACAGACACTGACGGAGTTAGTGATTTCCATAGCTTTGTCGTTCTCATAATGAAAGACGAAGGAAATCGCGTCGTCCGAGCTGTACAACTAGTGAGTTGTAAGAACTTTTGTTCAGTAAGAACCTGAATAGTTTAGGTTGGACTATAATTAAATAATAATAATAAATAAATATTTCAGGACATTTCACACAGCGCCACCTAACCCCAAACTAAGCAACTTAATGCTTGTATTATGGTGGTTAGGGTAACGGATATAATACTTATATACTTTTTTTTTGTAAATACATACTTATATGTAATAGGTATTTAAACCAACCAGACCAGAAACAAATACCTGTGGATCACACAAACATTTGTCCCATGCGGGAATTGAATCCGCAACCTTCTGCGTTGCACGCGGGTTTTAGCCCACCGCGCCACAGAGGTTGACTGCATCGTCACTTACCAACAAGAGATTGCAGTCAAACGCTTGTTTAGTCTGCTATAAAAAAGTTGATTTTCAAAACACTAGTACTAAGTCCGTTAAGGGCAATCATGATGCTTACCTCCGGTAATTGATTTGCTCGTCGTGTTGTCATAAAAAAAGCATTTTCTTTAATCTACACACAGCTTTATCAAGTTAACCGCTTTAATTAACAGAAGGTAGATCGAGTGCCGTAGTTTGGAACAAGCTGCTTTTGATCGCGATAGAAATCGACTCGAGAAAATAATCGACTAATAACGATCTGCCATTTATATGTCTGCTATTGTTGCTAAAAATGATGCTGTTCTGAACAACTTTTTAGAAACTCAAACTTATAATTCATTTATTCAAATCTTACTAATAATATAAAAGTGAAAGTTTGTAAGAATGGATGTCAGGATGTGTGTTTGTTACTCTTTCACGCCTAAACGGGTGGAACAATTGAGCTGAAATTTGGTATAGAGATAGCTTGGACCCTGGAATAACACATAGGCATATATATAGTACAGCGGGTACCACTGCTGGACATAGGCCTCTCCTAATACGCCACTGAGCCCGGTCCTCAGCTCTTCTCATCCAGTCTCTGCCAGCCATCTTCTTCAGATCATCACTGGTGACCTGGTCCCAGGACGTCCTGCACTACGTTTACCTAAAACGTGTTTGCAATTTTATATTTTATTTTAATGCTCTACAGCTCATTTGCAAGGTACCTCTAAGAACGAGCAAGAAACTCAAAGGGATTGTTTTTTTTTAAATAAATAAAAATTGTTTTTTTTTAAATAAATAAAAATGTTATAAATTAATTATTTCAGGACATTTCACACAGCGCCATCTAACCCCAAACTAAGCAACTTAATGCTTGTGTTATGGTGACTAGGATAACGGATATAATACTTATCTGGGGGCACGGCAGTGCCCCCGCCAAGTCGAGCAAAAAAAGCGGCACGGCCGTACCATCCTTTTCTGGAAGCAGTTCAGACCATTTTCGACCCCCTATAACTTGGTTGTGGAAAAAACTAGAAGCTTCAATTTTTAACAACCGAGTATGCATTGTATAAACACGATTTATTCCAAATTTCATTCAATTTGAACTAGTCGTTTAAAAATTATAACTAGTCAAAGTTTTGTAATTTTGTCACTCATTTACTCACTCACTCACTCACTCACTCACTGACCGATCATCAAAAGTCTAAGGCACTTCTAGCAAACATAGAAGCTTCAAACTTGGTACATACTTAGAGTTTATTGTATAAACCATAGGAAAACTAAAAAAACATGCAATTTCGGTCTAGTTTTCGAGATACATAAACTGCATAAATAACTTTGTAATCCCATATAAATGTATAGGATTACAAAGTTACATTTAAAGTCAACGGTAAAAATTGCATGAAATCCAAATAATAAAATCCAAATAATCTTAGTTCTAAGTTTATATTGTTGTATTTGTGTGAACAATAAAGAGTTTTCTATTCTATTCTATTCTAATGCCATAATATATATGCCGTAATAATGTATAAAGCCAGGGAGGGTTTATCCCGCCTTCTAGGTTTAGTCTGCTCCCATCTACGGGCGTCGTCACTTAAGATCAGGCGATATCGTGGGCAAAGGCTAACCTATAACGAATAAAAAAAAACAAAAAGTAGTGAGATACCTGCAAAAACATAACTTGTAAAAAATACCAAGTCTCACAACTGCAGTTCTTCTACCGTAAAATGTTGTAAGATCCATGTACTACCAAGTCGGTAAAATCTTTTGTGTTTTAAATTAATAGATTGACTTGGCAATCGCACTATTATGTCGGTACATACATATATGTACTTGAGAGATACATTGTATTTTGATGCGATGGCCAAGTCGATCTATTGATTTAAAACACAAAAGTTTTTACCAACTTGGTAGTACATGGATCTCACAACATTTTACGGTAGAAGAACTGCAGTTGCGAGACTTGGTATATTTTACAAGTTATGTTTTTGCAGGTATATACTTTTCTTTCGTAAATACATACTTATAGTAGATATTGAAAACCACCCAGACCAGAAACAAATACCTGTGGATCACAAAGATATTTGCCTCATATGTGTTTACAATGTTTATCTTGGTTACATAATTTATTTACAGCTGGTTGCAAAGGTTTCCAGGCATCATTGGCTTTCTTTTGTTATATTTCTTTAAAACGGCTTTTAAATTTAAGTAAAAAAAGATAATTTGCGACCTGTTCTGTGATAATACATAGTTTTACTCATACCTAAGTAATTGAAGGTGGGTAAGGTCGTTCACTCCTCCAATGTCAGGGTAATTAACTGTGAACTTATGGTGGCCTTGACCTTATCTTCTTTTTATTCGTTACTAGCTGCGCCCAGCGGTTTTACCCGCTGTACTGTAGCTTTTGTGTTATTCCAAGGTCTAAGCTATCTCTGCACCAAATTTCAGCTCAATCGGTTCACCCGTTTAGACGTGAAAGAGTAACAAACATTCATCCTGACATCCAGACATCCATTCTTACAAACTTTCACGTTTATAATATTAGTAAGATAGTAAGATTGGTGCCTTTCACCACAATCTCACGTGGTGTTAAGCGACGATGCGGCCGTAGATGGGAACAGACCTAGAAGGCGGGATAAATCCCTCCCTGGCTTCACTGAACATCATGACGGAATACGGACATAATGATCGCTTGGGGCCACGGTCTTCTTGTGTTTATCTACCCAACCCTGCTAGTGTAATAGTGCTAGTGCATGCTAGGTCAGCACAACACGTTTTCCTTGCCATTCTCCTCTATAATCTGTCATATCTTCTTTGTCTCCCTACAGGAATTATGTGCATTCTTGTGCCTGTGTTTCTTTGCTGAATAAATAGTTATTTTCTTTTTTAACCCCCAACGCAGAAACGACGGGGTGTTATGGGATCAGGGAGTGTGTGTGTGTCTGCCTGTGGCATAGTAGCTCCCAAACGGATAAACAGATTTTAATTTAATTTTTTTTTTTTGAAAGTAGAGTTAGTCGAGAGTGTTCTTAGCTATGTTTGGTGGAAATCGGTCCAAGATGGCCGCCACTACAAAATGGCGAATTACTTTTTTCTTCCACGACCCCCTCGATATGGGTATCAAATGAAAGGACTTAACAAGTAGAATACAGCCCACTATATAAAATTTAAAATCCAAGATGGCCGCCATCAAAAATGGTGAATTACGTATTGCGTTGGGGGTTTTTAAAATTTTTAATTTAATTCACTTTTTTCTTTACATAGTTCATCCAAAATTCACCCCCTTTCAATGGTCTCAACCTAACATCACAACACAAATTTAATAACAATTTTTATACTTAATAACTACACAGCGTTCCACCATCTAGTTAAACGGTTCGCTTGATAACGTTGCTATTGTTAAGCAATTTGCTTGGAAGCTGGAATTTAACGAACGGCCTAGGTACTCACCTAACTGTTTAACGAACGGCCTAGGTACTCACCTAACTGTTTAACGAACGGCCTAGGTACTCACCTAACTGTTTAACGAACGGCCTAGGTACTCACCTAACTGTTTAACGAACGGCCTAGGTACTCACCTAACTGTTTAACGAACGGCCTAGGTACTCACCTAACTGTTTAACGAACGGCCTAGGTACTCACCTAACTGTTTAATTTAACCTAACGACATGCGCATACATAATCTTACTAATATTATAAACGTAAAAGTTTGTAAGAATGGATGTCTGAATGGCTGGATGTTTGTTACTCTGTCACGCCTAAACGAGTGGACCGATTGAGCTGAAATTTGGTATAGAGATAGGCAGTATAGCCTATGTGTTATTCCAGGGTCTATGCTATCTCTATAGGCTATACAGTATAGCAGTACAGCGGGTAAAACAGCTGGGCGCAGCTAGTAAAATATATTATACTCTTTAACTTAGTGTTACGAACGGTAAACCACGTACGAATGGTAAAGTTTATGCGAAGATTCTCTGACCAATAAAAAGATATGTTTTTAAATGCCCATCAGTAAATGTCATTGGAAAGAAAGCGACCGATCCGGTTACCCTTCATATGGGGGTCGACCACTTTCTTCGACCAATCGAGGGAACAATTTTAATACGACTTGTTTATAATACCTCTGCCTTGATGCCAAGTGGGTCGGAGGGTACATGGAATCTTGATATTTATCGCCAACAATAAAATATTTGACAGCGATCGTCCTCACGAAAGGCCTGTTTCAAACCAGCAGGGCTATTCACTTATCCGTTAAGGAACCGAATCGAAGACCGAATTGTCAAAAATGTATGACAAATAGGCATGCAACATGACCTATCTGCCTGCTATCTAATAGGAAGCAGCCCGGACCCACAGTTTTACTAGTCTTACAAAACACTATAGCGATACCACGTAATACCATGTATCACTAAAATAAAGGTCAGTTTAAAAAACCTAACTATTGTTACTGAGACATTTTAATAATTCCTGCCACAGCCTCAGATTTTGACAATATTTACGAAAATTTGCTTTTAAATTTCGTAATGCTTATCTGCAAGAATTTGCAGTAGATACTCCTATATTGCCTAATATTCTGCCTTGTTGGCGCTTATTCTCAGTTTTTAGCAACACTGTTAGGTTGGGAAAACTGGCACAGTAGCATGCCAAGTTGCATTTACTTAAATTGTTGTTGTTATCATTGCTACAGTTAAGTTCGAGTGCTGAAAATTTTCTGGCTTCTATATTTTAGCCCGACTTCAAAAAAGCATGTTAAAATATTGATGTTATTCATGTAATGACAACATAAAATATGCAACCGAAAGATGCAAAATGAAAAAAAAATGTATTTGATTTTACGTTAGCTTTTTTTTTTCAAAACTTTGTTAAAATATGACAGCCGGCGTTAACGATGGCACTGGTGGAAATTTTGACAATTTGGTTGTAAATCAACAAGCAGGTTTTTTATGAAATGTTTGTCCACGAATTTCTTTTAAATTTCTGGTCGCAGTATGAACACCTTTTTATTGCCAGTTTTTCAATATAATTGATTTTGTTTTAAAACCATAAGAAAGGGAAAATTTCAAAGCAAAAATACTACATTTCTATATTCTATTATTACCTCGCACTAAACCAGTTTGGTGTTCAATGGGCGGCCCTATCGCTGCGATATCTTCCAGGCAACCAATTTTTGTACAGAAAAGTTGACTGAAATAGTAGAATAGGATTTTGGGTTAGAGGTCCTAAAACAGTTTTAAAACCGTCTTAATATTTAAAATCGATCAGTTTGACGTGTTGTGGTAAGTTGAACGGTGCCGGATGTGGGCCCTTGATAAATGATGGGGAAGCAATATTAATGGAAGGGATTAGGGAACTTGGCAAGGGGCAAATGAGACCTTTTTTTAAATTAGGAAAGGAAATATCGTTTAAGAGATTGTATTTATTAAGTAGGAAGTAATAAATTTTATACCAATCGCGTTCCATTCCCAGGTCCAAAATTGTCCAATTTTTTTTAAATGCCATTCAAAATTTGTCAAATAGTGCGAACGAGAGAATCAACCGATATAAACGCTCTTAAGGCGCTCTTACACAAAATTTGCAGAGACGCGGTCATTCCAGAAGTCATTATCAGAATAACTTGACGTAATTGAGAAATTAATGTAGTAGTAGTATATATACGGATGTCTGATGTGAAGTAATTCGCCAGCCGCAATGTCACTTAGATTTGCAAAATGTACCTTAGATAAAACGCTCCCTAGAAATTTAATCATGTTAGGGTATAGGGACATAATCACAGTATTTGTTAGTTACCTATTACTAAGAAAGGAAGTAATGGATTATTATAATTTTTCTTAAAACGGGATCGTACGTGGTCATCGGTCCTTTACCATTCGTAGATTACATTGTACTAGACTTCGAGTTTAATATTAAATGTAGGAGGAAAATGTGTTAAGAGTAAAGTCCATTTGAAACACTGTGTCAATGTCGAATTCTCAAACAATGATAAACACAAAACTAAAAAAAATATATAAAAAATGTTTTTTAATGAGAATTTGACAGTGTGCGCTTACATTGTACGTGTGCAAGAAGTGGAGCGCGGGAGTAAAAACAGATTTAAGTAGGTTAAGTTTCTGTACTATTCATAATATCTAAAATATTACTGAGTTATATCATGCACTTTAAAACTACTAATTATTAGTCATTCTAAAACCAATTAGTTAATCTTACTAATATTATAAACGTGAAAGTTTGTAAGAATGTATGGATGTCAGGATGTCTGGATGTAAATTTGTTACTATCTCACGCCTAAACGGTTGGACCGATTGAGCTGAAATTTTGTATTAAGATAGCTTAGACCTAGAATAATACATAGGCTATACATAGTGGATAAAATTGCTTAGCTAGTTTTTTATATAGTAAAAGACCGATGAAGTGCAAGAAATTATGTTCTATCTATGAAGGAATAATTATTTTAATGGCATAGGAAGTAAAGAAAACTGCGTCCTGTCCACTTTTTGGTAAACTTGGATATTGTAGATATATGGTACCCAAGGTAAAGGTAAAGATTTTGAGGTAGACCATCAGCCCGATAGCCAATCGATATTGTCAAGTATGACGGAAGGAACTGGATGCGACTCGCACAGGATCGGAAGGTGTGACGTGATCATGAGGAAGTCTATACCCTGGGGGTTATGGGCTGAGTAGAATAGATTAGTTGACCATGTGTATTAGAAAGTAGTGTACCTACCTTTATCACGGAAAAACATTATTTTTTATTGAAGAGAGAAATTAAAGGTTAAAATTACTGCTCTTTAAGTTCGGTTGTTTCCAGTGTCTTTTCTGTTTCCAGTCTCTTTTGTGTATCAATGTGATCCGTAGAAATGTGTTCAAAGCTCAATGACTTCTATCTAGTTTTTATACGTCTAATTATAAAGAATGAGGCTATGAAGTCGATGCCTCTAGATTCTAAGGCAAGACCGGTTGTAAGAAAGTGGTTGTGGTCTTAACATGTCTAGGATTTGGCCTAATACTATGTTATTGGCTCAGATAAAGTCTATAAACATAAGAATTTTGATTTTTGGACGATTTGAAATTTTAAATCTAATAAACTATACACGGTGGAATTGAGAAGCCACCTCTTTTTTTCGTTAGTTAAAATATTCTACACCGTTGAATCAAGAAATTAATATCATACAAGTAGGTAATTCAACTAAGTATCTATGCTATTTTCTCAGAAGCTAATTATAATAAGAGGAGAAAAAATTACAGGTAAAAAATAACCAAAAAGATTTTCCTATGATGATAAAGATTTGAGGATTAACTAAGGTATGCACGTGGTTTTGCCCATAAGGCATAATTCTTTCTTAGTAGAGTCTTACATCATGAAAACTATCTGTTTTTTAAATTTTCTTCCAATCCGTGCAGAATTTTTTCCCCTTTTTTTCACTCTGTTACGATTTCCTTGTATTTGTTTAGATTAGTTTAAATAATTTTTATAAAATATTTCATTAGGGTCGTAAGAAAGAGGGCACAGAACATAGATAAAATGCGTGACTTTTCATATTCAGGTAACAATATTATTTCTTAATAAGTATATTATTATTCTAAATTAAAAAAATCTTATTTCTTGAAAACACGCTATACCATAATATTCAATGTTTGTTTATTTGTTTTCTAATTCAGCTGAATATAGTCATAAAACTAAGTTAATCAAGTACAATAACTATAGTAAATTATATAATAACAATTTATTAATAGTACAATAAAAAAAAAAAATCAAAATTTTTTGACTTTCTAAAGAAATACAAGTATATTTATTGTCATGTTGTCATCTTCGTTCGTGTAACAATACTAAATGTAATAAAAATCCAATCACTGCTTGACACAGAAAACATCGTCTTGTTTCAAATAAAACAAATTACTTACATGTCAAAACCACATTCTCTCATCCTCAAAAATCCAATCAGCAAAGAGAAAACACGGAGCTGCACAAAAAATACACCACACAGAAAAACGGTCACAGAATCGCGAAATTATTGTATGTAACACACGACGCGCGCGGAAGTATGTTACCAACTGCACACTAGAGCGCCCCCCCTTATCCACGACTTTTACCGCGACATAAAAAAACCAGTGGGTAGGTCAATCGTAACTTTCGATGGTTTAATGAATTTCTCGCGTATTTTTGGTGCGCAAGCGCTGAGATGACGTTGGTGAATGGACCGTTCTAAGTTTGAATTTTGGTGCGCACGCGACGATTCTACTAACGGTTCTAGAATTTAATTTGCGAATGAGTTTTGTATTTAAATTATTTCTACTATTTTAACGAGTTCTTGATGAAAGAGTTTATAATAATTATGGGTTATGATACTACCATAAATACTTTATTGGGGGCAAAAAGTATTTTAAAACTTATATTCAAATTGATTCTTGCATTCACTTTCACTACCAGTTCTCCCAAGGATTATACAGAAGAAACCTGACGGTACATTCATGGACCATAATATTGAGTGGACGCTAAATGAAAGTTTTTAGCACTGTATAATTTGTTTATTTTTTTATACATTATAGTGAAAGTACATCTGAAAGGAAAGACTGCAGGATATCTTCTTTTTTCTTTGTATTTTCCACTTTGTACATTTCTTTGTATTTACATAATTAATGGAATCAGGCGTTACTTTGCGGAAACCAATTATAACAAATTTATTAGCTATTAAAATATTTAGTGTTAATTCCGCTTCAAGTTCGTGAGTCTAACTAAGTTTTAAGTAATGGCGAGGAATTCCAACGATACCAAAGAAAAATATAGTATTAATTCCACCACCGAGTGCACCACCCGCCTTCCCGCATATGCATGCATTAAGGGTTATAACTAATTGTTAGTGTTAGTTATGTGGTTACGCGAAACTTAGCTAGGAAAAATGGTACGAAACAAGACGACTACAATGACAAACTATCGAGTGTGATCAAGTCGCTACGCAAAAATAGACCACAATGCTGACACGTATTTCGCCTCTACACGAGGCATCTTCAGACAGATGTTTACTCGCCGACCGCTGGACAAGAAATTGCTGCTGGCTGTTCTTGTCCAGCGGTCGGCGAATTTTAACTTTGTAAAATCCTGGGTGGCACTTTACTAATTATGGACAGCGTTATATCTTGCCATCAGGAGAGCGTCTTGCTTTTCTTCTTACTTCATAGTATAAAAAAGTGATATCCAGTCATGGGAACCAATAGTAGGACCCAAGTCAAGTGCGGTGAATGCTCTTGACCGAGCAATGGTTTGCAATGGCCGTGAAAAAAACCATTGGAGATCCCCACTGTGATAAGGCGTTCTTTAGTTACGACATTTAGTAGTCTGTCACGTGACGGGCATATCCGGGTTTTGGATAGTAATAAAATTCGTATAGAAATATCTGGGGCGTATGTACCTAAGAATGATTTGGAATGCCTGAAACTGAAGGATAACCGTGAATACCAAGGTTCGTCTTATGAGAGCTCTTGTATTTCCAATATTTCTGTATGGGTCTGAAACCTGGACACTTTGACTACAGGATCGTCGAAAAGCCGAGATGACGATGTGGTGCCGAAGATGCCTCTTAAAGATCCCATAGACGGCGTTTTGCACTAATAACTCAATCCTCAGAGACAAATCAAGGAGAGACTATCATTGACTGTGCAAATATGAATTTTGAAGTTCTTTGGTCACATCTATAAGAAAGAACACTCTATGGAGAGATTCATTGTGCAGGGTCTGATTGAAGTGAAGAGAGCTCGAGGCTGTTCTCCAACGACTACTCTGACAAGAGTACCGCGGTGCCGCGTCGCATCGGTTTTGCAACTGGCAACCGCCGAGACGAGGCGGGGAAGGGTGAATGAGTTGCGGTGCCGTACCACTCGTACGCCCGCTGCTGCGGTGAAATTATTGGCATACTAGCTGTGCCCAGCGGTTTTACCGGCTGTATTGTAGCCTATGTGTTAATCCAGGGTCTAATCTATCTCCATACCAAAATTCAGCTCTATCGGTCCACCCGTTTAGGCGTGAAAGAGTAACAAACACACATACAGACATCCATTCTTACAAACTTTCACGTTTATAATATTAGTAAGATTCCCATTCGTCCCCACATCAATAGTCACCAGGTGGCAATCACCACTGAATGGCGACTCGGAAGTTATTGTTCACACTTTTATATTGCTTCATATAGTTACTGTTATGTGTAGGTTGGCAAGTCGGAAGCATATTGGTTTTTTTTTATTGACATATTGGTTATAATCTCGTAGATTAGAACAAAAGACCAATCACTTCCGTAAGAATATCATATTCATCAGTTTACAGTATTATAAACAAGAACACGATACGATCCTAGGGAAAAGAACATTGTGGCTTTAATTTGAATTCGAAATAAAATCGCAAACTGTTGCAACAGGAAGCTTTTAACTATGAAAGCCACTTTTTTATTCATGTTTTTTTAGTATCTTCTGAAATCTAAGTATGAACTTTAAAATTACTATAATATAGAATTATTATAATATGGCGCTTATCGTGCTGTCCCCTGCTTAGCAAAGTATGGGTACACATTGTTACGCTTAATGTGTTTTTCCTTATGCTATATATTCCATGAAATAATTAAGCGACGCTTAAATTATTTGAACGTGCTAGCATTTTTTTTAAAGTTTAATAATTGTAGATAGTAAATAAAATCTAAGGGACTGTTTTTTTCCTGTCCTTTCTAACCTCATAATATATGAGTATTTGAGGAGAACTGATCAAATGTTTCGAAACAAAAGATTTGATCATTGATATGTCATTGTAAAACTAATACTAATAAATATCTACGTATTCATTTTCGGTTAATAAAATTAACATTTCTAATTGCGCATTTATAAAGTGGCCAATGGGTATCAGCAACTTCTTTTACTTCTTATAGCAGTTTTTAACTAAAGTACTAAATCTGAATTTAGAAACTAAATTCAGATTTAGTCTCAACAAAAAACGAAACTTGTTTCTGAATTTAGGATGCTAATTAGCTTAATGTAATTCACTCCACTTAACATTTACTGAATGTAGGCTTTTGAATTCAGCCAAGTGTAATAAATCCTTAAAATGTTGCGGGTTCATTAGAAGATTTTTTTAAATAAAACAAAAACATATAATTCAATTTTACAACAACTTGCCTGGAATGCATTTAGACATAATTTATTGACACAATGATTTCGCAGTTATTGTAAACACAGAAACAATTTTATTTGAAAATTTTTTTTTCTTTATTTTTAATTCGTTGGGTTAGATTTCTTGCGTCAATGATGTTACTTATTACGATGCAGAATGGCTTTACATTGTTTACTAAGTACATCGTTCCGGCCAAGTTAAATCGCAAATACTTTAATTATACATAAAAATATTTGTATAACATAAGTAGAGCTAATTTTGCAAGTACTCATTACTTTCCATAATTTATTGCTATATTTGAATTTATATTTCCGGACACATTTATTAGATTTTGAGTTAAAAATTGCTGATAATAATTATTGGTATTGAATATTTGTGTGCCTCCTGGTAGAGCTTGAAAGATGTTTATATTTCCCTGAAAACATAAACAAACTTTTATTCACAGTTTGTTATAGACAAATATTCTACATGAATGCTTTTATTATATAAGTTGCCTAGCTTGGGGTTAGGTGGCGCTGTGTCTAATGACCTGAAATATTTATTTATTTTTAGAGTAGAATAGAATGATACTTTATTACATACCAAAATACAAGAAATGGTTATAAACATAATATCGCCGTCCCTGGCGAATAAACGGATATCCCCATTGTTTTGTTTTTGCTTTTATTTCATATTCAAATTCTATACGTCCATATTTAGTCCAGTCAATGAGTGTCCAAAAAGGCATGTGGATCGAAAAGTCGAAAGCAGAAAAACTAACTTAGGAACTTTGTTTGGACTAGTTAGGAGATAAACATACTAAAAGTCCCCACCCCTCCGAGGTGAGCTGGAGGGGGGGAGGCCGAAGAAGGTCCCATTTTTATGTTTTTTGCTTATATGTCAAAAACTGTGCGTCATACGATATTTTGTTGTACTACATTATTAAATCTAATAAAATTCTCTACAACTTTGGCCTTCACACTTTTTATCTACCTTCAATCGTTATCCAGCTATGAGCTTCCAAACATGGTCTATTTTTAAAACGCTTATATTAGTTTTCCATATAAAGACGGTAAAAAAATCTTGAAAATAAAATTTTACCAACTTCTGGTTGTCGTATCATAATGAAAGTTTGCAAATGTTTAGAAATCTGATGACAGTTCAATAATTTGGTACCACTGAGGTGATCTGATGATGGAGCCAGGAGGTGTGTACTGAACAAAGTTAATATAAAATAATATGGTAACCGTTTGTCGGCTTCTTACCATTTACCTTGGAATGAAAGTATCTTTTATTACAGTTTTTAATCAGAACTCCTACCAGGTAGAAGTATAGAATAACAATACTGCAGAAGAATAGTAAATACAAACTTTGCAATGCAATTCGTTCAGCATTCCTGTCTCACTCGGCGGTAAATTTTCTTAGTTGCATAATTTCTTTGATTTACTAACCAAAAGATGTGACTTTTGTGTTTACGCTAAAAAAAACCATTACTTGGGGGCATGGGATGGCTAATGCAGAACGTCTGCAGTAATATATCTGTTACGGCTAAAGTACAGTCAACTACAAAGAGATGTATCCATGTAAGTCTTACAAAATGAAGGAACTTTTAGTATGCAAAAATTATTTACCCTTACTTCGTGACATTTTCAGTCACCACCAAATCTTATACTATATTCGATTCATTTTAAATGCTATTATTAAGTATAACCTAAGGAAAAGTAGTGGGATACATCATTGTTGCATATTAAACGAGTCGATGATAATATAAAGTTTGATTGCTACTAGAAATGTCACGAACCAAGGGTAGTTCATTGTGGCAAATGAAAATTTACTTCATTTTGTAAGCCTAACATGGATACATCTCTTTGTAGTTCACTGTACGAAGTGCGGCTACACCTAGGTTTAACCGGCTAAACCTGGGTGTTACCGCACTTCGGATTTTAGCCGAAACATATCTACTTAAACAACTCAGCGGTACTCTTGCATGGTCTTTGAGATGGAAGACTGGAAATCGGCAGAGCCTGACATCTAATCATCAACCTCATTAAATTTTTAAAAAAATTGTTCATGTTAAACCAAATTGTTGCGCATTGTCAAGTTAATTTTATTAATCGTGACTTATCGCCTGATTATTATTATGTTTTACAAAAAACATTTTAAATCAACCTTATGCAAATTTGAACACATTGTCAAATTCCATTTAAATATTTATGTTAACGTTACAAATTAATAAAATTAACTAACCATTTTTTTTCTGCAAGAAAGGATGTTATTTATTACTCAAAATTCACTAAGTAGGAAAGAGAGTTACTACAGCAGAACTAATTAAATACATAGCTAAGTTACAGCTATTTAAAACCATCGTGTTAGATTGTTTAACTTCTGCTCAGATTAAAATGAGGTTGCGGCTTGAATTTTAATTTAGTAATTAATATTTTAATCGTCCACCAGAAAGTTTTGTTGTACTTTGTCATATTTAGATTTATATTGTCTATATAACATGCTTATCTCTATGTCAATGTCTATTTACAAAGAAAACTTGATCGAAAACTCCAGAATAAATTAAATCTAAATATGGCAAAGACTATTTTTGGCTATAACACCTGCATCGAGCACGGGAGCAGCCTGAAAATCAGTAGTCAGGTTAGCCCTAGGGTTAATCTGACAAAACGCTGAGCCTGTTCCCATTGGCGAGTACCTACATTAAAACTTTAATTCACTATGTAAGCTTAAGCTGTAAGAAAGAGCCAATAAATTATTTTCATTTCATTTCAAATATATACTCTAGAAAAGTCCTGAATTGTATATAGGATGATGATAATTACTTTGCACAGCAGTATCTAGTGGTTTAACCGCAAAAAGTTTTCCATGTATTATTGAGGATTAGGCATGTTTTGTCACATTCGCAATGTGACATTTTGACGCAAAATGTCATTTTCGCATATCGTCACAGTAGCAAAATGTCACAGTCGCAAATTGTTACAGTAGCATAACGTCATAATTACAAAATTTCGTTATTAAAAATCCCATTTTTACAAGCTTTTATTACAAGCTTTATATTACTTTCACCTGTCTGTTGTCTGTCTGTCTGTCTGTCGGTCTGTCTGTCTGTCTGTCTGTCTGTCTGTAATCAAATCTTGCAAGTTTAATTTGACCCACTTCCCGGTTTCCAATTGAGCTGAAAATTTGCACGCGTGTGTAAATCGGATGACAATGCAATATTTTTATGACGTCGAGCTGATCTGATGATGGAGCTGGAAGGTGGCCATAGGAACTCTGTCATAAAACAACGCAACCCCATCGAGTTTGGGCTCATTTGATTCGTCTTGACGAGTGTAACACTTTGAGGTGTTCTAAACCACCAGGAAGCACACTCACCTCTCTTTACATACTCAATAATTCATTTCATACAGAAATATTCCATTTTCCATAACGTTTAGATTAAAATTCTACACTCACAAACTTGTAAAAATAACCTTTATGATTACCAACCTGACAGACGTCAAAGTCGCTCATGATGTTCTGTCAACGTCACTTTTCGTTTGTCAATATGACATTTTCTTTTTTTTATCGATCCTTTTAGTCGATCTTGTTTATATCACCGGTATCGATAATTTATTCGCTCGATGTCGTATCAAGTGGGCAGGATCCCGGAGTTTCCTCCATTAGAATATTTCTCCAGTTGAAGGAATACAATCCTGGAGTCAGAGACCCGATTGGTAGCCTTGACAGCTGGAGAAACATCAGAGGAACCCGATGACAGTCGCCGCCGCTTGATACGGTAATCGACTAAAATCTCGATCATGTGAGGGAAAATCGATGTGAGCAAGCGCAGTGTCCCATCTTTAGCTGGCTTGGGTCTGTGAGTCAGTGTCACTGATTCCGGACCAGAGGTTGGACGTATGGCCGCTTCACCCCCACGCACCGCCTCCGGGCCGGTGCGCGTGGCGGTGCAGCGTCCGCAGCCATTTTGTGATCAACCTCGGACCTTCACACACTCAACCACAACAGCGGCGAGGTGCGTGATTTCTCCATCGGTTTCTACCACGTTTTCTCTCCTGATCATTTGGTTTAACATGCAACATTATTTGTCGTAGGATTCCTCGCCTTTAACAGCATAAACCGGCGCACCAGTTCGCAGCACGGAACAACATAATCGCCGAGCCTGCGCAAGCGGTGAGTTTTTGGGGCTTATATTTAGTAATCCTCGGCAATATTTCGGTTAATTCAACATAAAATCTACCCCCTTTTTAATCTAATAGATTTCTTTTCGTTAACGTTACTGAAGTGTAACCCTTTGTTCACTTCAGGGTTTTTTGGAGCGGCGGAAAGCACTCCAGGTTTTTTTGGAGCGGCGGAAAGCACTCAAGGGTTTTTTGGAGCGGCGGAAAGCACTCCAGGTTTTTTTGGAGCGGCGGAAAGCACTCCAGGTTTTTTTGGAGCGGTGGAAAGCTCTCCAGGTTTTTCTTTGGAGCGGCGGCAGCGCCCCAGCCTTTTTGGAGTGTCCTGTAACGCCGAGCCTTCCCGATTCGTGGAGATACGACCGCGGGTTGCCTGCCACGTCGGTGCTAGTGGGTGACAGCCGTGACCTCGGGCAGCGGGGACGTCTTGCCTACCTTTGTGTAGCAGCGCTTCTCTGCGGCCTGACCTTAACGGTACCTGATAGGGCCCGACAGCAATCTGTTGGTCGTACTTCGGACTCCAGACTCCGGTAGCTCCATCTAAATTTATTTATAATCCCTTTACATTCTTTTTGCCTGGAACCTTCTATATTTTAACTTTTAATTTCAACGACATCAGAATATAATCCTGGGATCAACACTTCATACACAACATAACACTCACACTTCTTTATGTTATAAATAATTCTCTGTGTTATTACTATATTACATGAATGTAAGTTAATCTAGGTGTATAAAAAGTGTGGTTAGTATCATTTTATAGTACAAACTAAGTCTATCTCTTTGTGTGTATATTTTGTATGTCCTTCAGACAACGTTGATCCAATAAACGAATGTTGAAAGGAAACCTGGTGTTTTAATGAAACTGAAGTCTCAGTTTGTGGTGGGAGTCATCTGGCGCTCTTACATAAATTTGGTGCCTTCCACCCTCTGGCTCGCATCGTCTCACGCCCTGCCAGCAAGCCTTACCATCTTTACTTGCTGACTCATGCTCTGGGCCTAGCCACTCTAACGGTTCGTTCCCTCTTCTAGGGACACCGTGCCTAATACGACTTGAGGGTTTCCCTTCGGGACCTGAATGTTATACGAGTACTTTATGATGCAAGATAATAATAATAATTAAAGCTTGTTTTTAAAAAGTATTTTTAAAATTTCACTTGTTTACTTTCACTTGTCTGTCGGTCTGTCTGTCTGTCTGTAATCAAATATTGCAAGTTGAATTTGACCCACTTCCTGGTGTCCGATTAAGCTGAAATTTTGCATGCATGCATAAATCAGATGACAATGCAATATTTTTATGACATCGAGTTGATCTGATGATAGAGCTGGAAGGTGACCATAAGAAATCCGTAATTAAACGACCCAACCTCATCGACTTTGGGCTCATTTAATTCGTCTTGACGAGTACTTTATGGTGCCAGATGGTAATAATAATAAAAGCTTGTTTTCAAAAGTTTTTTTTTAAATTTCACTTGTTTATCATTATTTTTTAAATTTGCCTCCATGTCAGTTTTCTACTGAGACAATTTGCGAATGTGACAGAATGCTACTGTAATATTTTACTTCTGTGAAATTTTGCTACTATGTCAATCTGCGTTTTTTTTTCGTGTCAATTTGAGAATGTGACCAAATACGCCTGATCCGTTATTGTAGCAATCTCGATAGAAAAAATTCAGCTTTATCTGTATAGGAAACAGCCGGGACCCACAGTTTAGCGTGCCTTCCGAAGCACGGTAGCGTCCAGGCGAACTTTTTGCCATACACTGAGATTTGAACCCAGGGTCTCCGGATTAACCGGACGTATGACCACTGGGCCACGGTCGCTACATAACACTTGTTACAGTATTTTTTGTAACGGTAATCCCCAAATAAGGTATATTACAAGCTTTTATTTAACGTCCGTCATCTCTACGTTGTCTGTCTGTAATAAAATCTTGCAAGTTAACTTTGATCCACTTCCCGGTTTTCGATTGAGATTAAATTTTTTATACATGTGTAAAACGGATGACAATGCTATTTTATTATGAAATCAAGCTGATCTGATGATGGAGCTGGAATGTGAACATAGGAAATCCGTAATTAAACGACGCAACCCCATCGAGTTTGGGCTCATTTGATTCGTCTTGACGAGTACCTTGGCGCTGAATGGTAATAATAATAAAAGCTTGTTTTTAAAAAGTATTTTTTTATTAACTTGTTTTCATCAATGACATCATAACCTCAGAAGGATTTTAAGGGCATCCGGTGAAAGTGGTCACTTCTTATCCAAGAAATATCAAGATTCGTGAAAGTGTATTTAATGGAGAACTTTATGACAATAAAAAATGGAGTTTTTGTTGCACAGAACATAATATTTTTCCTTATAATATGTAACTTAAAAGTATGTATGTACATTTAAGTATGAAGCTTAAACGATACTTGGAACAAATTTGTAAAAAAAATATTTTACAACTAGCTTATCCTCGTGGCTTTGTCCACGTGGAGATTTTTTTTCTTAGCGAACGTCACATTATAAAAACTATCTGTATTTGACTTTAACTTAATTTTTGATTTTAACTCAATTCTTTTTAGGGGTTTATATATCAAGCGCTAATTGAAATGTTGAAAATGTCAAAGTATTTTAAATATAATAAGTCCATAATATTAATAAAAAAATATTAGATAGGTACGTATTTTTCGCTTGCAAGTAAAATAAATATTTCTTTCCGTGTTGGGATGCGTGACGTCACTACACTCAAACACTGTAAAAATAATGACTTAGTGGAGTGACGTAACGCTCAAGAAACTTTAGTGCGTTGTATCTTTCACGTTTTTATCAGATTTACAAAGAAAAATTACGTGTCCAATATTTTATGATAATCAAGGTACCTACGATGGGGCCGAAAAGTGCTGGAGTGGAGACCACGGACTAGCAAACGCAGCGTGAGACTTTTACCCACAAGGTGGACAGACGACCTTACAAAGGCCGCCGGAAGACGCTGGATGCAGGTCGCTTCCAACCGGTACATATTATGGAAATCCAAAGGGGAGGCCTATGTTCAGCAGTAGACGTTTTACGGCTGAGATGATGATGATGAAGGTACTACATAATAGACAAAAAAAAAATAATAATATTGGAATGACCGTCGTAGTCGTTTGATTTTTCCACAATTGTCAGCGCAATAATCTTTTTAACGTTAGCTTTAAGCGATGGATCCTTATCTCGACGTATTTAGGTTTATTTCCTACTAGCTTATGCTCGTGGCTTTGCCCGCGTGGCAAAATCCTTTATTAGCGGTAGTCTATAATATCATAAAACCTATCTATATTACAAATTTCAACCGAATCCGTTCAGTGGTTTGGGCTATGCGTTGATAGATCAATCAGTCAGTCACTCTTTCCTATTATATATTTAGATGACTAAATAGGTACCTAAATATTCAAGTTTTATCATCATCATCATCATCTCAGCCGTAGAACGTCCACTGCTGAACATAGACCTCCCTTATGGACTTCCATATGTACCGGTTGGAAGCGACCTGCATCCAGCGTCTTTCGGCGACCTATAATATGAGATCGATAGTCCGTGGTCTCCACTCGAGCACTAAGTTTAATAATGCCCTGTAATTTCCTGGTACACATTACTTATAAAAATGAAAGTATTTAAATGAGTGTTTCACTTTCCAGAATATCGTTTCAATCATCGTTCGTGAATCGTTTGCTAATGTCTTTCAAATTAACTGCATTCACTTTCATAGCGGTGCGGTGTTTCGTTTGAGGACTTGCAAATAAATATCTGAATAATTGTGAGGAATAAGGAAGATACCCAAGTTGTACCGCTCGGGAAACACAGATGCCGGCAAAGTGTTTCAAATGCGACCAGTTCTCATTAAAAACGATGAAGCTAAATTAGAGAAATGCGAATGATTTCATTAATGTAAGTACTGATTTTTTTACTGAAATATGGTATTACCTATACACATTTTTCACAATTAAAATAAATAGAAAATTTATTGGTATAGAGATTACGTAGGCCCTGGAACACCGGCCCTGGCCGGCTACATCTACACAGGTCACAGAGGCTGTCTATGACCCAGTACTCTCGCAACACCATTAACAGACAAAAATGGCGTCACATACCTAAATCCAAATCCAATCGGGAAAATCCAAGCAGAAGACCGAGCATCAGAGCAACCACGACCACTCTGATAAGAGTGTACGACTTAGAAAAAAAAAGATAGTACAGTGCGTAAAACAGTTGAGCGCCGCTAGTATTCCTAAATAATAAATAGGATTCCAGCTCACTTCAATAGGACGCGTATTTATGTTCCCAGAGGTAAATTCCTACATATTTTCCGAAACTAATAAAGCCTTTACAAAGGAATTCGGGAACGATCCGTTCCATTTGATTCCATATTTACCTTTGAGAAAATATGAGGTGGAATTCTTACCTTTGACCAAATTCATATAAATGAACTCTACATAACATATATTATAGAGGAAACTACCTTTTAAAAACAATTGTTATTTATGCTAGCAGAGTAATGGCCAAGAACCTACATTCCTCATGCTTGCCTGAGAGAATCATTCAAGACATTACAGACAAAGGATTTAAGATCTTAGACGCTGTCAACAAACTCAAGTGGAAAAATAAAGAACCACTAAATATGTGGACCCTTTCATTCCAAAAAGACGAAGAAGTGAAGAAAATTTACGAAATAAAGTCTATTTTGGGATGTAAAGTTGAAATACAACCCCAAAAGTCATCAAAACTTATACCACAGTGTAAAAGGTGTCAGTCGTACGGCCATACACAAAAATATTGTTCTAAGGAACCTCGTTGTGTGAAATGTACTGGCAAACACTTAACTAAAGATTGCACCAAACCAGCAGATGCAAAGCCAAAATGTATTCACTGTGGTGAGGCTCATCCAGCAAACTACAGGGGTTGCATCGTGGCCAAAGAACTACAACATTTAAGAAACAGACAGTCAAAAACAACAACAAATACATCACCAGTCGTACACGCACCCATTGTAAGTAAATCAACTCCGGCCATTGTACACAAAAATGCCACTAATGAGGTATCTTATGCACAAATTGCAAAGCCATCTCATCCAGAACAAAAAGCTCAAACAACAATGCCTGATGTAGATAAAAAATTAAGCCAAATATTGCTTTTAATGTCTTCATTTGATGAAAGGTTAAAGAAGTTAGAAGCTGGCATTAAGAAGGCTCCACAGAAAAATAATAAATAATATGGACAATAAAACATTGAAAATCATAGCATGGAATGCAAATGGACTGCTTAAACATCAGCAAGAGTTAAAAGCAGTCCTAATTAAAGAAAACTATGATGTATGTCTAATATCCGAGACTCATTTCACCAAAGAGTCCTACATTAAAATAGATGGATATAAAACGTATCATGCGCTGCATCCAGACAATACTGCTAGAGGTGGTAGTACCATCATTGTCAAAGACAGTCTCTACTATCATCAAGCACTAAAATTTGAAGAACAGCAATGTCAAGCTGTAGCTATTACCATCAAAACCAAACGTTATCCAATAACAATTTCAGCCATATACTGTCCGCCAAGGTACGCATTAAAAGCTGAACATTATAAAAATATTTTGGAAAAACTTGGAAACAGTTTCATCCTAGGAGGAGACTTTAATGCCAAAAACACTTTCTGGGGATCCAGGCTAACGACAACAAAAGGAAAAGAGCTTCTTAGTGCCATAAGAGATTTAAACTGTAAAGCAATATCAACGGGAAAACCCACCTATTGGCCTACAGATCAAAATAAGATACCAGATTTGATAGATTTTTTTATATATAAAAACATACCTTCTAGCTTTATAGATATTAAAGAAAGTTTTGACATGAGCTCTGATCACTCACCCATTGTATTAACTCTAAGTGAAACTATTATATCTAAGCAAGCTAGCCCAACCCTAGTAAATAAGAAAACCGATTGGGAGAGTTTTAAGTTTGATTTGGAATCAACTATAGATTTAAAAGTTCCATTAAAAACCCCGCAGCAACTCGACGAAGATCTCTCAAAGTTCATTACTGACATACAGCAATGCGCCAGGAGAAACACGCCAGAGATTAACTTTACACCTAGAGATAATTATTACCCTATACATATATTAAAACTCATATCAGATAAGCGAAAACAACGAAAAACTTGGCATATGCTTGGCTTTTACCAGGGGTAGACTTCCTTTGCAGGAGGTCGTCTAGGTGGGTACCCCAACAGTGCCAGTTATTCTACCGCCTGAGCAGTGATGTGCAAACATTACTGTGCTCCGGTAGGAGGGCACTGTAGCTAGTGTAATTACTGGGCTAAAGAGTCTTATGACTCTTGAGTAAGAAGCGTTGGTGCAGTGCTCCTAGATTTTCACATAATTGTGAAATCCTAGGTAACACTGTACTGATTATGGGCAGCCGTTATCTCTTAACATCAGGAGAGCGTCTTGCTCGTCTTCTACTTCATCACATAAAAAAAAAAAAAAAAAAAAAAAAATGACTAGAGCACCGCAAGATAAGACACTATTTAACCGCCTTACAAAAAAAATTAAGAGGGAAATAGTAAAACTTGACGAGGAAAATATGAATAATCAACTCAGTCAATTAACCAATGATCGTACAACAGATTATTCATTATGGAAAATGGTAAAAAATACTAAAAAACCCACTATTTCCACATCGCCAATAAAGGAAGAAAATGGAAGGTGGGCAATAAACAATGAACAAAAGGCAACTAGATTTGCCCAGCATTTAGAGCAGGTCTTCCAACCAAATGATAACACCAAAGCAGACCTTGCATTACCGAATAAAATTTTGCACATTGATTCATACATCAAACTTATCACACCGAAAGAGCTACAAAGAGAGATCAAACAAATTAATAGAAAAAAATCTCCAGGTTTTGACCTAATTACCGGAGAAGTATTACATAATTTACCGCGCAAAGCTATTGTAAAACTGACAACTCTGATCAACGCCGTATTCCGACTACAACACGTTCCTGATGTATGGAAGGTTGCTGAGGTTATCATGATACTCAAACCAGGTAAACCAGCCAACGAAGCATCATCATATAGACCTATATCACTGTTGCCAATTATGTCAAAGCTATTTGAAAAATTGATATTAAAACGACTTAAGCCTATTATCCAAGAAAAAAAACTGATACCAGACTATCAATTCGGATTCAGAGAACAACATTCGACAATAGATCAGGTACACAGGATCACTAACGTCATTGAAAAGGCTTTAGAAGAAAAAAAGGTCTGTTCTACCGTTTTCTTAGACGTGGCTCAGGCTTTTGACAAAGTGTGGCATGAAGGCCTTATATTTAAACTAAGACATATGCTACCACCAAAGTTTGCTGATTTATTCAAATCTTACCTCGCACAACGAAGGTTTAGAGTACGACAAGATGATGCCTACTCATCACTTAGGCCTATAAAAGCTGGAGTACCACAAGGAAGTGTATTGGGTCCTATTTTATACTTATTATACACCTGTGATATTCCAGACACAGAAGACAATACGATAGCAACCTTTGCTGATGACACTGCAATTATGGCAACAGGGGTCACGCATGATGAAGCCGTAGAAAAGATTCAAACAGCTGTAAACACCATCTATGGTTGGACGAAGAAATGGAAAATCAGATTAAACGAATCTAAGTCCGTTCACATAGACTTCACTAACAAAAAGTCTGTATATCACCCGGTTTTCATCAATAACACGGCTATACCATACGAGAATACTGCCAAATACTTGGGAATGACTCTGGACGCAAAGCTTCGCTGGAGAGCTCACGTCAAGAAGAAACGGAATGAACTAGAACTCCGTTATAGGGCAATGAACTGGCTGCTTGGAAGACATTCTAAGTTGTCAATTCATAACAAACTGCTCCTATACAAACAAGTCCTCGTTCCTATTTGGACTTATGGCATCCAGTTGTGGGGATGTGCTAAAGACAATAATGTGGAAATTATCCAACGCTTTCAAAATAAAGTGCTGAGGGGTATAGTGAATGCTCCTTGGTTCATAAGAAACGATGATCTCCATCGCGATCTAGATGTGGATCTCGTGTCTAACGTCATCAAAAAGTTCGCGGAAGCCCACCAGCGACGGCTCCACCATCACGTGAACGTCGAGGCCATCCAGCTCCTCGACACCACGGGACTAGTAAGGAGACTCAAAAGGACAAAACCTTTCGAGTTAGTTTAAGTGTAGTGTTTAGTGAAATTATATAGTGTTAGTGCTGTGTACAAAGAACACAAGAACAAAGTGTCTTAACTATGATAGAGACAGTAAGAATACGTGTTATTGGACACTTTCTTAGATTATCTCACTTTAGCAATATAAGTTAGAACTAAATTGCTTATTAGTCTAATAATAGTCCGGTCAATTTAGACCAAAAAATGAGGGTGAAGTTACATAAAGTCCCAACAAGCTGAATTTTTGTAAAGTTGTTCAAAACATAATTATAAACAATGTCTAGAAGTTCCCCATCATTCCCCTGTAAGGAAAAAAATAATTCAAGGTCAAAGGTAAAAAAATGAGTTTTTCGCGATTTTCAGCAAAACGGTAAGTTTTATCATAAAAATATCTTAGACAAAATTGTAGATCATAAAATTGTCTACAAAAAAATATTTAATACTTTTTTTTCTACGAGCCACCGTTTTTGAGATATAACGATTCAAAAAGTTGTAATCTCTTATATAAAATCGTTCGTACACTTTCGTGCTATCAACGCACAGCCCAAACGGCCGGACGGATTGAGCTGAAATTTGGACAGCGTATTCCTTGGAAGATTTCATCGTGCAATAAGAAGCGATTTTTTGAAATTGCCTCAGGAAAAGGAATTATTCCCGAAAAACGTTTGTATGCAAATCCGTAACCGTTTACCCGATTGAGCTGAAATTTTGTAAAACGATTGTTGGGATTGTGTTGAGGAAAATTGAATAGTTTTTATGACACAATTTAACTTTAAAGAGGGGGTAAGGGGGGGTCAAAGTTTGTATGGTAAATTTAGAACCGCTGGCCCTATTGAGCTGAAATTTGGTACAAAGGTTAACCAAGTCCTAAAAAATTATATGGGATACTTTTTATTCCAAAAATCAACCTCTAAGGCGGGATAAAGGAGGTCAATGTTTGAATACGAAATCAGTAACTAATGACCCCATTAAGCTACAATTTGGTTTAGACATAGTTTGAGCCTAATTTTTTGTAGACAATTTTATGATCTACAATTTTGTCTAAGATGTTTTTATGATAAAACTTACCGTTTTGCTGAAAATCGCGAAAAACTCATTGTTTTGACCTTTGATCTTGAATTAAATTTTTTCCTTACAGGGGAATGATGGGGAACTTCTAGACATTGTTTATAATTATGTTTTGAACAACTTCACAGAAATTCAGCTTGTTGGGACTTTATGTAACTTCGAATGTCTAAATTGACTGGACTATAAGGCTAGATTGTAATATATTGATATACTTACCTATATTACTGTGAGTGTATCATACAAAAAAAAAAAAAAATGCTAGCAGAGATAAAATAGAATAGTTCTTTTTAATTGTTACGTTTTTTTTTTTTTTTTTGAAGTGAAAACTTCTTTAGCGGCGCTGAGCACTTTTTTGTATGGGTAAAAACTTTCAAACTCGCGTCAGGGTCACGTGATGCTGATCGAAAAAGCGTAAGATCGAGGGGAAGGGAGAGGAACTAGTATCTCCCACTCTTTCTACCGTGCCTGAGTGTGCTGCTCTGTTTAGGCGGCACAGGGGGCTTAGACAAGCGCGCGCCCGATATTTTTTTTTATATTTTATATTTATATTTTTATATTTTTTTTTTATTAGACAATTAAATAGGTTCGAATCAAAACTGTTTGTTTCTTACTTAAGTTATCATAAACCAATTGTATCAGTTGTAAAAATTTGCGATGATGATTCTGATAATAACGATGGTGTAAAAGTCGTCGAAATTATGGATGGTAGTTGATTTTTTTGAGAGATAAAATTTAATGTTATATATAAATAACGATATAATATTATAAATAATAACATATAAATTGTCATATTTGTGTACGATAGCGCAATAAATAAACATTGTATTCTACCTCATAAATGATAGTATTTTTATACTTATAATTAAACACAACGTTAATATTGAAGTTTTCACTTCTGCCGGCACTCCCGGAGTGCTACCTTTTTTTTTTTTTTTTTGGCGTGTGAGCGCCTGTTACTGCAGGCGTGATCTCCTGATGAAGGACATCGTAATTGTCCGAAACCGTGGTCGAGATATTCTCGACAATATTAGACGTGAGTTGTGCCGTTTTTGTTTTCTGTTACATTTTTTGTGTAATAATCTTATGAATATTAAAACCGTGAACGTTTGTATGATATCTGGATGTCTGGATGAATGTTTGTTACTTTTGTGAACGACCGATTGAACTGAAATTTGATATGGAGATAGCTTAGACCCTGAAATAGCACCTAGGCAGTACAGCGGGTGAAACCGCTGGATTCAGCTAGTGATGCAATATTTTTTTATCTAAATATTTAAAAGGAAAGAGTGACTGCCTGACCTATCAACGCACTGCAAATCGCTGAACGGATTTGCTTAAAATTTGGAATATAGATAGGTTTTATGATGTAGACCTCCGGTAAGAAAGGATTTTCATACGCGGGCAAGGCTGCGAGCGCAAGCTAGTTTAATATAAAGATGGCTAACTCTTTATTGTCAACCAACATTTACAAAACTAAAAACAAGTGATATTAAAAAAAAACTTTTTTAAAACAAGCTTTTATTATTATTACCATAAAGTACTCCTCAAGACGAATCAAATGAGCCTGAACTCGATGGGATTACGTCCTTTAATTACGGAGTTCCTATGGCTACCTTCCCGCTCTATCATCAGATCAGCTCCATGTCATATTAATATTGCATTGTCATCCGATTTATGCAAACATGCAAAATTTCAGCTCAATCGGACACCGGAAAGTGGGTCAAATTTAACATGCAAGATTTGATTACAGACAGACTGACAGACAGACAACAGACAAGTGAAAGTAAATAAAAGCTTGTAATAAGCAACACTGTGTTCAGCAAAGTATTGTCCAATCTCAAAAAAGCATTTATTGTATGTTTAAGGTTTGCGATTTTATTTCGAAAGAACTTTTCAGCGGGTAACACCGCGGGGCACAGCTAGTAATACTATACTTCACTGACTCACGCTTATTTTTTTTTATCAGGCGTTAACTTCTCACCATTCACTACATAGTAAATAACTACTATAGCGCCGCGCAAACGGGTTTTCTCACCCTCAAAGTGGCGATCGCAATAGGACATTTCTGGCCGCAGTGATATGCAAAGTCACAAAAAGCAAATAAAAAAAAACACATAGTATAAAACTAAATTGCTTCCTCTGTCCTATGTATTCTAAGATATTATCTACATAATACATTTAAAAAACCGCGCTAGTTCCCCTATTTTAAATAGACCCGGTCGGTTCTAGCTTCAAACCGTGGACACTTTAGATTTAAGTTTATTGTTTTATCACCTTGTTAATATCATCCAAATATTGTTGATCACCTTGTAGCACGATCATGCATCCCCATTAACCATTCTCATATTCTCTGCCCTCGGGAAGTGCCTAGTGTGGGACGCTACTTGTGTCTGCACTGTCGCCGCCAGCCACCTGAGTCGCACCGTCCACTCACCGTCAGCAGCAGCGGAAGACGCCAGTTCGAAGAAGAGGCTTAAGTACGCTGCCATGGACCCGCTTTATCATTTCGTCCCCGTGGCTGTGGAGACCATGGGGAGTTGGGGCAGTGAAGCGCGTGGTCTCGTTAGAGAGATCGGTCTGAGAATGTCAGAAAAAAGTGGTAACTCCCGCTCCGGGTCGTTTTTGGTGCAAAGGTTGGCCATCGCCATTCAGCGTGGCAATGCCGCGAGCGTAATGGGCACCTTTGCACCGGGAACAATCAGGGGCGGGTTATTTAATGAATAATTTTTGACATATCGTTTAGATAAAGTTGTGTTATTATATTTATAAATATTTATACATTTAAAACTACGTAATGAATTTTTCATTATTATACTATACTTTTTTTATGTAATAGTTGACAAACAAGTAGACGGCCCATCTGATGGTGAGTGGCTACCGTCGCCTATGGATACCTGCAATACCTGGGGTACCGCTGCGCTGGTGCGTTGCCTCAAGACTCTGTTCACTTGCTTTTTGAAGAGTCCCATGTTGATGCTTAACAGAAATACCACAGGCGGACACTCATTCCACATTTTGCAGGTGTACGGCAAGAAGGAGCGACTAAACTGACTTACCCACCTATACCATACACTCACTACGATTGATGACAACTTTAATGTTCATTGCTGCGTTTGTTATTTTACTCATATTAATGAGGAGGTTTAAGCAAGTAATGTACGCAATTTTGTCTATGATTTTGGTGTTTTACATGTCATTTGGCGATAGCCAATAGGACCGCAAGGCATGGGAAAATGGGAAGTATAGTGTTTACACGCAGTCCATGCTGACTGCCCAGCCCGTTTCGGCTGAATGTAGACGGGCTTTAAGAAAGATTTCCCAAAAAAATTCCATGCGATTGAAATACTGGCCGAACGAAACCGTCGGAATTACCATATTTATTTGTTTATCTATTGTTGGTTTTCCAATAAATTCAGCAAATAAGAACTTTCTTTCCATAGGTATTTATTATTTATCTTGAAATGTTGTATTTTAACCGTCTTCGATTGTATTTTCGTCTTCAGAATTCCGTCTTTTACGAACTAAACTAGAAAATAATGTTATTGTACAATTTTCCTGTGTTTAACATTGAACATTTTTATGCTGAAAAATATAGGTACTTATTTTTGGTTTGTTCGCAGTTTGGAGTGAATTTTTGTTGTAACAATTTTTCATAAGATGAGAGTTATAGGAGACCGGCATGTTTTACACTTAGGCCTATCCCACAATGGGCTACAGCGACTCTAAAGCAGTAGGGCTCGATATAACCACTTGGTGACACACACAAGTCACCGGAAGGCCACGATGATAACGCAAGAGTTCCTATCGGCCTCAATGCGGGACAGCCTTTTCGTGTATTTCGAAGCTTACGATGGCCAATTAATTTTCCTTCGAATTTTCCACAGCATATACTCAAGTCAAAACTCACAAACTCCCATAAGAAAAACAAAAACAAACCTGTACATAATTACAGCACCCAATTACCATATCCCCTTCAAACAACTGCGAAAATAATCCTCGCTGATTCATCTAAAAGATTATCCTTCCATCAAATTAAGACCTTATAAATAATGCAATAAGGGCTAAAAGGACATAAACATACCCTTCTGTGTGAAACAAATTACTCCATGTGTCCCCATTTTTGTACGTGATGAGATTTATTAAGGCCTACTGGACCGGGGTATAACCATGGTCGTTGCGGCGTATGCAAAAAAGCGACGAAGCGTGGAATTTTACAAGAACGCGATGTGGACATCACTTTATTTTGGGTCATAGAACTTCTTATAGGATTTTTTCTATGTTTGGAAGAAACTTTGTATTTTTTGCATCAAGAATAATCACATGTTTTTTTTTCTACGAGTACTCCATTCAATATTTTATATCACTTATGCAGGGCTATTCACTTATCTGTTACGAAACCGAACCGAACACGGAATTGTCAAAAATGTATGAAATGGCGTATAACATCGTATCGATTTAATAATACGTCATACGTTATTTCATACATATTTGACAATTCGGTCTTCGCTTCGGTTTCCTTACGGATAAGCGAATAGCCCTGCTGAACTGTGTCATTGATAGAATAGAATAGAAAATACTTTATTGTGACACCACAGAAACATAAACACAGAAACAGAAACATACAGAACAGAAACAGATACAGAAACTTAGAACTAAAACAATTTATAATATAAAAGTGTAACAATTGGCGGTCTTATCGCTTAAAGCGATCTCTTCCAGACAACCAACAAATTAAAGTTAAAGAGTGATTAAAGTTATGATCACTGTAATTATATACAAAGAAACTCAATGAATGGGTTTATTTTGTAAAAAATTATTTACGTACAAACGTGCTCTCGTAGCCTATTTTAATAAATAGGTAGGAACCTTCCTTTTCATTTTGACTTTAAAACAGGAATAAACTTACGAATTTATTCGGAAAGTACTAGAGTTATAATACTACACTTATTAAGTTATCTCCACACAATATTTGCCATCAAACATCCATATTCGTACCCGTCCACAGATTCGCTTCACTGGACCAGATAATAATATAATATGCAAGTATAATAATACACCGAAACCTGACGACGGGAGCATAGAGCGTGACTTATTATCTTTTAACAATTTGCTAAGGGTTCCATAAATTAATTTTCTTAAAATGACTTTTATTTAACTGATTTTTTTATCGGTAATAAGTTGCCAGACTATAAACTGATCTTTTCTTCATTGGCTGAGATGATGATGATCATGATATTTTTTATTTAATTGATCATAATATTAATATTTAATGTGACAGAATACATTTCTACAGGAAATTCGTGTTTAAATATAATAAATATCAAGAGAGATTTCCACTCGGAAAGAAAATGCTCGTAAATACTCGTATAATGCTTTGAGTATTAAACAACCAATGGAAACGAACCGGGTAGAGTGCTTTTCACGAAAGGTGTCCTTTTTGCGGGATGCCACTATCACACATTTTAAAAGTTAAAACATCTATAACTTGTTAACGCCTCATAATTTCTTATATTTAATTTCTTAATTAAATAAATAGATATTTCTTTTGTCCATCAAATAAAAATTATTTAGGATATGAAGTCCAGTAATAATCGATAAAATTAAATTTAGTTTCGCTAAATTCCGCGGAACCTCTTTCGTGAAAAGGGCTCTACTAATTTCTATGCTAAAAGGCTGCCAGTTTTTGCGGGGAAACGCAACGTACGCCAATATATTATAATGATACCGCACTAACGATTTTTCGATTACCTTTAAAATTGACAAATATTGGCTTAAAATATACTCACATATATACTTACACACACAGGAATTACCTGTGGCCGTAGCATGACACACGGGATCCCGACGAAACTTCAAGAGTAGAACTGTCATCCCATTCATTGTACTTTTGTGAATGAATGGGATGACAGTTGACTTGACAGCAAGACAAGTCTACGCAGCGTCTGTGCTTGAGGGGCTGTATTGCTCTAAAACTAGGTCTATGCCCGGCGGTCTTTTTTTTGGCAGCGAGGCGGGCATCACCTGAAAATGACGTATCCAGTTGGATGTCTAATGGAAGAAAGATATAATGCGACCCATTTCGTGCGATCGCAGGTAAAAAGACAATGATTTTCGAGGAAAAGATACAAAGAAAATTGGGCCTATCTATGGAGCAAATTGGACGCATCAATGTCCAATGTTTCGGAAGGATACAGATAAGTTGTGAAATGTATGAACAATAAAATATAGAATTCATTTTTTAAGAGCTTTGCTTTTATTTTTTAATAGGTGCGCCCAGTAGTTTTCCCGCTGAACAGTAGCCTATTTATTATTACAGGGTCTAAGCAACAACTATACCAAAATTCAACTCAATCAATACACCCGTATAGGCGTGAAAGAGTAACAAACATTACATACCTCGGTACCTATATTCAGTAATCCATGATTCTTACAAATTTTCGCATTTATAATCATCATCATCATCTCAGCCATTGGACGTCCACTGCTGAACATAGGCCTCCCCTTTAGACTTCCATATGTACCGGTTGGAAGCGACCTGCATCCAGCGTCTTCCGGCGACCTTTATAAGGTCGTCTGTCCACCTTGTGGGTGGACGTCCTACGCTTCGTTTGCTAGTCCGTGGTCTCCACTCGAGCACTTTTCGACCCCATCGGCCATCCGCTCTGCGTGCTATATGGCCTGCCCATTGCCACTTCAGCTTGCTAATCCGCCGGGCTATGTCGGTGACTTTAGTTCGTCTACGGATTATAATATTACTAGTTTAATAAAACTAGTAGGATGCATTAAAAAGTTAGTAGTGGGGGACTTTAGTGTAAAACCTGATTTTTTTCATGCAGAAGCATGAAACTTGGAATATTGATTCCTTATGTCAAAATAAGCAGATTTTGATCGGTAGCCCAATGAAATGGGCCCTCTGGTAGCGGGGAAGGGGGGTGGCGGGCAGCGTTATCTCTGACCATCAAGAGAGCGTCTTGCTCGTATGCTTACTTCGTTGTATAATAAAAGCTTGTTATTAAAAAGTTTTTTATTTTAATTTCACTTGTTTATTGGTAGTGCTTCATACATGCATTTTATTTGCATAAAGAACACATGAACAAAGTGTCTTCCCAATATTATAGCCAATAAGAAAAGTGTTAATGGATACATTCTCAGTCTTAGTCTATGTAGCAGTTTAAGTTAGATGTATATTACATAATATTAGCCTAAGTTAAGGCTAGATCGTATTTTAAATAGTGTGTAGCTAATTGATGTACTCTAGATAATAAAAAAAAAACTTGTTTATTGATAATAATAATTATAAATTTTATACTATTTATGTAGTAGACAGGATAACCTATCGATTCGTTTTGGGACGTCTGGTGTCCCAACCTCTTGGTATTTCCAAAAGGACTTTTTATGTAGGTACCTATAAGGGTCATCTATATATAAATTATTATAAATGCGAATATTCTTAGTTTATTCCGACACGCCACAACATAAATACGAACCAGGACGAACCTATAGCGCTGTAAGAAATAATAAATGATCATGTCACCAAAACTATCATTATTTCTATATGTTGTTATGGTGGCGGTAATGGCTGTAAGCCCAAAACCTGCGCCTGCACCATGGGTAAGCATATTTTGCATTTATTTAGTACTAACAATAATATTATATACCTTACCGCAGGGAAGCTTATGGCGACCTGTTGGGGAATAGCGACCCCACGGACCCGAGTGCTCCCGGGGGAGGATTCTGTTTCTCATCTCCGGCGGTTACATATTTGAGTCGTTTGGGGTAGAGCAGGTTTTGGGCTTACAGCCATAATCATTACCGCCACCATAAAAATAAATCTGAGTAAATCTGAATGTAGGAACTAAATTCAGCCAAGTGTAATAAGCCTTTTAAAAAACTTCACTGAAGGAAGTTGTCCATTGTCGATATCCATTAACACTAGCTTTAGCTCTCATAGTTTTCATGAAAAACTTAAAAAACTAAAAATAGGGACATAAAAGTGGGGGGAGAGGTGGAAACATTGTCGTGGGGGGGTGTTTCTACTAAAATTTCTTCTTATGAACGGTAAAGCTATACGCATGCCAAGTTTCATGCTTTCTGCCGCTAGAGTCTTACCTCCATACAAAATCGAGCTAACGAACCGCACTATGAGATTTTTTTGTGAAATAAAGTTATCTATCGATCTATCTAATAATAATTATAATATTCATTTATTTTAAATTCAAAGAATAGTAAACTGACACAATTTATTGCAACGTGACAGAGGTCCATGTATATTAACCCTTTCAGGACCATAAGACTAGGAGAGGTAATGTTATGGTTATTTATGTATAATATGATCTTTTTGGTGTCTATAAAACATATTTTAAAGTCAAAAAGTAAAAACCTATTTTAGTTTTTTTGGAATTTTATGGTACATGGATGTCCCTATGGTCGTTAACGGTAAATTTTATTCGAAATCATTTACATTTTTGTTTCAAGGCTAGAGGAATATCTAGGATCTAAACACTTATTAAAAACGCAAATTTACTACCTATAATTGTTAATTTATAATAAATGAGTCAAGGTACAGAATAAAACAATTCAATCGGTCGTATATTACAGGTGAACTTTGCATATTATACTGGTGTTATTAGTGCGATTATTATCTTTTGGAACGTGCACAATACGCGCATCGTTTTCTATTTATCGTTTTTTGTAATAGGGTAGATCGTTTTATAGCTTTGCAGAATATGGTAGGTACCTACTTACTCATTTTTTACAGGAAGCTACAGAGACTTGCCTGATCTATAAACAACCAATCGGTCTATTCTGACCGTGCTTCTCTATGTACATGGTATTATGCGTTGTTCACTGTTATATCAAAAAGGTCGAAGAATAGTCTTACATAATTTATCTATCTTCTTATTCTTATTTTAACTTTGACCTGCGATCAAGCTCGTGTGTTATATTTCGTTGATCCATAGACCAATGCCACCCATATTTTTATTGTAGTGTGATACGAAACATATTTAATAAAAAATCGTACCTAATCGGGCGTTACAACTTTACCATGGTAATCAGCTGGAAGCTTGGCTGGTAGCCAGCTTCAATTATTGGCATGATATGATTGACCATCACTTGTATGTACTTTTATGGAACTAATCTTACCCTCTAGTCTCGCTAAACAGTGACCCATGCGCCCTGTCCTAACGGGATAGTAAGAGAAGGTTTGCACATGGGTAAAATATACGGCTCTAACGGTGTAGGTACCGTTAATCGCCCAGGTAGAAAGTTTACCCGAATTCACACGGATTTTTTATATGATACAAGAATGCATTTTATGACGACTACTATTATCTTAAGGCTATCCTAAGAATCTATATCGTTTTACAGTTGGCTGTTTCTATTCATTACACGATTTTTTTAAAGGTTTATGACTTTATTGAAATCAGTTATTTTTCTTTTATTGATATTGCTTGGTAACTATTCGGTTTTTGAATAACTATCATAATATTTTGTTCATATCGTCGTCCGAAAAAAGTATACCTTCACGACCATAGGGACAGTACTGTCCCTTTTTATTTATCACTTTATAGCTTTATTAGGATCAGATTATCTAATTGTGTAGTAATTTATATAAATATAACATTAACCAGGCTATAGTTTTTTCATGAAATTAATTTATGATTCTCACTTTAACATCTTGTGAATCTTATAAAAATTTTTTCATTTTAGCACCAGACGATATGTCATCTTTTATAGATTATTGTCATAATATAGTTCTACTTTTATGGGGCTGCTAGCTATGAATGGTTAAAGTGGACATTTAAATATTAGAAAACAAAAAAATATTTGAAATTGGCCTAGTATTTATTTAGATTTTTACACTTTTGTGCTTGGGACACGGGTGTACCCGTGGTCGTCAAAGGGTTAAAATATAATTACATTAGACCTTAATTTTTTAAAGTGATGAAGTAGAACGCTCTCCTGATGTTAAGAGATAACGCTGCCCATAATATCAGTACAGTGCTACTTAGGATTTCACAATGATGTGAAATTCAAGGAACACTGCACCAACTACCAACGCTTCTAACTCAAGAGTCATGAGATGTTAAAACTCTTTAGCCCAGTAATTTCATTAGCTACTGTGCCCTCCTACTGAAACACAGTAATGTATGCACATCACTGCTCAGGCGGTAGAATTATTGGCTCTGTTGGGGTATCCACCAAGAGAAATATGCATAAAATTGTATTAGAATAACTTAAAACTAGGTCATACGTTGCTCTAGTGACGTGTTGCACGCAGCGTCAGCAGGAAGCCGACCTCGGATGAACGAAACACGGTTACGTATCATAATACCTACGGTCGTTTCAACTACGGTCGATATATTATAACTACGGTCGAATCGCCTACTGTTCAAAATGTCTATTGGACGTTTCGCCTACGTTCATAATAACTATTGGTCGAAATCACTATTGGACGACTCGCCTACGGTTAACTCAGCTACGGTCGATTGAGCTAAGGTTGATTAAACTATTGGACGATTTGCCTATTTTTGACTGAACTAACGGACGATTTACATTTTATTTTTAGATCATGTTTTCCGGCTCTAGTCAGGTATGACAGCTAAAAAATACTTGTTTATAGTACAGAAGCACAATGTGCGAGCTGAGCGAGCGAAGCGAGCGTGCTGCGGCAGCGGCCAGCGAAGCGCCAGATACGTGTTGTTTTTGATACCTGAATGATTTCTATTTGTAGATGTGCAGACAGCTTATTATGCCGCTTTGTCATGATGAAGTAGATGCCAAAATGCCTGAAGATGCCATGACACAGTATAAATCATTCAGTAATAAAATAAATACTCATACATCAGATGTAGTCAATCAGAAACGATACTTGCTTCTAAATTGAGTATGCTAATTTGCTATAAGTGATTACACTTGACCTAATAACAATATTCAGTAACGACTGAATTAAGGCTTCTGAATTCAGCCAATGTAATAAGTACCTTAAGATACCTTAAACGTTAATGGGGATAATTTGAAGCCTTTTTTTATAAAATAAAACAAGAAAAAATTAATTTAATTTTACAACATAACTTGCCAGGAATGAATTTAGACTTTTATTACAATTCTTCCGCACTTATCGTGAACACAGAATCATTTTTATAAAATACTTGCTGCGCCCAGCGGTTTTACTTGCTGTCCTGTAGCCAGTGCTATTCCTCTATATCAAATTGCAACTCAATCGGTCCACCCTTTGGGCGTGAAAGAGTAAACAAACCCCAGACATCCTGACATCCATACACTTTCACAAACCTTTACGTTCATATTATTATTAGATTTTTTACTTTCGAACTTTGGGTGTGATTTCTTGCGTCACATGATGTCACTTTTTGCAGAACGGCTTTACATTGTTTACTACGTACTTCATTCCGGCCAAGTTAATCGTAAATGCTTTAATTACGAGTATACATAAAAAATTATAGTAATGCTAAGTACATATAATTTACACATTACATACATAAGTGTATCTTAATGGTCTTTCATCTCCTAGCACCCTTATCGTGATTTTCGGATGGTTATAGGTACCCACGAATCTGTAAGATTGTCTTACGTCTTGTGTTACCATGAAGTTCATTACATCGTTCTGAAAAAAGAAATAAACAATAAAAAATATTTTTCACCGATTTTCTGTGCTAGACAAGTATTTAAAATACCTAGAAAATAAGTATTTAAATTTACTAGACACCTTAGATTAAAAGAAAATGGGATGCCAATCTTGGGCTTGTTGCATCGGAAGTTGGTTGCCGCACCGACTCGCGCCGAAGTAAAATTGTACCAGGCACAATTTTCCGCTCTTTAATTAGGCCCATGGGCATAATCGACGTGGGTCATGTCAGATATGTCAAAACCGCATCTTTTTGTTTTTTTATCTGTACTAGACACATAATATTATGTTGACTTTGTATTTTTTAAATTATAAGCGAAAAAAGACCGATTTCCACTAAACATGGCTAAGAACACTCACGACTATCTCAACATTCAAACAAAAAAACCCGGCTTAAAAAGGCCCGGGTGTAGCTTGTGTTTGAGAGTGGCATACTGTCATATTTGTGTACATTTTTTTTTCATTTTCTAAACAACAAAAAACATGTTTTAAGAAATAACCATTATTATATCATATTATAATAGAATTATCTATTTTACTCTAACTAAATAAATGCGAAATGTTCTTACCAAATCACATGTTGATTCAACAGACATTACCGCCATCATAACAAAACAAAGTAACAATGCAAGTTTTGGTGACATGATTTTTTAATTTTATATATTATAATATTTGACGTATTTACGTTGTCGAGTGTAAGTTTAAACTAAGAATTCGCGCTTTTATAATTTATTTTTATATGACCCTTATCGGTTTATGGACATCCCATATTTCAAGAGGTTGGGTTTTCACGTCTGCCGTCTGTAGGTTTTTTTTATTGCTGTCTGTAGGTTATCTACCATAATATAATGTTTTTATAAAAATTATTATAATGTAGCAGTTCAAGGGTTATTTTATACATTTTATTTATTTATTTGGGAAAACAAACAGTTTGCCTTTGGCTTATAGGCATGATGGCAAAAAAATCCATTTGTGTATTGTGTATATACCACTGTGGCGCGGTGGGCTAATACCCGCCTGCAACGCAGAAGGTCGAGAGTTCGATTCCGGCAATGGACAAATGTTTGTGTGATCCACAGATATTTGTTTCTGGTCTGGGTGACTTTCTGTATCTATTATAAGTATGTATTTACAAAAGAAAAGTATATATAAGTATTATATCCGTTATCCTAACCACCATAACACAAGCATTAATTTGCTTAGCTTGGGGTTAGGTGACGCTATGTGAAATGTTCTGAAATATTTATTTATTTATTTATATTATTGTTACACCGGTGTCGGTCGCATAGCATAAAAAAATAAGGGATGTATACACGAGCGTCTGTTAATTGTCTAATTCGGAGAACCATAGTTTTTAACCCCCGACGCAAAAACGACGGGGTGTTATAAGTTTGATGTGTCTGTCTGTCTGTGTGTGTGTGTGTGTGTGTCTGTCTGTGGCATCGTAACTCCCGAACGGATAAACGGATTTTGATTTAGTTTTTTTGTTTGAAAGTAGAGTTAGTCAAGAGTGTTCTTAGCCATGTTTGGTGGAAATTGGTTTAAGATAGCCGCCGCTACAAAATGGTGGATTACTTTTTTCTTCCACGACCCCCTCAATATGGGTATCAAATGAAAGGGCTTAACTAGTAGAATAAAACCCACTATATAAAATTTCAAATCCAAGATGGCCGCCACCTCAAAATGATGAATTACGTTTTGCGTTGGGGGTTTTTAAATTTTTAATTTAATTCACTTGTACGAGCGTCAAGATGGTGGGACCAAGTCTTGGATTGGCATGAAACATATGACATATATCGGTCGGGTATCGGTGTGGGTCTACAACGCAGCGGTAATAAGAGATTAGCGACTCTAATCTCTTAAAAAATTGTACGACTTAGTGATTAATAAAATTAATAAAAAGTTATATTTTATTTAATTAACTTGAAATAAACTTCAAAAACTATTTAAGTTTATAAAAAATAGCAGTAAATAAATATTGATTTAAAATACCTCTAAATAAAAAACAAAGGATTATTTTTGTGTGTTTTTATTTAGATAAATACTCAGATATTGCGTTTTTTTATACCAGACTAGCGGACCTGCGCGCATTTCGTAGCGCGTAACAGTTAATAAATATATCTATTTAAATTTCCAAGCCCATTCTACCGACGGACGTCGCGGCAGACGGCAAAGCGGCATCCTTACTTAGTGGCGTTACCTACTGCCCGCACCAAGCGTTTTGCTTCGTCGTTCTTAATGAGAACTGGTCGCGTTTGGAACACTTTGCCGTCATCCGTGTTTCCCGAGCGGTACAACTTGGGTTTCTTCAAGGCACGAGTGAATAGGTACCTTTCTAGGCATCTTACGTGATCCATCGTCGACCGCATTTTCACTTTCCATCAGGTGGGATGTGGTCAAACGTAGGCCTATCTCGTATAAAAAAAAAAAAAAATCTAAAATTTCTCGGGAATCCCACATCCTTTATAGCTATAATACCTACACCAAAATTTAGCTAAATAAAGTCAGCTTATGATTGATTATGAGTCAGTTTATGATTGCCCATACAAATTTCCACCCCACCCCCCTCTCTTAAAGATTGATTTCTTGAATTTAAACTTATTATCTCTATTTCTTGAATTTAATTATTTCTTGAATTTAAATCCCTCGCTGGCCTCACTGAACATCATGCCGGAACGCGGTCATATAATGACCGTGTATTATGAAATTCACAAAAATTGTGTTGACAAGCTTTTATTTACGTTCACTTATCTGTTGTCTGTCTGTCTGTAATCAAATCTTAAAAGTTAAATTTGACCCACTCCCCGGTTTCCGATTGACATTTTGCATGCATGTGTAAATCGGATGACAATGCAATATTATTATGACATGGAGCTGATTTGATGATGGAGCGGGAAGGTGGCCATAGGAACTCCGTTATTAAACGATGTAACCTCGTCGAGTTTGGGCTCATTTGATTCGTCTTGACGAGTACTTTATGGTGCTAGATGGTAATAAAAATAAAAGCTTGTTTTTTTTTAATTTACGCTTGTTTTTAAAATCACTTTCGCTATAACCAGTTGAAAATGACATTTAATTTCCTCAAGACCTAAATTTATCGCTGCTGCTCAGGTCCAAATAGCTACTCTATAAAATTTAATAGCCTAAAATTACCCACTTATATGGAGTCATCTAATAAAGTACCTTAGCTACGAAGGTAATATATCAAGATAGATTACCGCCATTGTTACAAATTGCTTTTAAAAAATGTCTATAATAAGTTCGACATTTTGTTTTACCCTGGATCCGTGATTTGGGAAAGAAACTGCAATTTGGCCTTAGAGAAAGTTTGTAAGAATGTATGAATGTCTAGATGTATGTTGGTTTCTGACTCTTTGCAACGTGACTTAAGGGCTGCTTCCTACATAATATGATTATGTTATACATGTGAATATCTTACCACCAACCTACATTCTCCTCTGTCTGCACGTTTGTCTGGAAGAGATTGCTATTAGTTAGCAATAAGACTGACAATTGTAGCAATTAAATTAGGCGCCACAATTTAAATTATTATTACAAGCTTTTGTTTACTTTCACCTGTCTGTCTGTCGGTCTGTCTGTAATTGAATCTTGCAAGTTTAATTTGACCCAGTTCCCGGTATCCGATTGAGCTGAAATTTAGCTTGCATATGTAAATCGGATGACAATGCAATATTATTATGACCTCGAGCTGATCTGATGATGGAGCTGGAAGGTGGCCATAGGAACTCTTTAATTAAATTCGAGTTTGAGTTCATTTGATTCGTCTTGACGAGTACTTTGGTGCTAGATGGTAGTAATAAAAATAAAAGCTTGTTTTTATAAAGTATTTTTTTTAAATTTCACCTGTATTTTTTCAATATCAACTATGTAAACCCACGGATATAAAAGTCGAGACTAGGCTCGACCCTGGGTTTCGGACTATTACGAAGTCCTTCATCAGGAGCTCACGCTTCGCAATAGTCCGAAACCCAGGGTCGAGCCTAGTTTCGACTTTTATATCCGTGAGTTTAGTCGGTATATTTACATAGTTGATATGGATAACGCTCGCGTTAGTTTTCAAAATCGTGTTTTTTTAATATGTTTTAGAAAACTAACTTGAGTGTATAATATAAACTATGTGAACAAAACTAAACTCACGGATATAATGGTCGCAACTTGGCTCGACCCTGGGTTTCGGACAATTACGATGTCCTTCATCAGGAGCTCACGCCTCTCGGTCGCGACGCTGGCTTCCTGAAGCCTAGCTTCGACTAATATATCCGTGAGTAGTCGTTTGTTTACATATAATATTTTTAGTATATTTTTGCGTGTCTCAATAAAGTGTTATCTATCTATCTATATTATCCATGGTGCAGTAATAAATCAATACTAACAACATTTCCTAAATTGAGATTTAGAAAGCAGAAACAAATCCATTGTCAAATCATAGAAGATGATTATAGGTACCTACCTACCTACTCATAATAAAACATTTCAACACAACTTTTTGCTTGTTACGAGATTACAAACTTTCCACAACATTATTAGCAAGTTTCGGAAGTGGCATCGTAATTTTGTGACGACTCAATTTTGGTGCAATTTCTAAATTAAACTAGCTGTGTCAGGTACCTGCTAAAAAAAGCCTGTACTCTTACCAAATTTTCAGTTTTAACAGGTTTGTAACCTATTTTAGAAAATTACATACGCTGAAACTTTAACGTCTCTTGTAATTTTCTATAAGACAAACTTAAGGATAAAGCTTTTTAGCAAAAAATTAAACCAAGGACACTGAAAAGTAAAAAATAATAATATAATGTTAGTAATTAAAAGTAAGCAAAGCTGAGCAGTCACGAAGCGCCGCGCCGACTCAAAATGACATAGGTATACTAACATTTTTTTTTTTTTGGAACGAAGTTCCTTATTGCGCGTTGTGAAAGGAGGCTAGACGGAAAAAAATCTTACGAAAAGTTGTCACGACACTTTTTGCTATAGTAAGCTATTGTAAGCTGTGCGGCGTGCGCATGTTTCTCTCTCTCTCTCTCTCTCTCTCTCTCTCTCTCTCTTATAGAAAGCAAGCCAGATATTTTCATTAATCGAAAGGAACTTCGTTCCATCCGGGTGTCCCTTGACACCTCTCAAGTTTTTTTTTTTACTGTTCAGTGTTAATATTATTTTTTGCATTATTATTTTACATTTTTTGGGCATACCTATATTCTTACAACTTACAATCAGCGCCTGATAAAAAATCATTCCTTGTTCCTCTGTTTTTTTAGTAGGTTGAAAACTTATTACAGTTGCAGATTCGTCATTATTGTGCTTTGCCGTCTGTTGTTGATGTTCTAAGCACAAAATGCCTTCTAAAAATACTGTTAAGTTTAGAAGAGGACGTCCTTAATTTTTTTTTTAGGTGAGTTTAGAGGGACAGTTTGAGGACACATTTAAAATACGTTTGTATAATTATTTCCGTGTTTTTTTAACCTTTTTCAAGAAAAAGGCAATTTGCATTTCTTCAAATGGTCTCAATATTTTCGACTTCGCGGTAAAGTGGTAGGTGAGGTTATGAGTTATGACTTATAATCCCATGTATAAAAGTTTTTTCGTATATGTAAACTAAAAAAAACATTATTATTTTTCATAAAGTTAATGATAGAAATCATGCGTTCAAACCATAACTTAATATTCACCTCTGACTTATTATAATAAATGAATTATAGTTAACAAAATCAGTTGATGGCGTGTTGCTTATCTAAATATGTTATTTAGTGTTAAGGCTTATGGCTGCATAGAAGTTTCTGATACATAATAAGTAGGGCAGGTATACACGACATAATAGCGATGCCTATTGACTAACGTACGTACCTAACCAAGTTCACATTGTAAACACATCAAAAGCAATCCCTAAGTCTTCTCATAGAAGTGCTTTCTGAACTGGCGGTAGAGTCTTAAAGTAAAATAAAATAATTATTGTGTCACTCTCTTGTCGCCCATTCTGGAGCCCCTCGTGCACGGCTTACAGCGTGGATATAACGGGCGAGGCGAATAAGATATCACACATACAATAAGATCAACTTTATTTCACTTGCAGACAGTTACCGGGGGTAGACTTCCTTTGCAGGAGGTCGACTAGGTAGGTACCCCAACAGTGCCAGTTATTCTACTGCCTGAGCAGTAGTGTGCAAACATTGCTGTGCTTAAGGAGGGCATTATAGCTAGTGAAATTACTGGGCTGAAGAGTCTTAACATCTTATGACTATTACTGTACTAATTATGGGCAGCGTTATCTCTTACCATCAGGAGAGCGTCTTGCTCGTCTTCTTTCTTCGTTGTGTAAAAAAAACGTTACAAATAATGTGATTAAGAATGCTATTACAATCGATATTGTAAAGTCGAAAGGAACTGCAGGGGTATTGGCTAATTCACACCTACTAAGATCGATATCCACTTCAATGTACATTACCTACTGCGTTTGCTATTTTGCTCATATTGATGAGGAGGCTTAAGCAAGTAATGTACGCAATGTTGTCTATGGATTTTATTGTTATACATGTAGGTGGACGATAGCCAATAGGCCTGCTGGTCGAGACTTGTACAGGACTGGTGATAATGAGGAGGCATGAAATACCCCACTGTTAGTGGATATGGGCTATAGTATGTATAGTAGATAGATCTTTTGGGTTTTCAATAACTTTCAATAACTGTAGTGTCCGCGGCTCAGTGGGCATATACGTCCGCATTGTAATCTGGAGGCCCTGTGTTCAACTCAGTATGTGGCAAAAAGTTCGCCTGGACGCTACCGTGTTTCGGAAGTACGTAAAGTAAAACTGTGGATCCCGGTTGTATCCTATAAGATATTTAGGAGGCAGTCGTTAGGTCATGTTGCAAGCCCTGTAGTAATCTCGGCGACTTGAAACTGCAACACATAGGTTGGTCACACACCCTATAATAATTGTGATTCTGACAGTGTAAGTAGGACAACCTGTTCTATATGATGAACCCCCACTTATTTATTTTTTACTATATTATTCCTGATAGGGATAGTTATTCCTAAGTCTAAGCTATCTCTATACCAAATTTCAGCTCAAGTTTAGGCGTGAAAGAGTAACGAACATACGCCCAGACTTCCATACATCCATAGATTCTTACAAACTTTCACGTTTATAATATTAGTAAGATTTATAAAGTTTTCTAATCAGACAGCTATGAACTAGCGCTCCCATGTGTACTAAGGCTAAACCTAACTAGATTAACTTCGGCTCAAACCGTTGCGTGTTCACATAATCGCCTGGTTGGTTCACAACTAAATTACTTTTTATTGTATGTCATAAATCGTATTGGATATAATTAAGAAAATGTAACATTTACTTTTACTTTACGAATTATGACTGAGGTTTGTATAAATCAGTATTTTTTATAGACTTGTGTAATATCGAATGCCACTCGTATGTCTATGAAATAAAAATGTCACCTTGTGTTCTACTGAAAAATTGGTTATTATTATTTTCTTTATGAGTGATCAGACTGAAGCGAATTTTAGAATACTTTGGTCACATTGCCAGAAAAGATGGAGATAATCTCGAAAAACTCGTAATCACTGTCAAAGTGGAAGGGAAAAGACCCCGTGGCCGAAGCCCAATGCGTTGGTCTGACCAGATCTTTACCACTTTCGACTCTACAGTCTACGATGCTCTCCGGGTGGCTGGAGATAGGACAAAATGGCGTAACATCTTGAGGAAAAAGTCATAAATAGAGGAGGTCACGACTCAGATATGATGACCACGACTGATCCTCATCAGACGAGCAAATCCCAGGCACTGTGTCTGATATAGCTTAAGCATCATGATTGCCTATATCAGACAATATCTTGGAGCGACAGTGCAGTACCGCGCAGTTTTTACAAGCTTTTATTTAATTTCATCTGTCTGTTGTCTGACTGTAATCAAATCTTGCAAGTTAAATTTGATCCACTTCCCGGTTTCGGTTTGAGCTGAAATTTTGCAAACATGTATAAATCGGATGACAATGCAATATTATTATGATAATATGTAGCTGAAATGATGATGGAGCTGGAAGGTGACTGGTGACCATAAGAACTCCGTAATTAAACGACGCAGACCCATCGAGTTTGGGATTATTGATTTGCCTTGATGAGTACTAGATGGTAATAATAGTGAAAGGTTGTTTTGAAACTGTGAAACGCATTTTTAAAATTTCACTTGTTTTAATTCACAATAACAGTTGCACTATGTATCTGAGCAATCGTGATGCTTACCACCAAGCCTCTAGGTACCGCTTGCACAATTCCGGATATGTTTCCGTAACATCAAAATCTAGCACACTCTCCCTCAACATAAATGAATTTTACCTATAATATAAACAGTTAATTCCCTATCTTTAAATCAATTCCATGTAATCATAGCACGACAAACATGTGGTCAGTAATGATGGTACCTTGACCGTCGAACCTTGAAAACAGGGGTATTGTTTGCAGTACATCAGAGCGTGGCAAGTAGCATAGCAAATGTGAGTTAGCAGTGCAAATTGCAGTGTTCGAATATCGTGAATTGAAAGGGAACTGTCATAAGCGAAAATGCAGCAAATACAGTGGAAGCAGCGGCAAAGCGAAAGCATTCTATCTTCTTTGCTTACGTTAATAATTGAGATCAATACAAGAACCTTCTTTAAAAAATTATATTATGTTAAACAAACTTCCCTATTTCAATAATAATTATTATTGAGGACGAGACATATGTTTTAATTCAAAACCTGCTGACCAACGCCTCAACAAATAAAATTGGTTCAGCTGTCTTCAAGTTATAGATTACATAAAACACATTCTGACTATTAATACATTGCTGAGTCTACTTTACCTTTTATCAGATGAGCTGACCTGAAGTGCCCCAAACTTATTTTTCACTATGTTACAGCAGACCTCGGAGGGGTCATCCTGTCAGTGAGGACCAAACGCAGTCCGGGTCGCGGACAAGTGCTTTGACGTACCCGCTGCCCTAGCATTATGGCATTCCGCTGGAATAGTCCCAGGTTTTTCAGAGGGTATCCCCGCCGCATCCATCTTCGGTGGGGAAGTCCCATTTTTACTGTGCCGGTAGGCGAAGGGGGACTATGCGTGATGCATTTTTCTTGGGCAACAAAAAGACAGAGTAGCAGATTGCTCGATTGACAGATCACGAAAACAGGAGATCATGATGGCTGTATTCTGGCATGATTTTCAGTGAATCCAGGGAGGTTTAAGGTCGTCTGTCCACCTTGTGGACAATAATAATTTTAATATAGATACCATTAATGTTGAAAACACAACGGTAACTGATCAGCATCAGGCGGATTGTGTTGTTACTTAAATAAATATGTATAAAAAGCACTTAATTGGAATTCCCAGCGTAATTGCCACGTAGATACATTAAATAAACATGCTATCGTATGTATTGATAAGAATTTCATTAAAAGCGGCGTATCTGTTGTATTAATATTATTGGAGCGCTAATTCTCATTACATGTAGTCAACATTATAATAATGCGTTGTGTAATATTCTTATATGTATTAGCTTTAGTATTTACTTCAGTTTTAGGAATTCCTTTTTACGATGACATTGTGAGTATCATTTAATTGATCCATTTTAAAAGAAGACTTCATACTCGTAAGTTTGTATAGATGATAGAAGCAATTATAAAATGGTTTATTTATCACTTTATGTTGCTATTATTGGTTTTTATTTTTTTATGTTTACTTGTAATAATTGATGTAAAAATACCTTTTATTTTAAATCACTAAAACCTTAGATTTTTACGATTTATTTTGTTTGCTTCTTTTTTGTTGTTTTAAACAATGTACTTTTCTTTTTGTCTCATTTTTAAGATCTTTTAAAATAACTATTAATTAACGATCATGTGTTAATTATATAACAATGAATTCTTATTGCCTTCAAATTGGATTATTAGCCTTATTTTGTTTTTTTTTCCAGGTGTATGAAATAGAGATTATCGGAGACTGTGCCAGTACCGCCTATGTTAATATCAAGAACAATATGTTCGTGTATGACAATTCTATTACTTATAACAAAGACTATTATCCTGATATAACTATAATTAGTTTTATTGATATTGATATTACTTTTTGAATTAAAAAGGTTACTGAAGACTGATAGTGTGTATATAAAAATTAAAAATGTTGGTTAAGAAAAAAAAAGGAAAGGTTGGTTGGATATTATTATCTAAGGCGTTATTGTAAAACTGTTTAGACTTACTGAAGTAACGAAACGGCAGAGGCTAAATTCTAAACAAGTAAAATTAAAAAAAAAACTTATAAAGGGGCTGCGCAGACGACAGACTATCCATGACGCACTTTTTAGTCTGTGAAAATAGAACCTATGCAATTATATGCAGTAACGCACACGACGCGCAAAAAGTCCGGCGCACAAATAATATAATTGCATAGGTTCTATTTTCACAGACTAAAAGTGCGTCATGGATAGTCTGTCGTCTGCGCAGCCCCTAAAAACAAGCTTTTATTAAATTACCATCCAGCACCAAAATACTCGCCGAGACAAATTAAATAAGCTCAAACTCGATAGGGTTGCGTCGTTAAATTACGGCTACCTTCCAGCTCCATCATCAGATCAGCTCGATGTCATAATAATATTGCATTGTTTTCCGATTTATAGGTACAGGGATGCAAAATTTCAGCTCAATTGCATACCGCGAAGTGGGTCAAATTAAACTTGTAAGATTTGATTACAGACAGACAGACAACAGACAGGTAAAAGTAAAAAAAAAGCTTGTAAAAAAATAATATCTGTTGTTTTGTAATGGAAAAACGCTCAAGATGTTATTAAATACCATGTAAATATTAATTTTTGTCCTCTCTCTGCGCGGTTGTCCGGAAGAGATAGTTATTAGCGATAAGACCGCCAATTGTAGCACCTAGTTATTTTTTATATTGTTTTAGTTATTAAATTTTCATTTGTATTCCAATAAAGTGTGTAAAAAAATAAATATGGTTTTGACTTCCTACTAATCTCCTATAAGTAAATTATTAAAATAAAATTGTTTTTTTTTTTTTATATCCATACATATAATAAGAATGGAAATTTCTCCCCATTCATTGTGATCCTTTACTAAGGTGAACTGTGAAAATACGCATATGAACAAAACGACGCGAAAAAGTCGCTTGCGCGATCTAATTCGTAAAACATTTTGTCAATTTTTCCTAGGGAAACGTAAAATAAAATAAAAAAATAAATAATAATCATTTATATCAGACACATCGCCCCTAATTTACATCAAAAATTCGAAATAAAAGTAATAGAATATAAAGTAAATTCAATTCAAAAAAAAAATAGTGCCAAAAACGCTACAGACGCCATCTATCGGTATGGGTGTAAACTTGTGGTTGACCTTTAGTTTAATTTGGGCTAAATTTGTAAATAGTTTGTGTCACTGGTGTGGTTAAACAACACCACCGATTTGAATAAAATTTTCACTAATACGTTGCAGTTTTCTCTACTTGAACCTTAGTCTTGGTTTTAGTCAAATCGGTTCATAAATAAAAGAGTTATATCAATCTAAAGATTCGCATATAAAATGCTAATAAACAAGAAAGGTAGTCATAGGAACCGCGTAATCAAAAGACAAAACCTCATCGAGTTTGGGCTCATTTGATTCGTCTTGACGAGTACTTTGATACTATATAGTAACCAGGGTCCGAAACGGAGCTGGAAGGTGGCCATAGGAACTCCGTGATTAAAAGAAAAAACCCCATCGAGTTTGGGCTCATTTGATTCGTCTTGACGAGTACTTTGATGCTATATAGTAGCCAAACAAATTAGAATTCATTTAAATTAGTAAATGTAACTTATTTCTCAAATGAATCAGCGCCAGCGGAAAATAATCTAATGTGCGCATGATGCGTGTAAATATCAGTAATAAATATCTTTTTGCTGCTTATTTTTAATTTCTGAACATGTAAAATCATCTGAAGATAAATAGAAAAATTCATTTACAGTTCATTGTAAAAGTAAATTATTTTTCATACAAGCTAGCGCCACGGAAAATAATGGAACTAATGTCCTAAGAAAAAGAAATATCGTTTATTCTGCAAACAGTTTTAGAAAAGAAGTCCCGCGTAACCTAGCGGAACTAAATAATAGATTTATAATTACTGTGAATACTTCATTTATTATATATTTTTTATTTGTTAGATTAATTAAATATTATGTACCTATTTAATTGAGAAATTAAATATGAGAAATTATGAATTGTTAAAAATCTGTAGATATTTTAACTTAAAATCACGCGATTGTGGCGCTCCATCTAGGGGGATCTTTTGTAAAAATCACTGGTTATCCGGAGACACACAGACATAAAATCTGTTCACACCCATTTAGGCATACATCCAGACACAAACTGTCACGTTTATAATGTTAGTAAAATTTTGCAATGATTATTATAGAACCTTTTATCTGTGTTATAGATAATCATAGGCGGATTTAGGGAGGGGGGGCAAGGGGCCAAGCCGCCCCCCCCCCCCGAGTCATTAAGCTAACTGCTCGCGCACATATTATAAAGGATGTTTAAGCTTTAGGGGGGGGGGGGGGGCAGGGGGCCAAGGTACCCCCAGAAGCATTGTAGAGTTACGAATTTCGCACATATTTCTGAAATAAATTTTTTTTTTCGGCGCTCGCAGCTAGCTGCTCGCGCACTTATTGTAATGGATGTTTAAACTTCCTAACCGCTCAGAGCGAGCTAAACATACACTTTTCGTAATAAAAATTATAATATTTTTGCCCGTCTGCACCTTGCCCCCCCCCCCCCCCAAACCAAATCCTGGATCCGCCTATGATTTTAGGTATACACCTCAGTGGTAGAGTCCTTCTCACGAATGAGGTCCCGCGGAATTTTGCGGAACTAAATTACATTTTTTCGATAAATAGGGATGTTGACACATGTTACAAATTCATATAAAGTTATGTTTTTCACATAAAAGACAGTATTTAAAAACCTACAATCACATTTTAAGGATCTATTTACAAGCCAAAATGGAATAAAATTAATTTTAATTTCAATAATTTTTACTTATTATTACGCGAATGCGAACGCCAATCAGGGCGCGTGACGTCACGCCACTGGCCTTACGCTTCCTAAGTACAATGTTCCTGATTTCGACATATTTTAATTATTCATAACTTAAAAACTACTGAACCGATTTTGATGCAACTTATACTGTGCTCTAAGTTGGTCTAAATTTAAGCAAAAAAAGTCAATAACCAAAATGGATCTTATATTTTCAGAGAGACATTTTAGTTATTGACTTTATTTTTGGCTTAAATATTGACCAACTAAGGGCACAGTATAAGTTACATCAAAATCGGTTCAGTAGTTTTTAAGTTATAAATAATGAATGTTCGGAACGTTTTAGCCAGAATTCAAAAAATCATTTTTATTTACGTATTTTTATATTGAAATATCATATAATTTTGCATAAAAATATGATATTCGTGTATGAAATGGGTCTATCTAACATATAAAAGCAATTCCAAAAATTAGTCAACATCCCTATTCTGGACTTCATGCCATAAATAATTTTTCACCACTCTCGCACGAAAATAGTGTCTTTGGTCATCGATTTCAGTGAGCAAAAGCCGTTTTTGCTCTCTAGAGAGTAGAGAGGCAAAGTGATTTGGGAGGGGGGGCAAGGGGCCAAGCCGCCCCCCCCCCGAGTCATTAAGCTAACTGCTCGCGCACATATTATAAAGGATGTTTAAGCTTTAGGGGGGGGGGGGGGGCAGGGGGCCAAGGTACCCCCAGAAGCATTGTAGAGTTACGAATTTCGCACATATTTCTGAAATAAAATTTTTTTTTCGGCGCTCGCAGCTAGCTGCTCGCGCACTTATTGTAATGGATGTTTAAACTTCCTAACCGCTCAGAGCGAGCTAAACATACACTTTTCGTAATAAAAATTATAATATTTTTGCCCGTCTGCACCTTGCCCCCCCCCCCCCCCCCCAAACCAAATCCTGGATCCGCCTATGATTTTAGGTATACACCTCAGTGGTAGAGTCCTTCTCACGAATGAGGTCCCGCGGAATTTTGCGGAACTAAATTACATTTTTTCGATAAATTCTGGACTTCATGCCATAAATAATTTTTCACCACTCTCGCACGAAAATAGTGTCTTTGGTCATCGATTTCAGTGAGCAAAAGCCGTTTTTGCTCTCTAGAGAGTAGAGAGGCAAAGTGATTTGAATTTCGAACACAATTTTATTGGCTATGAAGATGTTGGTGTGTTCTGAAACTTATTTGTGTACAATTTTTATTTAACTGAGATGCACATAATTTTTAATGTTATTTATTGAATTTTAACTTTATAAATTGTATTTTTTCAATAATATTTTAAATAAAATACTATTATAGAATAATAAGTCGTAAGTGAGTTTTTTTTTTTAAAAATATTATTACAATTTGTTTTTCATAAATATGTCACACACACAAATTTCGAACGCAACTCTTTTAATAAAAATAAAAAAATACAAAATGGCGGGATGTAGAAGTTTAGAGTTTACAGTCAAATGGAGAATGCGTTGTGACGTCATCGATAAATGCCATCTTTGTCTCTCTCTTTTGTATGAGGTAAGTGAGATGGCACTTATAGTTGTCATTTTTCTTGCGACAGTGGTGTTCACAACACATTTTCCATTTGGTTCTAAACCTCTTGGTAAAGATTCAACTAAATATTTTCAACTTAAGTTGTAAACTTTTGCAAATTTCTATTTGTGATCTAATAGTCTGTTTGGTTGGAGTGTACGAAAGGGGGCACTGAGGAAAAAGACTTAGTTTATTTTTCGATGTCAGTGGTGTTCTATTGACACCCCTTTTTTATGTTGGGAATGGGTAGAGGGGCGGCTCAGGACCAAGGTTGCCATAGACCATTTTTCATGAAAATGATTTTCCACGAAAATATTCACGATTTTTACAGGGAAAAAAGACTGTTTATTTTTCGATGTCAGTGGTGTTCTATTGACACCCCTTTTTTGTGTTGGAAATGGGTAGAGGGGCGGCTCAGGATCAAGGTTGCCATAGACCATTTTGACCTCCGGTTAGTCCTTCATTTTTTTTTCGGTGCTTGAGTAGGTAAGGGGGCGCGATTATATAGGACAAAAGACTTTGATTATTTTTCGATGTCAGTGGTGTTCTATTGACACCCCTTTTTTGTGTTAGAAATGGGTAGAGAGGCGGCTCAGGACCAAGGTTGCCATAGACCATTTTTCATGAAAATGATTTTCCACGAAAATATTCACGATTTTTACAGGGAAAAAAGACTGATTATTTTTCGATGTCAGTGGTGTTCTATTGACACCCCTTTTTTATGTTGGGAATGGGTAAAGGGGTGGCTCAGGACCAAGGTTGCCATAGACCATTTTTCATGAAAATGATTTTCCACGAAAATATTCACGATTTTTACAGGGAAAAAAGACTGTTTATATTTCGCTGTCAGTGGTGTTCTATTGACATCGAAATTCTTTTGGGTCAAGTTCAGTCACATTATAATATAGGTACGACGACGAGCGAAGCGAGGAGGAGTGTTAGGTTTTACATATAAGCAACGCGCGAGCCGAGCGAGCGAAGCGAGCGTGCCGCGGCAGCGGCCGGCGAAGCGCCAGATACGAGTTGATTTTGATAGCTGAATGATTTTTATCTGTAGATGTGCAGACAGCTTATTATGCCGCGATCCAATGATGATGACGAAAAAAAACAAAAAAAAAATTTTTTTGTACATGATTTTTTTTATTTTTTTCCTAAATAATTTCAGTGTTTAGAAACTATTATAAATTCCATGATTTTATAAAAAAAAATTTTTTTTTTGAACACGTAATTTTTTTTAATTTTTCCAAAATATTTTCAAAGTGTTTTGAAACTACTATATATTTGATGATTTATAAAAAAAAAAAAAAAAAAATCCCTCAGTGCCCCCTTTGGTATCCTCTGACCGTCTGTTTAATTACAAAGAAATGAGTGACCCCAGTGATGAAGGTAGTTGTCTTACGCCAAAAAAATTGAAAGAACAAGTTTCGAATGCCGAGTTCAGCTATTTGCCTGAAAAATCTAAAGTGAAATATGTAAAGGCGTACGAATCCTTCAATAATTGGCGCCTCTCAAAAAATGCAAAAACATATTCCGAGACCGTGATACTATCATATTTCATGGAACTATCTAAAACAAGAAAATCCAGTACATTATGGAGCATTTTTTCTATGATAAAAGCTGTCTTGAAAACGAAACGTGACCTTGAAATAGAAAAATTTCTGAATGAAGCACCAGACAGTAAATACCTCGCTTTAAAAGTAAGTAAATTGATACAAAAGCTAATTTATTTCAAAGAAAACCTATCTAACTGTACCTATCTAAAAATAAGTAAACTAAATTATTGTTATTTTTTACAGGTTGTATTAATTATTGGCATAAATGGTGCCTACACAGCCGGAAACGTGGTCTAAAAATACGTGAACTGTCCGTTAGTTCGGTCAAAAATAGGCAAATCGTCCAATAGTTTAATCAACCATAGCTCAATCGACCGTAGCTGAGTTAACCGTAGGCGAATCGTCCAATATTGATTTCAACCAATAGTTATTATGAACGTAGGCGAAACGTCCAATAGACATTTTGAATAGTAGGTGATTCGATCGTAGTTACATATTGGCAAGGTTTGCCAGCCTTTACTAATTCTACGCCCATTAAGTCGCAGAAAACCCGTGAATTGAATCCCTCTTTTCCGTGGAATTGGAAATCGAATTAAATGGTCTGTATCAAATTCATTAATATATGAATAATTTACTGTCACGCGCTACGAAGTGCGCGCGGGTCAGCTAGTTTTTAATATAGCTGACCCGGCGAACTTTGTTCCGCCTTAGAGGCAACAAATGAGCATATGTATGTCTAATTCATCTAATTTTCCATCATTTTAATAATTTCTACCATTGAAATTTCTACCAAATTCTAACATTGAAAATTCTACCATAATCAAAATTATCAATACCAAAATCATACCAAAATCAAATATATCAAAATGACAATCAATTCACTTGAACACAACCAATGAAAAACAATTGTCAAATTTCAGCAAAAGACTGTTGCTGAAATTTGACAATTGTTTTTCATTGATACAAATTTTAAGTTAAAATTTTCTTCAAATCATAACAATTGGGACAAAAAAGTATCCTATAGCATACCCCCGGTCCTAAGCTACCTCCCCATAAATTTTCAGCAAAATCGGTTCAGTCGTTCTCGAGTTATAAATAGTGTAACTAACATGACTTTCTTTTATATAATACTAGCTGCGCCCAGTGGTTTTACCCGCAGTACTTATGTAGCCTATGTGTTATTCCAGGGTCTAAGCTATTTATCTCTATACAAATTTTCAGCTCAATCGGTCCACCCGTATAGGCGTGAAAGAGTAACAAACATCCAGACATCCTAACATCCATTCTTACAAACTTTCACGTTTATAATAATATTAGTAAAATATATAAATTATAAAAATTATAATTGATGTTTCTTTTTCTATAATTTCACTTATACCCGTAATTGGTATCACAGGAAAAGGTATACTTCAATTTTTAATTAATATAATATTTAAAAAAAAACGTTTCTATGGGTAATTTGTTGTATTTCTTATAATATTTATGAGACAATTTCCGTTCCTAGACATTATTAGTTAAAATCGAAAACTGTCGTCCAAGAGCTTATCAGAACTACAAAGTAAAAGCGATGGCTATTTTAGAGAAGTCATGTAATCATTTATTAGTATAGTAATTATGATTTTGTAAATTAAGTTTATTAGTGGTACATCAGCCATTTGAGAGAACACTTTTTTTATTTAATTTATTTGGGTAAACAAACAATGACATATTATGTGCTTTATATTTATAATTGTAATCAGTTTGAGTCAATAGAGAATTTATACTAGTTTCTTTGATTTTTGATAGTCTGAAAGGATAAGCGTAGGAACGTACTAGCAGTTAACCACGGGGGCGGCTAACTGCGTTTTTCTGGTTTAATATGCAACCGCCTGTAGGCCGACTTTAAGCCACCTAGGCGGTTGCATATTAGGCTTGAAAAGCGCGGTTAGCCGCCCCTGCGGTTAACCGCTAGTGTGTCCTTTTTTTTTAACAAGGCGAAATGCGTTTATGCATACCCGTACCTCCCGGTGGAGAGACACGGGTTATGTGGGACTCACTTGCCGGTGGGAGTGCAAGACCGGCAAGAATACCCACTTTTTAGTGGGCTTTTTAGTGGCCCCTTGGTAGGCCGTCGTTCCGCCTTCTCGAGACATGATGGACGCTAAGTATTTATTCTTTCACTTAGCTCATAGTAGGTACAAATTTGTTAATGTTCATAATAATATCTTATTATGTTAGTGAGGTCATAGGGCATTGATGCACAGGGTCATAGAAAATCCACAATTGATAACAATAAAGTAAATAAACATGATAAATGTCACCTATAACAATGGAAAACCCGAGAGAATTCCCAAAGCACGATTATAATTATTATGATCAATTATAAAAATAGAAATTTATTGTAAAGTGCACTTTCATAAGTTAAGTTAATGATATTATAGATAGATAGATATAATTTGAGCTTTAGCTAAAACCCTTATCAGCATTATTGTTTACTAGGTGCGCCCAGCGGTTTTACCCGCTGTAATGTAGCCTAGGTGTTATTCCAGGGTCTACGCTAGTCTATACCAAATTTCAGCTCAATCGGTCCACCCGTTTAGGCGTGAGATAGTAACAAACATACATCCAGACATCCTGACATCCATACATTCTTACAAACTTTCACGTTTATAATATTAGTAAGATTATGAGGTAGGTAAGACACTTCGCCTTTTCTATATAGGTACAAAGTCGGTTTGCCATACAAACTTGTAAATCTTCCAGTCCTAGGCTACGAATAATAATAAGTCGTCCTAGGATTTTCTATCTCTACGAGCTGTAGTACAAAATTCTAAGCCAGTAAAGTCGTGTTAAAAGTTGCTGATAAGCGTTCTTAAGCTTTAAGCTCACCGTCAATTCAGCTTTGTAAATAAACGGCATAAACTCACTTGTTTTTACTTCGGCTTCGTGCCACCGCCAATTGTTTACCTTCAATTTTAAGTATGTATTGTTATCTATTTCCTATGTATAAATATCTTGGTATGCAATAAAGTGTTTTTGTATTCTATTTTATATTGTTCTATTCCCTTCCCTTCCGTTCTGTTCTATTCTATTCTCACCGTGTTTGGACCCGAATAAATTAGTAGTGCAGCTAGCTACAAGTGAAGTAATTTGCTTGTTCACGATCTTTTAGCATTAAAAGCTGCAAGTGCTACAGTTGTAGAGCGCTTATACATTGTTAACTTATAAAACAAACTCTAAAAGACATGTGTTTGTTGGGATATGACGTAGCTATTCACTAAGAAAGCATTTCTTGGTGGAAACAAAGCCGTAAACATAAGCATGTAAAATAAGTAATTATATGCCTTCAGTATGTGTATAACCATCTTAAGATAAGAAATTGGCCCATCTTCTTTAAAAAGGCCAGTCTGAGCAATTCTTCTCATTCATCATTTGATCCGCATAGCTAACACAGAGATACTCGGAATTTCAGTATTTATCATGCATTTTAAGATAGTTTTCTGGTTTTGTTGTCTCATTTACACAATATACTCTGTGACTATGGTTGAATGTAACGCCGTAAGTTTTTTACAAGCTTTTATTTACTTTCACTTGTCTGGTGTCTGTCTGTCTGTAATCAAATCCTGCAATTTAATTTGAACCATTTCCCGGTATCCGATTCAGCAGAAATTTTGCATGCATGTATAAATCGGGTGACAATGAATATGATATCGAGCTGATCTGATGATGGAGCTGGAAGGTGGCCATAGGAACTCCGTAATTAAACGACGCAACTCCGTCGAGTTTGGGCTCATTTTATTCATCTTGACGAGTACTTTGGTGCTGGATGGTAATAATAATAAAAGCTTGGTTTTAATTTTTTTTAAATTTCACCTTTTTCAGATCCCTGCCACACAGAAGCACAACAGATATGCAAGAGCAACCTGCATTGACGTAGACAATAATCTGAAGGTAAAAGATGACTCCACGTACTTTAACGGAAGAGTTACAGACTTCGATACCGACATTGATTGGGACTTGGATATTGAATTTGGAGATAAAATAAAATGTTAAAAAGTTAATCAAATTGTTTTAATAACTTTTTTCCATAATTCATCATCATCATCATCTCAGCTGTAACACGTCCACTGCTGAACATAGGCCTCCCTTTTGGGAAGTCCAAAAGGGAGGCATATGTACCGGTTGGAAGCGACCTGGATCCAGCGTCTTCCGGCGACCTTTATAAGGTCGTCTGTCCACCTTGTAGGTGGACGTCCTACGCTGCGATTGCTAGTCCGTGGTCTCCACTCGAGCACTTTCCCTTAATTAAAATCATAATATTACACAGGGCTATGCTCGGAGTTTCTCTACGTGATCGAATTAGGAATAAGGAGATCCGTAGACGAACTAAAGTCACTGACATAGCCCAGCGGCTTAGCAAGCTGAAGTGGCAATCGGCAGGACAGGTCACATAAAGGGCAGGCACGTAGAGTCAATTGGGACGTTGACTAAAATTTTTATTTTTTTGTAATTTTAATGTAGATCATTGAAAAATATTGGACACGCATTTTTTTTCTTTATAAATCTGATAAAAAACGTGAGAGATACAACGCACTAAAGTTGCTTGATCGTGACGTCACACCACTCAATCTAGTGTACATTTTTGTTTAGTGATGTAACGTCAGCGTCCCAACACAGAATATTATAAGTGTTATATCTCAGCCATATTTTATTTTATTTGCAAGAAAAAAAATACGTAATATATTTTATTATTAGAATAGAATAGAAAACTCTTTATTGAAGCACTACAAACATACAGATAACTGAAAACTATAACACAAAATCACGACATAAGTAATTGGCGGTCTATTGGTTATTAAAATACGGACTAATTGTTTTTTAATCTCGGTGATCCAGGTTCACTGTACTATAACCTCTTGGCCACAACTGCTACGAAAATTATTTTATTTATTCATTGGCGACAGTAACCATGGTAAGCCATGGTAAAATATCTGCATGTTTGATATAAACAAGTGAAATTTTAAAAATACTTTTTAAAAACAAGCTTTAATTATTCTTACCATCTTGCATCATAAAGTACTCGTCAAGACGAATCAAATGAGCCCAAACTCGATAGGGCTACGTCGTTTAATAACGGAGTTCCTATGGCCACCTTCCAGCTCCATCATCAGATCAGCTCGATGTCATAAAAATATTGCATTGTCATCCGATTTACACACGCATGCAAATTTTCAGCTCAATTGGAAACCGGGAAGTGGGTCAAATTAAACTTGCAAGATTTGATTACAGACAGACAGACAGACAGACAGACAGACAGACAGACAGACAGACAGACAGACAACAGACAGGTGAAAGTAATATAAAGCTTGTAAAAACTTTCAGTTGTTGATAAGAGTATGGTTAAGGATGGGCGCAAGTGGCAATAACTGGAATAGGTACTTCCCCAGCGGCCTCTTTAACACATTGACTGCTAAAAACGCAACAGCTGTGTCTGAAAAACACAAACTTTGTGTTTTGCCAAAGTATGATTCGATACAAAATTAATTTCAGGCACCTAGGATAGTTCTATAAAACGCCGCCGCGCCGCAATCCATCCAAATCATTTTAGGGAATCGAATTTAACACAAAATGTGTTTAAATATAAATTGACGCAATGGTTGGCAGAGAAATGTTTTTATAGCATATTTTTTTAATACAAAATAAAAATAGTCATGCATACTCCATACAATGTAACTAGGCATTATTAGCTATAAGTCATTACTGTATATATGTATTATTCATACGTCTGGAAAAGACAGGTTTCGGCATAACAATGCATTAAGATCTTTATGTACCTGAAATCTATGAATAAACAAATTCTTATTCAAACAATGTGTTAATAGAGTAGGTGCCTACCACTACAAAAAAATAATAACAATTTTTAAGGTTTGATAATTTTAAAAATTAAATTAAATTAAATTGTCATTTATTTCAGTCATACAACCATAAATCTAATCTTACATTTTTCACTTAGATACTTATAATAATTAATTAAATATAAATGTGCAATAATAAATACAAACACAAATGAGCAATAATAAATAAAAAATAAAAATTGATAATACTAAATACAACATCGAAAATTTTAATAATTGTTCATAATTAGAATAATTCTTAAATCAATGAATAATAAAATATAAATAACAAAATTACTATAATATAACTACTACACACTACTTACTATTTAAGCCATATGTGATTCTATAATTTACAGTATCCTATAAGCGTCCACATGCTCAACCAGAATCCCTGTATATTCGATCATTGGAAGGAGCTAAAAAAAATAACTCTTTACTTCACAGAAAAATAAAGCTTAAAACCAATTAATAAAGTGAACGGTGTACCAATAGACGGTCTTATCGTTCGGAGCGATCTGTTTAAGACAATCGAATATTATTATATCTTGAGTGTATTTTCTTCTATAAAATATGAATTTCAAGGCGAAGTTAGAGCTGCATAGCATGGAATTAAAATCCATATGCACAAAAGTGGCACAAGTTTCTTAACAATTCAATAAGCAATATTATTTGCCTCAAATGCGTCAGAAATGATAAAGGATTCAGTCTTCCTGTAGTAACTTTTATATGCAGATGTGTTTGAGTAATAAGTTATAATGCAGAGTTTTACCTTTATTTGTGTTGTTTTATGCACATTGAATATTGCAAATGGGAAGCCTTTGGTCACTGTAAGTATTCTATTTATAATCATTATTATTACGTAAATTATTTACGTTAAGTTCAGACTTTGCGCCAGTATTTTTAGTCGTCTGTTAATGAGAGTCGGAAAAAATTACGTCTCCGTAGCATTTTTTACTAAAAGTGAAGACAAGGCTGTCAACAATCTGTCTCCAGAGGATTCTCGAGTACTTCGGCCATATAGCTCGGAAAGGAGATGGAAATCTAGAGAAGCTCATTGTTACCGGCAAAATCGAAGGAAAGAGGTCCCCAGGGCGTAGCCCGATGCGTTGGTCAGATCAGATCCGCACCACCCTCGAAGCTCCTGTTCACGAGGCCATGAAAATCTAACCGTCCCAGATGGCGCTCCATCATCAGAGATCGAATCCTACAAAGGAGGGGTCACGACCCCCAGTAATGGGGAATACGACACAAGGAGGAGCATTTTTTTTAACAAAGAATAATAATAACGAAGGGTTATTGTGGGGTAACCACAGTTTTACGTGTCTTCCGAAACACGGTAGCGTCCAGGCGTAAATCTTTGCCACACTTAGATTTGAACCCAGGACCTACGGTTTTCAAGCCAAATGTAGGAGTATGACCACTGTGCCACGTATGCTACTAACTAACTCTCGTATAACCCTCTAATATTAAATTACTTATCATTTTTGTTGCTCCTTTCAGTTTCCCGCCGATGAAAAGCTGCACCGAAATGCAAGATCTATCTGCATCAAAGTGGAAAACAACATGAACGTCGTAGACGGCTCTACATACCTTAACGGAAAAGTTATAGATTTCGATACTGATATAGATTGGGACTTGGATATTGATATAGATCACAAAATTTTCTGTCAGATCTAGAATGTCATTTTTATAGCAAAAATAATTTTATATATCGTGTTTTGTACTGTCATATTTGAATTTAAATATCTATTAGAAAATTAGCATAAAATTATTTTTTTAGGAAGCGATACTAAACTGTTCGTTGAAATTATGGCAAAAAATATTAGAAAATAATATTATATTTAGTTGTACCTGAAATAAAACATATAAATATATAAATTATACAGAATTATGTAAAAATATATTGATCTACACAAAAAGTTTTTGTTATGTATTTGATTTAATTAAAATTCCTACTATTGTAATTCAATATCTGCATCAAAGTAAAAAAACCGGTCAAGTACGAGTAGGACTCGAGCACCGAGGGTTCCGTACAAACCTACGGGTTTCTACGGAACCCTAAGGAAACGTGGGTATAATATTATATACTGTAGGTTTTGATTTCCTTGCGAGTACTTGCGAGTTTGAAAATATGCGGCTAAAATTGCTGTTTCTTTTGATTGCGTTGACATAGATGTTTGATTTTTTTACAGCTTAAAGTTATTATAAATTTGAGTATTTAGTATGAATTTCAATTTATAATATCTGTACGCGTTCATGAGAAATAAGGTAGTAAGTATGAAATGATTAAAAGAAATTTTTTATATGATGTAACTAAAAATTTACAGTTTTCGCAATTTTTCCTGTGCCTGTGATTTAAGACGTTGCTGCGTACCAAATTTCAAGATTCTAAGTTAACGGCAAGTAACCTGTAGGTTTTGATTCCCTAGAGAGTATTCGCGAGTTAAAAAATACGGCTAAAATTGCTGTTTCTTTTGAATGCGTTGAGATAGAGGTTTGATTTTATTACAGTTTAAATGTATTATGGACCTTAGAATTTGATATGAATTTCAGTTTAATACCTGCACGCGTTCATGAGAAATAAGGTAGTAAGTATGTAATTAATAAAAATATTTTTTTACATGATGTAACTAAAAATTTACAATTTTCGCAATTTTTCCTTTATCTGTGCTCTAAGAAGTTGCTTCGTGCCAAATTTCAAGATTCCAAGATCGCGGGAAGTACCCTGTAGGTTTTGATTTTTTGAGAGTAATTGCGAGTTTAAAATTGCGACTAAAATTGCTGTTTCTTTTGAATGCGTTGACATAAAGATTTGATTTTATTACATTTTAAAGGTATTATAGACTTGAGTATTTGATATGAATTTCAATTTAATACGTCTACGCGTTCATGAGAAAAAGGGTAGTAGGTATAAAATTATTTAAAATATTTTTTTCATATGATGCAAATAAAAATTTTTGGTTTTCGCAATTTTTCCTTTATTTGTGCTCTAAGGAATTACTTCGTGCCAAATTTCAAGGTTCTGAGTTCACGGGAAGTGCCCCGTAGGTTTTGATTTATTTGGTAATGTCGAAAATTTGCTGAAATTTGCGACATATTCGACTATATCTTTTGATTGCGTTGGCCTAGAAGTTTGAAATTTTCACAGCTCTAAGAGGCAATAGACCTTAGTATTTCCTATAAATTTCAGCTTGTTACCTCCACGCGTTTCAGAGGAAAAGGGTCTTGACAGACAGACAGACAGACAGACAGACGGACGGACAACAAAGTGATCCTATAAGGGTTCCGTTTTTTCCTTTTGAGGTACGGAACCCTAAAAACAACATGGACGTCGTAGATGGCTCCACATACTTCAACGGGAAAGTTATAGACTTCGATACCGATATAGATTGGGACTTGGATATTGATATAGATCATAAAATTTTCTGTCAGATCTAGAATACAGTTTTTTTTTTCAAGAAGAGAGAAGTAGAAAAAGCACGTATGTGTTTTTTAGTATTTTTGAGAGAGCAAAAGTTATTTCGTGAATTTCTAGACATGGAACAAAACTATTTTTATATTTGTCTTAAAAAGTTCTCTAGTTGCTTCGATTTTTATGTTTCCTGTACTTACCTATTTTTAACCCCCGACGCAAAAACGACGGGGTGTTATAAGTTTGACGTGTCTGTCTGTCTGTCTGTGTGTGTGTGTGTGTGTGTGTGTCTGTGGTATCGTAGCTCCCGAACGGATGAACAGATTTTGATTTAGTTTTTTTTGTTTGAAAGTAGAGTTAGTCGAGAGTGTTCTTAGCCATGTTTGATAGAAATCGGTCCAAGATGGCCGCCGCTACAAAATGGCGAATTACTTTTTTTCTCCACGACCCCGTCAATATGGGTATCAAATGAAAGGGCTTAACTAGTAGAATACCACCCACTATAGTAAATTTAAAATCCAAGATAGCCGCCACCACAGAATGGTGAATTACATATTGCGTTGGGGGTATTTTTTTAATTTTTAATTTAATTCACTTGTTTCAATTGACGTAGCATTTTGTAACATATGTTATCCTATCAAAAACATAAATGTGAAATTAGAGCCAAGTTCAATATTACGATATATGTATTATGTAGGTACCTATGCGTTAGTTGTTTGTTGACTTCAAAGACAAAAGAAGGGAGATCTAAATTGGTGCCAAGTTCAATGGTTAGTCCTGAAATATATTTATAACATAAAATATTCTATTACAACTTAAAATATTATTTCTTCTTATAACTTAAGATAAATATGTTATTGCCTGAGATCTAATTTGGCTTGTTCTCATATACGACATATTATTAAGTAGATACCTGCATACAAAAACAGTCACGAAAGAGCCCTATGTTCCACGGCGGCTAGTTTTATAGACAGTTTTAGAAGGCAAGTTAATTATAATATTTCGCATAATACAATATGAGAACAAGCCAAGTCAGATCTCAAGCTATAACATATTTATCTTAAGTTATAAGAAGAAATAATATTTTAAGTTGTAATAGAATATTTTATGTTATAAATATATTTCAGGACTAACCATTGAACTTGGCACCAATTTAGATCTCCCTTCTTTTGTCTTTGAAGTCAACAAACAACTAACGCATAGGTACCTACATAATACATATATCGTAATATTGAACTTGGCTCTAATTTCACATTTATGTTTTTGATAGGATATCATTTCTTTTTGTACAGAATTTAATAGTAGGTAGGTACTTATCCATAATTTAATGATGTATACCTAATGCGCTGGCGTGGTCCGAAATACCTATCATTTAATTGTATGTAAGTATACTAAAACTGATAAGAGTAAGGTTAAATAAAATAAAGGTGGTACCTATAATACCTACTCCATTCGTTATAATATTATTCTCACGTGAAGCTCTTAAAATCCACATGTAATAAATAACTGAGCCAATACCAGACGCATATCAGAAATGAAATAGTCATAGTAAGCCCTATCATATAGATTAATTATCAAGCCCTTTGGGCTTACTAAAACTTAATTTATATTTATTTGATTTTAATTATTTCCGGTGCACCGGCCATGAGACGGTGGAATAGAATAGGTATTAGGTATTTACTCCTTATCGTGACTCATAAACAATATAACAAAAGTATATACTTAAAATTACCATACCATTATTATCAATCATAGAGGTAGTTTGTACTTATAGTAGGTAACATGACATTTTTTTTAACAAGCATTTATTATTACTATCTAGCACAAAGGTACTCGTCAAGACGAATCAAACGAGCTCAAACTCGATGGGGTTGCGTCGCTTAATTATGGAGTTCCTATGGCCACCTTCCAGCTCCATCATCAGACCCTGATTACTATATAGTATCAAAGTACTCGTCAAGACAAATCAAATAAGCCCAAACTCGATGGGGTTGCGTCATATAATTACGGAGTCCCTATGGCCACCTTCCAGCTCCATCGTCAGATCACCTCCATGTTACAATAATATTGCATTGTCATCCAATTTATACAGGCATGCCAAATTTCAGCTTAATCGGAAACCGGAAGGTGGATCATATTTAATTTGCAAGTTAATTACCATACTTTAAAATTAACATTTTTTATTAAATTTAAAAATATTATTAAATCATTAAAATTTATTAGTTTCTGATTTTTTCCTTTGTTACTATGACTATGCCTATCGGGATGCCAAATTTCAGCTTTCTAGGTCATCTGGAACTGGGATATTACTTTTGATCTATCCCTCAGTATGTATTAACTTCACCGATTACTGGATGTTTATATCTAAATAACCATTTGAGCTGTGTTATTGGAATTTGGAACAGAGATATAGTTCGTATATTTAAGTATATGTGCCAAATTTGACTTGTCTATGTGTAATAGTTTTTGTATAACGAGGGTGTAAAAAGTCGTCAAAACGCGCTTTGGATGGTTCGTGTAATATAACACACGGCGCGGTCGCCAGTTCCTTTGCTTGAACTTGGCTTGACTCGCTGCCGCGTGTCTAAATATCAGAATCCAACACAAAAAAAATACGTCATGATGTAGGTACCTATAATAAAATATTATGTATCAATACGAAATAAATAACTAATTTTTTCTCAGAAAATACCCACCGATTCCCAGAACAAAGGTTATCTTATAGGTTTAGTAATGTTTACTTATTTCTCCGAAGGAAATCCCGGTCAAAGGTTATAATAATATGCAATAAACTTAGGTACTATAGATAAAGCAATTTAAATTTAAACTTATTTTTTTATCAATAAAGGCATGTGTAACCCTAAAAACAAAACATGTGGAACAATCAAAACTTTGTGAAGAAAATGTTACTAATATTACGAGTATAAACGTGAAAAATTGTAAGAATGGATGGATGTCTGGATGTATGTTTGTTACTCTTTCACGCCTAAACGGGTAGACTGATTGAGCTGAAATTTGCTATAGATATAGCTTAGATAGATAGATAGATAACTCTTTATTGCAACAAAGAAAACAATTAACACTAAATAAGTACATTTTAGTTAAGCAATGTTACAATTGGCGGTCTTATCGCTAATAGCGATCTCTTCCAGACAACCAAGCAGGAAAGGAAAAATACATGTTTTTTTAGAATGACGGTGCCTATAAAGATATATAGGAAAACAGAGATACATTATATTATAGCTTACAATACATAGAGAATAATGCGACTATAATATTAAGTGTATAATAATAAATATAGGTACTAAATATTAGATATACTAAAAATAAATATTACAATACATAATTAATAATAAATACACATATACATACATATTTAGATATTATAGTGAAAGGAAGTGAGCTTTGATTCTATGTTTGAAAAAAGCTAGTGATGGAGCGCGTCTTATCTCCACAGGGAGATTGTTCCACAAGCGAACGGCTTCCACGGTGAAGGACCCACTATAGAAACCGGTGCTGTGCACTGGAAATTTCAGCTTTAGGTTCTCCGATGATCTGAGTGAGAATGAATGGGTCGCATGAAGGAACTCAAAACGTTCCCGAAGATAGCGCGGGGAGGAGGGATTAAACAGAACACTGTAAAAAGCAAAGACAAGATATGAGTATTCCGGCGATGGCGGATAGGAAGCCACTTGAGCTTGGAGCGAAATTCGGAAACGTGGTCATATTTGCGTAGTCCAAATATGAACCTTATACAAAAGTTTTGAAGGCGCTCAAGTTTATTACCCCTTAGACCCAGGAATTACACATAGGCTACAGTAAAACGGATAAAACCGCTGGACGCAGCTAGTATTATATATTTATTTAGCCTTTAAGTAAAGGCTGCGTTTCCACGAGAGATGTGCGATGGAAATGTATCGTGCGAGGATGTCTAGCTGTGCTGTGAAAATGTGTGGGGTTTCCAACAAAGCTGTGCGATGAAAATGTGCCTACGAGGATGTGTAGCGGACCTGTAAAAATGCGCATTAATATGTGGTGCGAGGATGCGTTGCGAAGCTGTGAAATGTGTCGACGGGAGTACGGTGTAGTACGCGCAAACCTCGCAACGCATCCCTCGCACACATTCCTCGCAACACATCCCTCGCACACATTCCTCACAACACATTCCTCGCTTATTTGTATGCGCAAAAACCTAGCTCCGCTGAGCCGTTTCCACTAGAGCTGTGCTGACCGAGGCGAGGTACATGAAGCGATTCTATCGGTTCTTTACAAACGCATTCCTCGCTACGCATCCTCGCACATCTCTGGTGGAAACGCAGCCTAATGTGTGGTGCAAGGATGCGTTGCGAAGCTGTGAAATGTGTTGACGGGGGTGCGGTGTAGTGGGAGCGGAGTAACGCAAACCTCGCAACGCATCTTTATCAACACACATTCCTCGCAACACATCCCTCGGACACATCTATCGGACACATCCCTCGTACACATCCCTCGTAGTAAAAAGCTTATATCTATATTGAATAAAAAAGTACGGAATAAATTATTATAAGTAGCTGTGCCTTTCTGTTTTATCTGCTCAAAATAAATATTATGATATTAGTCTAGAGTCTAAGCAACCTTTAACCAAATTGTAGCTCAATCGGTTCAGCCGTTTAGTCATGACGTTATGTAGGTATCTATAATAAAATATGTACTATCAATACAAATTAGAGACCTTAGTAGTTTATTCTCAGAAAATACGCACTGATTCCCAGATCACAGGTTATCAGTATATACTAATTATGGATAGGTTCTATCAAGTTAAAGTTCAAGTTAATTTAAATTATTACTCCCCGAGAAATCCCGATCAAAGGTTTCTTTTGTTGTTGTTGTAAAGGCTGTTATCTTACTAATATTATAAACGTGAAAGTATGAAAGAATGTATGGATGTCCGGATGTAAGTTTGTTACTCTTTCACGCCTAAATGGGTGGACCGATTGAGCTGAAATTTGGTAGAAATAGCTTAGACCCGCATAGGCTAGAGAACAGCGGATAAAACCAAGCGGGTGCAAGCTCAAGAAGAGGGGTGCGCTATTAGTAGAGTGCTTATCACGAAAGGAGTCCTTTTTGCAGGGCTCCACTATCGCACATTTTAAAAGTTCAGATATGTATAACATATTAAACTCCATTATTTTTCATATTATATAGTGACATTGTTGATACTCTGTGTATGGCTGCCTCTGAAGCTCATACTATTGTGAAGCCGGGTAGGAAACGTTGTGTGATTGGGTGGAACAAGCATGTGCGTGATGCTCACAGGGTAGCTCGGTGTAAGTTTATGGAATGGGTGCTGTGGGGTAAGCCTAAGGAGGGCCATGTTTGGGATGAGATGCGTGAGAGTCGAAAAATCTTTAAATCACGCCTTAAGTGGTGTCAGGATAATAGAGAACAGATAAAGATGGACATACTCGCATCTCATCATTCCAGGCATGATTTTCGAAGCTTTTGGAAAACTACAAGCAAATTAAATAGCAAGCCGGGCTTACCTGTGAGCGTTAACGGCGTTAGTGACCCGAAATGTATCGCGGATTCTTTTAAGATAAGATAAGATAAGAAACACTTTATTGATCCACATATAAAGTATAAATTTTACAAATACAACTTAAACTAAAGGTGTATCAATTGGCGGTCTTATCGCTCAGAGCGATCTCTTCCAGACAACCGTGCAGGGAGAGAAAATATACAACACTGGAAGGACGGTGGTTTCAAAACGTCAGCTGAAGTCATAAATTAATTAAAATAATTTACACAAAAACATAAAAATATTTTACATAAACATACAAATAAAATATATACCTATACATAAGTAAATATACAAATACGTAAATACATACATACATTTATATAATATAGATAATATTAAAATAATGTGCTAGATAATAGGTATCATGAAAAGAAAAACGGTATAGATATAATATAGGCAAAACACAAGACTGAACTACAGTGAAAGATAATAAGCTTTGACTCGAAGTTTAAAACTTGCAAGAGATGGCGCTTGTCTAATTACAACAGGGAGATCGTTCCACAGACGCACGGCTTCAACCGTGAAAGAATCACCATAAAAGCCGGTGCTGTGGGCAGGACACTTTAACATTAGATTCTCCGATGATCTCAGCGTGCGAGAATGTGACGTATGGAGAAAATTAAAACGTTCTCGAAGGTAGCGCGGGGAGGAGGGATTGAACAGAACACTGTAAAGGAGATACAAGATATGAGTATTCCGGCGAAGGCGAATAGGCAGCCACTTGAGCTTGGAGCGAAATTCGGAGACGTGGTCATATTTGCGAAGACCAAATATGAACCTGATGCAAACATTTTGGAGACGCTCAAGTTTATTCAGCTGATCTTCCCTAAGATCAAGATAGCAGACGTCCGCATAGTCAAGAACGGGGAGAAGAAGAGATTGTGCAAGCGCAACCTTAGTGGCAGTAGGCAAAAAGTTTCTTTTAGAGACCATTTTGCCGCGAAATCGCCATTGGGGCCATCACGGTCGTTCAGTGTGGGAGAGCTACATGGCCTGGAGCTTAGTACCCGATTCAATGCGAGCGATGTGAGGAAAGTTATAAAAACTATGACGCGGGGGAAGTCTCCTGGCCATGATGGCTTGAGCATTGAGCATTTAAAGTACGCTGGCGTCCACCTGCCTCGAGTGCTTGCAATGTTGTACACATTGTGTGTTGGGCACTCATACTTACCCACTCAAATGATGATGACCGTGGTGGTGCCAATTGTGAAGAGTAAAACCGGAGACCTGAGCGAGATGGACAACTACAGGCCGATCTCACTAGCGACAGTGCTGGCGAAGGTGCTTGACAGTTTGCTTAATACACAGCTTGATCGGTATATAAATATACATAATAACCAATTTGGTTTTAAAGCAAGATTGTCTACTGAGTCAGCTATTTTCTGTCTTAAGCAAACTGTCAAGTATTACTCTGATAGAAGCACACCTGTATACGCTTGTTTCCTAGACCTATCGAAGGCATTCGACCTGGTGAATTATGATATTCTGTGGCATAAATTTAGTAATATTTCCATGCCTAGTGAACTTATACAAGTGTTTAAGTACTGGTATATGAACCAGGTCAATGTCGTTCGATGGTCAGGTGCTCTATCAGAGCCGTACAGGCTGGAGTGCGGTGTGAGGCAGGGAGGGCTGTCTTCGCCGAAGCTCTTCAACTTTTACGTCAATGCACTCGTCGAGGAGCTCAGCAGCACTCGTGTCGGCTGCCATATTGATGGAGTAGCTGTCAATAACATTAGTTATGCGGACGACATGGTGCTGCTGAGCGCCTCGGTGTGTGGCATCGCGAGGTTGCTACGCATTTGTGAGCGATACGCGCTGAGTCATGGTTTGCTCTATAACGCAAAGAAGAGTGAGTGCATGGTCTTTCGGGCCAGAGGTCGGTGCTACCCAGATACTGTTCCACCTATTAGACTAAATGGTATAAAACTGAGGAGGGTTGAACAGTTTAAATATCTCGGGCATATCGTGACCTCTGACCTGAAGGACGATGCTGATATTGACAGAGAGCGGAGGGCGTTGTCTGTGAGGGCCAATATGATAGCTCGCCGGTTCGCACGTTGTTCGGGGGCGGTCAAAATAACTCTTTTCAGAGCATTTTGTACGTCCCTGTACACGGCGAGCCTGTGGGTGGCATATACGCAGAAGCAGTACAACGCCCTTCGCGTGCAATATAACAATGCGTTTAGGGTGCTGATGGGGCTGCCCCGGCACTGCAGCGCGTCGGGGATGTTCGCCGACGCCCGCATCGACTGTTTCTATACGACGATGCGGAAGCGGTGTACATCCCTGGGGCGCAGGCTCCGGGCCACCTCTAACACCATCCTAAACGTTTTCGCGTGTAGGTTTGATTGTCAATACATCAACCATTGCTATATGGTTCATGTGTTGACAAACAAACAGATGACTCAGAGGCAGCCGAGTTATTAATTGTTTTATTATAATTTGATAAATTTATTTTGATTTGATATTTCAGTTTTTGGTTTGCTTATAATTTTATTTATTTTGTATGTAATTTTCTTTTGACATGATTCATTTATTTATTTTTTAATTATTATGTAATATTATTTTAATTTGATTTATAAATAATTTTATTTTTAATGAACTATGTTACTTATATGACTCATGTATTGTGGTCGAAATAAACGAATTGAATTGAATTGAATTTCTTTATTAAAAAGGTTTTTTATTTATTAATTATCTCACAGATAAAAATTCTTAGGATGTAAAGTCCAGTAATGATCGCTTGAGAATCGCTAGATGCTATATGTGGATGGATCGCTAGATGATCGCTGGGCTCGGCCAGTAGAGTTCACTTTTAGCGATAAGAACGCCAATTGTTACACTTATGTCGTGATTTTGTGTTATAGTTTTAAATTTTCTGTATGTTAAAAGTGTTTCAATAAAGAATTTTCTATTCTATTCCATTCAAATAAATGATAAAATTCAATTTAGATCCGCTTAATTCCGCGGGACCTCTTTCGTGAGGAGGACTCTATATTATTACCCAGTTTTCCTTGTACACCAGAATATATAATACCAAATTATAAATTGCACAAGTTTTATGGAGTATTTATTAAATAGTTATTTCAGAATCTAACACTAAGAAATATAATATATTAGGTACCTCCTATAACAAAAATATAGTCATTCTTTCCGCCGTAGCCGAAACCGGCTACGATGCCGACGCTTCAGCTCCAAGTTACCGCGTCAGTTGAGCTTTGGTGTTTAACTCTTATGTGGCTTATGTAACCAATTTTGGCAATGAAAATTCGGCTACAATGATAGCATGTTAAATTACCGTTAATGTATTATAGTTATAGGTAATGTTAGGAGGCGGCCTGTTCTTCGGTTGGTCACGTTTGTCATCGAATTCTCGCCTGTTCTCGAAATTGTTGACACGGTTGTGTGTAAGTCGGCGCCATCCGGGCCGGTCTTCTGCCTGTGATTCCCAACGAGAGGGCTCAATGCTGCATTTTTTCATGTGCCTCTTCTGAACATCCTTTTTTGACCCAGGTAAAATGCGTTTCGCATCATCACTACACATATGTGAGACTCCCCCGCCGAAGATAGGCGCGGCGGGGATACCCACTAAAAAACCTGGGGGTATTCCTGCGGGACGCCATAATGCCGGGGCAGTGGGTACGCCAAAGGTCAAGGTACGCCGCGGTCTTCTGAACATCCTAAACTAACTCGCTGAACATCTTAGTCGAGCACGGGGTAGGCTGAAAATCAGCGCTGTGCAGACCCTGCCCAGTATTATGCTGAGCCTATTCCAATTAATAAATATCAGTGTATTGTTTATGTTGTTTTATTATCTTCTGTTCTTATCACATATTAACATGTCAATATATTTTTGTAAAATTTTATGTATGTACTTTTTAGAAGTGATAATATATTTTTTTTTTGTATTTTTTATCCTTATTAACCTAGTGATAGTACAAAACAGATAAGTAATTTATTCTCAGAAAATACGCAGCAATTCCCAGAATAAAGGTTATCAGAAAATATTCATCGATAGGTTTCCTACCAAGTTAAAGTTCAAGTCATATTAACTTATATCTCCGAAGGAAATCCCAGTCAATCGTTATCTGTAATAAACATAGGTGGATAAACCAAATTATTTTAACTTGTGTTACAATAAAAATATTTTTTTTATTTATGGAAACAGCCCGCAACTATAAAATGGTCAGTATCAAAATTGATCAAGAATAAAAAGGTTTTTCAATTGGAATCAGCAAGTTTGTAAAATTTGTAAATCTTTTTTAATCCGAAGAAGTAGGTACGCTCGAGCAAGACGCTCTCCTGGTGTTAAGAGATAACGCTGCCCATAATCAGTACCGTGCTACCTAAGATAATTTCACAATGATTTGAAATTTTAGGTGCACTGTACCAACCAACGCTTCTTACGCAAGAGTCATAAGATACTCTTCAATAAATACTCTTTAGCCCAGTAATTTCAATTCTAATGTTATAAATATGCAGAACTTCATGTGTGTATATGCGTGTATGTATTTACTACTTCATCATGCCATAATTATTACACTGGCTATGCTGAAATTTAGTTATTAGTTTAGCTAGTTAGTTTAGCCAATATTTAGATGGGTTACTTTATAACTTCAATGAACTTTACCTCTATGAAACTGTATGGGCACAATTTTTTACCGGGGTTAGACTTCTTTTGCAGGAGGTCACATCATTGTGAAATCCCGGGTAGCACTGTACTGATTATGGGCAGCGTTATCTCTTAACATCAGGAGAGCGTCTTTCTCGACTTCTACATCATCACATAAAAAAAAAGGTCGTCTAGGTAGGTACCCAAAAAGTGCCAGTTTTTATTCTACCGCCTGAGCAGTGATGTGCAAACATTATTGTGGATCGGTAGAAGAAGAGTCTTAACATCTTATTTATTTATTTATTTATTTATTATTAAGGGCCGCCGACAAAAAAACACCTTAAACTCTAGTGACAATAACATTGTTTGTATAAAACACCTAGGTGTTTTCTCAATTAGGGGAGGCCTCAGCATTTACGATTGGAAAACATGTTGACCTTAAAATTAAATTTTTAAAAAAGAGAATGAATGTTATGGGAAACAAAACTATGGATAAGAATAATGTAAAAAAGAGAGAATAACAAAATAAAAATTGTTAGATATTATCAGACCCTTTTTCTTCAGATGTACAAGTTGGTATTGCATCTGAAGAAAAAGATTCCATTACATTTTTTCGGAACTGCATTAATGAGTCACCAAATAGATCGATTTTTGGAGAGGACTTTATTAGTGAATTATATTCACGGCATATTCTAATAATTGGCGAGTTAAGCCCAAGGTTTGTTTTACAGGTGGGAGTAAAGAAAAGATTGGTTATAGGGTATCTAGGTAGTCGTGAAGGGACGGTGTAGTGGATGTGCTGTGATGATCTTATGACTCTTGAGTAGAAGCGTTGCCTCAGTGTACCTAGAATTTCATATTACTGTGAAATCCTGTGTGGCACAGTAATACTGGCACAGTGTTATCTCTTAACATCAGGTGAGCGTCTTGCTCGTCTTCGTACTTCGTCACATAAAAAAAGAAAGATAAAAGATAGTGTGGGTTTAACTTTCGGACGCGTTCCGATCGACGTAGCACAAAGATTCAGTATCTTAGTTTCCTTGTAGACTATAACCAGATTATAATTGCATCTGAAAATCATACAAATTGTTCCTTAAGCGTATAAGAGTGACATGCAAATTAAGGATGGTCTAGATACACATATTTATCATAACTGAAAACCCAATAAAACTTTGCAATACATAATATTAAAGTCGGTCTTCAATTCGCTTTACAGGAAAAACCATGTGAGGAAAGAAAACAATAATATTATCTACATAAACTTTGAACTCCGTTATCTTTGTTGTATAAAACGCAACTCTACCTTACAAATAAATACAGTCTTAATTGTATTGCGAAACAGCGATCTGGTCAAGAACAATAATTCAAAAATGAGTCCCAAATTCTTCCTTTTCGTGTGCGTCATAGTTTTGGCGGTAGCATTTGTTTATGCTAATCCTGTACCTGAGCCGGGATATGCCGTAAGTTTTTTTTACCCTTTAACCCTCTAGTCATGGACTAGCAAACGCAGCGTAGGACGTCCACCCACAAGGTGGACAGACTGCCTTATAAAGGTTGCCGGAAGACGCTGGATGTAGGTCGCTTCCAACCGGTATATATGGAAGCCCAAAGGGGAGGCATATGTTCAGCAATGGACGTGCTATAGCTGAGATGGTGATCCCTGTAGTAACTACTTGTAAGAGCTTGTTATACTTCAGGCTCAAAGAATATGTTTCCACTTGTATATATTAGATTTTAGTGTATATTTTATAACATATTAGTTAGTGGACCTGCGCGCACTTCGTCACGCTCAATGGAATTTTTTTTTATACAACAAAGTAAGAAGACTAGCAAGACGCTCTCCTGTTGGTAAAAGATAACGCTGCCCATAATTAGTACAGTGCTATCCAAGATGAAATTATCAGTGTTCCTCTACTATATTATGCATGTATTATACATATAAACCTTCCTCTTGAATCACTTTCTATGAATAAAAACCGCATTAAAAACCAATGCGTAGTTTTAAAGATATAGGCATACCACAGATAAGAAGAATACTAATAAATAGGGACAGACAAACGCAAGAAGCAACTTTATTTTATACTATGTAGTGTTGATGCTAATGTTAATTGTTATTGTTTCAGGATTTCTTAAAGCCTATGATGTCTGGTAACCAGCGCGGCGGGTACACCAAGATCGACAATGACATCACAGTTAATGACCAATCGCGCCACGATACCATTAGCTTCATACCAAGGAAATAATA